>JAVSCE010010992.1:0-136530 GCA_032199065.1 Smutsia gigantea
AGAAAAACTAAACAGACCAATCACCAGCGACAAAATCGAATTGGTAATCAAAAAACTACCCAAGAACAAAACCCCTGGGCCTGATGGATTCACCTCTGAATTTTACCAGACATATAGAGAAGAAATAACACCGATTCTCCTTAAAGTTTTCCAAAAATAGAAGAGGAGGGAATACTTCCTAATTCTATGAAGCCAGCATCACTCTAAAACCAAAACCAGGCAAAGACCTCACCAAAAAAGAAAATTACAGACCAATATCCCTGATGAACGTAGATGCAAAAGTACT
This sequence comes from Smutsia gigantea, assembly GCA_032199065.1. Classification (NCBI taxonomy): domain Eukaryota; kingdom Metazoa; phylum Chordata; class Mammalia; order Pholidota; family Manidae; genus Smutsia; species Smutsia gigantea. Next base: position 287 of record JAVSCE010010992.1, read on the forward strand.
CAACAAAATATTAGCAAACCGAATTCAAAAATACATCAAGAGGATCATACACCATGATCAAGTGGGATTAATCCCTGGGATGCAAGGATGGTACAACATTCGAAAATCCATCAACATCATCCACCACATCAACAAAAAGAAGAACAAAAACCACATGATCATCTCCATAGATGCTGAAAAAACATTTGACAAAATTCAGCATCCATTCATGATTAAAACTCTCAACAAAATGGGTATAGACGGCAAGTACCTCAACATCATAAAGGCTATATATGACAGACCCACAGCTAACATCATACTTAACGGCGAGACGCTGAAAGCTTTTCATCTAAGGTAGGGAATAAGACAGGGATGCCCACTCTCTCCACTGTTATTCAACATAGTACTGGAGGTCCTAGCCACAGCAATAAGACAAAACAAAGACATACAAGGCATCCAGGTTGGTAAAGAAGAAGTCAAATTGTCACTATTTGCAGATGACATGATACTGTACATAAAAAACCCTAAAGATTCCATTCCAAAACTACTAGAACTAATATCTGAATTCAGCAAAGTTGCAGGATACAAAATTAACACACAGAAATCTGTTGCTTTCCTATACACTAATGATGAACTAACAGAAAGAAAATCAGAAAAACAATTCCATTCACAATTGCATCAAAAAGAATAAAATACCTAGGAATAAACCTAACGAAGGAAGTGAAAGACCTGTACTCTGAAAACTACAAGACAATCCTAAGAGAAATTAAAGAGGACACTAACAAATGGAAAATGCATCCCATGCTCTTGGCCAGGAAGAATAAATATTGTCAAAATGGCTATATTACCTAAAGCAATCTACAGATTCAATGCAATCCCTATCAAACTACCAACAGCTTTCTTCAATGAACTCGAAAAAATAATTCTAAAATTCATATGGAACCACAAAATACCCCGAATAGCCAAATCAATCCTGAAAAGGAGGAATAAAGCAGGGGGAATTACACTCCCTGACTTCAAGCTCTACTACAAAGCCACAGTAATCAAGACAATTTGGTATTGGCACAAAAACAGACCCACAGACCAGTGGAACAGAACAGAAAATCCAAACATTAACCCAAACATATACAGTCAATTAATATTTGATAAAGGAGCCTTGGATATACAATGGGGAGATGACAGCCTCTTCAGCAGCTGGTGTTGGAAAAACTGGACAGCTACATGTAAGAGAATGAAACTGGACTACTGTCTAGCCCCATACACAAAGGTAAACTCAAGGTGGATCAAAGACCTGAATGTAAGTCATGAAACCATAAAACTCTTAGAAAAAAACATAGGCAAAAATCTCTTGGACATAAACATGACCGACTTCTTCATGAACATATCTCCCCGGGCAAGGGAAACAAAAGCAAAAATGAACAAGTGGGACTATATCAAGCTGAAAAGCTTCTGTACAGCAAAGGACACCATCAGTAGAACAAAAAGACATCCTACAGTATGGGAGAATATATTCATAAAAAACGTATCTGATAAAGGGTTGACATCAAAAATATATAAAGAACTCATGCACCTTAACAAACAGAAAGCAAATAATCCAATTAAGAAATGGGCAGAGGACATGAATAGACACTTCTCCAAAGAAGAAATTCAGATGGCCAACAGGCACATGAAAAGATGCTCCACATCGCTAATCATCAGAGAAATGCAGATTAAAACCACAATGAGATATCACCTCACACCAGTGAGGATGGCCAACATCCAGAACACAAACAACAACAAATGTTGGCAAGCATGTGGAGAAAAGGGAACCCTCCTACACTGCTGGTGGGACTGCAAATTAGTTTAACCATTGTGGAAAGCAGTATGGAGGTTCCTCAAAAAACTCAAAATAGAAATACCATTTGATCCAGGAATTACACTCCTAAGAATTTACCCTAAGAATGCAGCAGCCCAATTTGGAAAGGACAGATGCACCCCTATGTTTATTGCAGCACTATTTACAATAGCCAAGAAATGGAAGCAACCTAAGTATCCATCAGTAGATGAATGGATAAAGAAGAGGTGGTACATATACACAATGGAATATTATTCAGCCATAAGAAGAAAACAAATCCTACCCTTTGCAACTAAATGGATGGAGCTAGAGGGTATTATGCTCAGTGAAATAAGCCAAGCTGAAAAAGACAAGTATCAAATGATTTCACTCATATGTGGAGTATAAGAACAAAGAAAAAATACTGAAGGAACAAAACAGCAGCAGACTCCCAGAGCCCAAGAACTGACTAATAGTTACCAAAGGGAAAGGGACTGGGGAAAATGGGCGGGAAGGGAGGGATAAGAGGGAAAAAGGGGCATTACGATTAGCAGATGTAATGTTGGGGAGGCACAGGGAGGGCAGTACAACTCAGAGAAGACAAGTAGTGATTCTATAGCATCTCACTACGCTGATGGACAGTGACTGTAATGGGGTTGGTGGGGGGGACCTGATGAAGGGGTAGTTTAATAATCGTAATATTGCACATGTAATTGTAAATTAATGATAATAATATAAATTATATTAAAAAAAAAATAAATAAATAATATTGAGTGTCAAAAAAAAAGAAAAGAAAAGAAAAGACTAATTGGTTGACTTAACTTTTTCAAATTCTCTCACTAAATTGGTGGTAAAACTAGCTAAAATTCTATTTTGTTTATTCTTTATCACTCTTAATTCTCTCTTTTCTCCTTCCCTCATATTTTGTTCTATCTACTGAATTACACTTATCCTTCAGGACCTAGGTAATTTACAGGGAATTTTTCTTCACATCCCTAGAATGTAAACTTCAGGCCAGAAGACATTTGAAATTTTGTTCACTGATGTATTCTCAGAGCAAGGGCAGTACCTGGGAACAAAGTAGGTGCTCACTAATTACTTGCTGAATAAGTGAATAAATGAATGAATGAACAAATCAATAAATAAATTCCACCAATTCTATTCCTATAGTACCAAGGTAATGTTAATTAACATGTACTTGGTTATTTACCAGCAGCTAATGACAATTATAACATAACATTTACTTTACTACTTATCATATTGCAATATAATGATTTGTTTCCATGACTGATTCAAACTGTGTTTTGTTTATATACAAGATCCTGTCTCATTGCAAGGCCTATGTTAGACATTCAATAAATATTACTTGAATGATGGCTAAATAGAACAAGTTACCTCTCAAGACTCATATTTAACGTATTACAAATCTAATACCAAAGAATTTAGATGATTCAGACATCAGATACAATAATTTAAGCACTCATTTCATGACATTCTCTATTCATTGGGAAACAAATTCTAAAGGGACATTACAAATATGTCTAGGGGCCATTATTCATTTCAGTGCTCACATTTCATATTCAAGCAAGAGATTCTGAGCAGATCACTTTATCAAGTTTTATATTTGGATAAGTTCTTGTGAAATAATATCTTTAAAATTGCTGTCTTTTAATTTACCTTATTGCTTACCAGTTTTACTATTACATTTCTGAATCCTGAATGAGAGCTATTCAGTGAGACATATAATCTAAATAGTGTCAGTAGTGATAGCTATGCTTCTGTAACCTTTCTAAGGTATCAATTATTATCAATAGAGGAGGAGGTTATGTCTAATTTGTAAAGGTTCTAAACTGTTTAAAGACGCATGTAATTGAAGGGCTTTAGGCATGGAGCAATTTAAAACACCTTTTTTTCACAATACAAAATTGATGTTCTTATAAATAACATATTTTGGAACAGTACTAATTTTACTCATGTAAGCAGTATGTGGTTTAAGAATAAATGGAGGCATAAGTACATCAGTGAAACATGTACTTTTGTAACTCTTAATAGTGGGTTTGATTTATCAGGTGGATTTGAAGTTTTCTGATACATCATTGTAAAAACAACTTATAAAATATAAAAAATAGTAAGATAGTTGTGAATCAGCAATACTGTCCACATAATAGAAGATGCCTAATGTTTTTCCATAGTAAACTTGGGATACCATATACATTTCTTGCTGCCCAGTTAAACTTCAAGGAAAAGTACATTATGCTTATAATACAACAAAATTTTGAGTTTTGAATAACTGGGACCAAGCAAGTATATGATTCCCAATACAATATAGAATAAGGCAACTAACAGTTTATAATTTGAAAAAGCAAATTAAGGTTAATACCTTCTTTTGGTATACACATTAACTTCTTCAAGTAGAGTGAAACAGGAAGAAACAAAAAAAGGTAGAACATTTTTAAGATACCCCTAATAACATGAATTTTGGTTCCATCTCATTAATAAGAAAAGGAATAGAATTTAATGGATTAATATGGAATAAGCATGCAAAAATTTACTTAAAATTACTTAGGAGGCAATGTAATCAAAGCTTCCAGGCTCTTCTGAGATGAGAACTAATCATGGCCTATTGAGCCAGAGATTTGGAACATAAAAAATGGTAAAAAGGTAAGATCAAATGGTGGAAAGTACAAAACGCTACAGAGAGGGAACAAGAACATGACGCCCTTCTGTTACCTAGTTCTCCTTTCCCAACATTTATACAAACTCATTTTAATAGATGTGTCATGAAAAAGAAGTCCTACACTTAACTTTTTGAAAACCTGGACTGAGCAAAATTAAATAGGTCTCCCTACTTCAAGTGTACTCACAGCTTTTAATATGCAATACCTAAGATGCAAGAGGTCCTAAGTTACTCCATAAACATTTGTTCAATGAAGAGGCTTAAAATATGCAGTGTTGCCCAAACATCTTGTTTCACAAAATCCCTTCTTAAACAAGCATCTGGGGAGTTGGGGAAAGCATGGGGAGGCACTAATATTCAACAGAACACTCTTTGGGAAATGCTAATTTAAATAGCTGAAATTACGGATATAATCTTGAAAAAATAGGTTTATAATAAATCCATGTTTTATGATGTTTGATTACTTTGTGTTCACTGTGATTCTGGCTTATCTGGGACTTGTTTTCCACTAGTTTCCCTTTAATTGAGGAGCTGATTAGATTTTTAATATACAGTATTTCTATCATCTTTCTGCTTTAATTTCATTAAGATCTGAGGTCATTATTATAGATTGAAGACAGCCTTATAAATATCCCATCTCCCTTCAGATTTAAGGACATTTATCTCCTTGATTTTTATTCCACCTTTTCTTTTAGCATTTATGTGAGTTATACATATTTTTCTTCCCAAAACAAAATTATGCCAATGAACCCATGAAATCTCACAGACACAAAATGTGCTCTCAACCAATATTGGTTTGTAGACACTTGATGCCAGTGAAACAATTTTGCGTACTAAACTGAAAAAGTAATTTATGGCATAGAAGCCCAATACTGCAGAAAAATTTCAGTCTACCATGAGGGTACCACACTGCGCTGAACTATCTGAACTGCAAGATATTTTTGCTTTTGTAAAACATGTTCTTGCAAGTACTTTAGAATCATAGCAGGATTGAAATAAAATGTTATTGCTTAAATAATAACATTTTAGTAGACTCAGATTCTAACTCTCCACTTCCCACTGAGACTAGGCTTCCCAAATACAAGCAAAATTTTCATAGGTCAGAAGCCTCTGCTTTTAGAGTAGGGCTTCTCGAGCTTTAATGTACCTATGAATGACTGAGTATCTTATTAAAATACAGATTCTGATTAAGTAGGTCTGAAGTGGGGCCTGAGATTCTGCATATCTTCTAATTCAGTACTGCTAGATCACCTTCTGAGTAGCAAGGTTGAAGTGCAAAAAGTGTCACTGTTGACTTGGAAACAAATTCCCTCAGTTTGGTTGAAATTTACTGCCTAACGTCTAGTGTATCCTAACTTAAACATTGTGAGTATACTCATTATTTTTCCTCTCAATAAATTTGTATAAAATTTTCTATTTTAGGAGTCAGATCTGGTCCAAAGCTCTCAGGAGAACTACAAATACTTTAGGTTATTCTTTTTTCATTCAGGTTGCCATTTTTCCCTCAGGCATTCTTCCCTTTTTATCATTTGTTAAGGAAAACTTTTATACACTAGGATATGGTAAACCAGTGAACACTGTTCTTGAGCTATCATAACCTTTCTATTATACTCAGGGCATGGTGACCCAATTTGTAAAATATAAAGCAAAGATTATTAAAATCACCCAGGACTGATGAAGTCATCTTTTATATTAATTTTACATACTTATTTGTAATTTATATTCAATTAATCCACCTAGAAACAGATGTTGTGTGTTTCCCACAAACTGCTAGCCCCTCTCATCTCTATTGCAGTGGTTCTTATACTTTAGTGTGACTAGGAATGACCAGGATGATTTTTTAACATGCTAAGTCCATTCCCACTTTAGGAGAGCTTCATGCTAGAGTAAGGCCTGAGAATCTGCAGTTTTGCAAATACCTCTTGCACTTTATGTGTAATCAGAAAGCGGAGAAGCACTGCCCTATGAACAAGGCTGACCCAAGTTCCAACATCAGTCCACCCGTGCTCCCAAGGCCTGATCATCAGCTGTGACTGAGCTGTTGCATTGCTTAAAAGGCTGTTTTCAAATATACTCCGGATCCACAAATGCTCCTTTTGTTTGAGTCACACTTTTCCTAATCCGCCCAGTTTCACCATTCCTTCTTGGATAAAGGACTTGAACTCATAAGTCCTCTCCAGGAACTACAGTTTATCTTTCAAACCAGACACTTTTAAGAGTAATAGGGAGCACTCAATAATTATCCCAGGATAATTGATATAAATTAGAAGTGTCCAGACCAGACTTTATGTTACCCTTATCTTGAATCCCAAATCAGGGAAATCTTTAACCACACTTCAGAATGATGGCAGACTGTTATCTATTCTGGATTCTCCACCCCAGTATTACTCTCCAATAGAAAACTCTAACATACTTCACGTTAGACCCCTAGCAGTTACTGCTTTCCTTCACTACCTTTATTGCCACACCCTTCAGATACTCTATTTTCTAGCAGACATGATTTTTTTTTTACAGTGGCTGCAGGTGAGCCTATTTCTTTAGACCCAGACCCATGGAGGCAGCAAATTTATTTCCAAATCATCCCTCTGGCTGCAGTTAAGTGGGACATGAAGGACTGTATTTATGTACAAGACAACATGAATTCAAGGTAGCTGTTTTAATTTAGTCACCTATATTTAAAGGATTGACAATTTTAATGTTTCATTCTGATGAAAAATAATAATTAAAAATTATAACACCTCATCAAATGAATGTTTACATATTTCAACACCTTTCTCTTAATGTTTCCCAATGTGAAATAACTGATGTAATTCAGAGAAAAGAGATAAGCACTAGAATAGATAATACTTTTAACACATGCTTATGTAACCCACTGACAGGTATCAAATCAAATCAAGCAACTTGTCATTTGTTTAGGCATAGCATCAACATTGACTCATGTCCCTCACCTCTAGGTATTGATGTATCTAGTCACTCATGGAAGGACATTAAGAAAAATTATCCTGTTCAATTTTAAAAGGATTAAAGTACGTTTAAATGGATGCTCCATGTTCATATGGAGAAACTGAGGATGACTCATACAATGTAACATGACATATAAAGTGTGAAGGAAAGCAGACACATACATTCTAAAGATTATTTCATCTTCTGTATTATATTGAATTTAATATTGGAATTTTTTTTCAACTGCAATTTGGAAAGCAAATTAAGATGGAAAGATCACCTTCAAGAAATGTTTCTAGTGCACTAGTTTAAAAGCAATAAACAGAATGGAAAGTTTTACTCATATACTCCAGGCTAAGCTTACAGGTATGTGTTGTTTTTATAAATTAACTAGAACTGGTTTAACCCTAGGGTCAGGTTCAAGTGATGTACACCAGCAATCAGATTACAACTGAATGCAAATTTTGTCTCATTAAGAAAGTCACACACCCCACCACTTCATTTGCAAAATTATTGTGTACCTGGCCAAGGTCAAAGGATTTTCTTTCGGCTTCTTTCACTAAAGGAACTCAGCATTTTAAAATGCAGCTAAACTGTGGGAAAGATTACCTAATTTGTTTCCACTTGAAGAAATAACAGGGAAAAGCGAACTTCTAAAAAAACTCACAGGTTTTGTGTTTCTGATTTTTTTTGTTGCTTAAAAAAAGAGATCATATAAAAATCTACCTACTTTAGATTCTGAGAGAGGATATACTCTAATATTCTAATCTAAAGAAGTCTCATTTTATAATTCCTAGGGAAAAAGAAAATTATTAATGCCAAAGTAGCTATATTTCCCATGGCTTGGTTATGATATTGTTAAAAAGAAAAAACAAGCCCAATGTGGAGTCATTTGCCCTCCATGAATGCAAACCAAGACTTAATATTTTCACCCTATTTCAGAAATGTGATCTTTGAACAGTCAGTCAGGAATTTTCTGGTCAGCACCAGTGAGGTAGTCTTTCACATGGGCCCCCTCTATCTACCCTACTGCCCCTCCACAAAAAGAAAATGAAGTGTTGTGCATAAGATTCCCTACTATTCCCCCTAAGGGAAAGTGACTTTGCCTGAAATAATCCCTACTTTTCTTTTTTTGCTAACCTCTTGCCCCACCCTCCTTCCTATAAAAACCTTCCATTTTGTTCAGCTCTTCAGAGTGGTTGTTTAACTAGATGGGAGGCTGCCTGATTCATTAATTGCTTAATAAAGCCTATTACTCAGGATTCCAAGTTTACTCAGTGAATTTCATTTTTTAACAATACGAATGTACAACATGTGTTCAAACACACAAAATATGAAAAATGAAGTCCTACTAGAAATGAGAGAAACAGGGTCTTTTAGGTCTTTGAGAAGCATCGACAGTTTTGGATTCTTGGTTCAAATTTAAATTCTAATATTCTCTAGACTCAAGATATTGTCAGTCACTTCTTTCTTCTATAGTTAAATCTGACAGTTTATACATAATTTGTCCATTAGATGCTACTATAATTTTTCCAAGTGAGTATATATATCCTCAGTTAAGATTTTTAGGAAATCACAGTTGATTTAACTCATAAGATTTATCAAGATCTTTAAACATCTTGGTTCTTTGCTTTATTTAGGAGATAAATCACTGCCTCACTATTACGTCTCCAAATGTGTTAATTATTTAATTTCATTTTGAATCTTTTTTCTCACTAAAGAAAAACAGCTGATGAGAAATATAAATCCGAAATATTTGAGGTCCTTAAAACAAAAGCTACTATTTGCTAAAGGACTTTAAATGAACATACCAAAATATCTGATATTATATTAAGAAACATAAAATTATTATACAAGGTATTTCTTTACTGTCCTAGGAGATAGTACTAAGTATTGTCTTAGAAGTATAAATGACTTTAAACAAGGATCTTTTAGCAACTTAAAATTATTATCAACAATTTTGAAAGTAATCTAGAAATGTCTTAAGTTTTTATTAGTAAGTTGTACTATTTGCATACATATAACCCATAAGGTGTTGTTCAGATTTTCAATATTTTAGCTGACCTTTACTTTTCCTACTATTTTTTAAAAGTCAGTTAGCTTATAGTTTCAGGATCAAACTTCACTCCTTTTGTAATTCTGCAATGTGTGCTTTATTCATCGATTTAAATAGCTATTGTTTGTTCAAGAGAAAGAGGCCCCTTTTATTATAAAGTATAACCTGCCTCTATTTGATAAAATGGCAAAGAATTTCTTCTTGACTAAACCTGAGTCAGGCTCCTCTGAGCTCTGTTCTCCAGGTCCCAACCCGTCCTTGGCCAGCTTAGTCTAGTCTCATTAATTATCCTGTTGTACCAATTTAGCAAAGACTTCCCTACCTTTGGTATCTGATCACCCTGGATATTTGATTAAATTCTCTATCACCTATGCTCACTATCTTATATCCCTTGCCCACCTTCAGCAAGAATTCTGCTCAACAGATCCAGCAAAAAATTCTCCAGCCTGGATGTTTCCTCTTAATAATTTTCCATTTACTGACCCCTGACCTGCCCCTTGGCTATAATTTCCATTTGTCCTTGTAGTATTCAGAGTTGAGTCTGGTCTTTATCCCCTACGGCAAAGTGCCCATTTTGGTAGTCTGTCCCTCTTGAATAATGTTTTCCTTACTGACTTTAATGAGTATCATGAAGTATTTTTCTTTAACAGAAAGGCCCAATATATGTTCTATAAAAAAATATTAAAAATAAGGCATTCATCTAGTCTTTATCTAGTTACCTTAAATTATATTGCAGGAGAGCATGAATAAACAGAAATCAAACTGGTCAAAGAGGCTATCTGCACTCCTGTCAATTTAGTCTATGAGTTTATCTTGAACCAGCAGGGCTACCTTGAAGGAAAACCAGGAGGAAATGGATAATCTAGAAAGTGCTACAAATCTTCTTAGAAGAGAAATTGTAGAATTTCTCTTAAATAATTGAGACTTTACTTTTTAGACATAACACACTGAATCATAGAAAATTAAGAGGCTTAATCGAAGAGTCCTGAAGAAGTTCCTCAGTAAGAGTACTCTATTGCCTAGAGGGATTTGAGCATGGGAGAGGATGAAGTGATTGTGAAAGCAGGAACAGGCAGATTAAAATCTAACAGGATAATGACTTCTGCTCTGTCAGAGAATCTGTGGAGATTGCTGAAATCCTTTCCTTCCTGCCAAATTTGAGGGAAGTTCCTATTAGGCATTCCTGCTCCAGGAAGCACCAGTAACTCCAGAACCAGCCACACACACAAAAAAACCTATTCCTCAGGTAAATGGCAGCGGTTTGGAGTCATGTTTTGGAAAGCACATTAAAGTAGAACAAATCTATTTATGATTTAGCACTGGCATGTACTTGCTCAAAATAAGAGCAGGATATCTAAAGCTAGATCAATAAAACTGTAGTACAAATATTGAAATATGAACTTTGGGAAATTACAGAGATTCAGAATCCTCTGCGATTGAAAAGGTAAAGCTGAAAGAATAACGGTGAGGGAGGGGATCTTTCTTCATGAAAGGACGGGACTAACAAGTGGCTCCATGGATGCAGACCTTGGTCAATGTGAAAAGATCTGCAAAAGAAAAAGTATAGGAACATTTGCCTGTAAAAGTGAGATAACAGTACCTTTTTCTTCACGTTGCTTTAGGAAATAATGATTTACTTCATATTAAGTTGTTAAGAAGCAGATGCCAAGACTGCACTCAGCACAAAAGAGATTTATTAAGGTACATGCCTATGAAAGAAAAAAAGTAATGCATGAGGCCATAATGCAGGTCTAAACTTTGTGAAGGAGAGAGGGTAAGGAAGGACAATTGGGTGGAAGAATCTTTTCACTACTTTGCAGTTCAAAGTTCACGGGCCAGTGGTGAGTCCTCAAGCCTAAATCACCTGAAATAGAGTCCCACGTTTCTCAAGAATGCATGGATTTGTATCCAAGCCATGGTCAATCATTTGCTGAGAGCTGTCATGGAAAATGTAGCTTCAGCATTTTAGTGCTCAGCAGTGAACCAAGACCGATACCTGAGAAAGGAATTCCCATGGCTGCCACACAGGTACAACACTAAGCAATTTTAATAGCTGTTTTTAATCTCTAAAAAATCTCATTTTATAATACTATTTTGCACTTTTATTCTTTAAGCTCTATGTATACTGACTTCAACTTTACATATAGCAACCCATAAATGAATGTTCCATGTTATCAATTTATGGAGTGTCCTAATGGCCGGTGGTTTAATTTTTAGATCATCACCTTTTTCTGAGTAGCAGAACAGTCCAGATACTGAGTGTTTCAAATGTAAAGGTTTTTAATTGAAGAGATGCTTGAAGTTTGAGGAGGCAATCTGTCATTCTTCAAGCATTCTTCAAGCTTCCTTTTTTATCTGTTTTACATATTGAATATCCAAGTACAGTCTCGAGAAAGAGTTCTGTGTCTAACAAAGTCTAAAAACTATTGTTTGTTTTTGTTGCTTTTTGCCCTGATCATTTTACGAGAGTTTCTGGAAACTTTAGAAATGATTGTACTTATTCTAGTAATAACCATCATGAGTTGCACAAGTTTAATAAAAGGCAACACAGAGATGATGAAAGTGTGAAATCTTTAGCCTCACATTTATGAAAACAAAGCTGTATCTCTGAATTTTCCATTTTAAAGAGTAAATTAATGCCCTCACAGTGCTTACTCCTGACTGACTGTCCCCAACATGACTCTAACAAGTAGTATGTTCCATTATTTTTTTTTTACAAAATCATTAACTTTCTCATCTCTTTCATAAGTTATGAATAGATTGTATTGTAGTTCTAAAACAATGACTTCCCTTTGTCCAATACTGGAGTTTTATAAACATATTTTAAAAGTACTACTCTTTTTTATTCATATTTAGCTTCTAATAATGAATAAAGAAGACCCACACTTTCATGTCTTCTATTTATGGGCTCTCCTTTATTTAGAACTATTGGAATTATTCCATTAATCTTTAACCCATGAATTTCTCTTTTTTTTTCCCAACTTGTCAAGTAACTTAACATAATTCATATTATCAACAATAAACCCCACCATGAAATTATGGTCTTAATAATTTTATAGATTATATTTTTCATTTCATCAGCCAGGTCATCGATGCACATGTTTAATAATTCCATGCGCCTTGGAACATGCTTTAAAATTCCCCTGAACTACCACTCAAACCCAGGCTGACACTGAACCACTAATAATAGTTTGGAGATTTTAATACTTTTCTACATGTGAATTAAGTCTCACATGATTTCTACCACACACTTCCAATAAGAATATATCATGTGGAAATAAAGTCAATGTGGAGACAGAAGTTGAAACTATCCATTTCTTTATCTGCGCTTTTCATTGTCACAGTCCAGGGCATTCAGATGAAATTAAATTGCTATCTTTGTTCATTCATTTTGATCCTAAAGTGACAGGAATAACACACAATTTCCTTGTTATAGTGAGAAGGATGCTATAACTCATTATGTACTATCACATAAAATTCTAAATGCATTGAATAGAACAGAAATTTATAATGGGTCTTACTGAATGTAGAAGAAGGCCAAGAAAGCACAGATTTTTGACTTTTTATAAGGATCTTGATGAAGCAATCCTTGTCATCTCATTCTAAGCACATCAGTTTAACAAAACTCAGTGCAAAAACAACCCATAACATTAGTATTATTCATAGTTGTTTTCAAAGTTTTAATAAATTAGATGTATTTCTTGTCACATAAATACTGAAAAAGCACCATACTTGATTCTTTAAAGAACTGCATACATTTCACTAATCAGATGAGGTTATTTTAATTTAATTTTAAATATTAACTTGTCATGCTTAAATCATATTTTATATTTCCTACTTATATTTACCCTTACCAAATAGTCATACTGTTGGTCATATCATGCACAGTCATTCTTGAGAACTCATTTCTTTTAATAAATGACACATAAGAAACAAAATAATTCCAATACTAATCATTTTCCATTTTCACATAATTGCTTTTCCTAAAACTGAAGCCTTCCTATTCTGTTTTCCATGAAATAAAAACTAAAGAATTATCTTAACACCCTTTCAAAGAACTTGTTATTTGTGGGAAAAACTTAAGCAAGTAAGAAATTGTGGCTGTCTAGGTGGGGCCACCGATTTGACTGTATCACTGAAGAAAGCATTATACACAAGTAGATGTTAAAGAAATACAATGGAATTAATATCTCTAAGCATCGGGGCTCAAAAATAAAGCAAGCAAGTTTCACAACCTCTGTCTGTTGACATGTTGCAGGTGGATAATTCTTTGTCTGTGTGGAGAGTGTCCTGCACACTGTGGAGGATTTAGTAGCATCCCTATCTTCTCTCCACAAGATGCCAGTAGCACCTCCTCACCCCCTTCATGCCTCCCTCCACCCCCACAGTTGTTACAACTAAAAATGTCTCCAAACATTGTCAAATGCCCTCTGCGGGGAGGGGGACATAACTGCTCTCAGTTGAGAGCCATGAGATAACAGTAATAAAAGAATACATAATTTGATTAGGAATGACAGCTATAATCACACAGCTAAATTAGATTACTCACTATATGCTAGGTGGCATGCTAAGTACTTTTATAAGCATTATTTCATTTAATTCTTGTAGCAACCCTATGATGTCTCTAATACCATTATCCCATTCTGCAGATGAAAAATAGTTTCATAGTTTAAAATACATGTCCCAAGTCCCACAACTAGCAATTAACATCAGGTTATTTCCCAGATCTTTCTGATCCCAGAGCCAGAGCTCTTAGCCACTCTACAATACAGCCCTTAATTGATTATGAGACACTAAATCAGATGATATCATCAGCTTTAACTGCATTGTAATATAGCATAAAGGTTGGGCATTTTAGAGTTCAAAAAAAGTGTGGTGTCTGTTGCCTAATGCATTAGGAGAAAAGGAAATAAACTTGTGTTTATATTATGCAATCAGCAGGACTTTCGAGGCTTGAAGATTGCCTTCACTTCACTTATTTTTTTGTACCAGCAACAGTTCTTAGCTCCCCTCCCTGCATGGTTCTTCTTGAGATCACAACAAAGTTACCATAATTACAATACAAAAACTATAACTATATTATAACTTAGGCTGACCTGAAACACTGAATGTCATTTTTAAAGTTATTCATAATTATTGTGGATTTTATACTAACCTAGTTCCGGTTTCTAATGTTCTATCTGTGGCTTTTATTGTTATAAAATAATGAACAATGTCCTCCTCACAAGAAGTGGTTCTAGAGAATGCAATATTTTTTTTTTGATCAGTTTCTTTCTGTTTATCTTCTCATCCACACTCAATAAAGGTGAAGTACATAAAGGTACTAATAAAACTAGATTATCTTGGCAAGAGGAAGATCATTGTCCAGACTCAGAACTGTCATATACATAAATATCTTTCTTCCTCACTCCTTTACCCCCAGGGCCTTAAACAATGGAAAAACAAGGAAAGAATGGAATGTCACCCGTACTTAATAGGATAAGAATTCTTGATTTTAAAATAAAGTTTATTTTGTTTATTTGTATCCAAGCCTTTCCAAGGAGGCTTACAAACATCCCTAAATTACAGTAAGGGAGAAAAAAGAAAACCATTTAATTAGGTACAAAATTGTATGCAATTGGAAAACAAAAATAGGTAGATTATAAAGAGCCAGAAGTAAGGAGGCTGCTGTGATGTTCCATATGATGAACTCCTAATCACTTGCTAGAGTAGCATACACTCTACTTGAACTACTGTAGAGTTCATGGTACACTCTCATTCTGATTGGAAAATCTATTTATGTTGCTTTATGTAACTCTACCTTATCACATCTGACTATCTCATGACAGGCTGCATGATGTGCACACTGAATCACAGTTTGTATATGCTACTGTGATGGTCACCTTGGCTGTTCTTAGCTCCTCACTACCACAAACAATGCTGCAGTAAATACATTCAGAAATACCTGCCGATAAGACCTATGTGAGAGTTTCTCTGACTTATATCTAAGAGTAGAATAGCTAGGTCATGTGATAGTGGCATAGTTATTTTCACCAAATAGTGTTTTTCTACCAGCTACTGCAATGGGAGGGAAATCCCATCAATTATGTAATTCAGGATTCTTTGAATCAGCATTCTTCACACTGTATTACCTGCAAAGGAAGAGTCCCCAAGATGTTAATAGGTGTTTTAGGAGAAAGGTTACCATAGAAAAAGTCATTTGCAAAATGTTCTCTTAACTAATGAGGTTGCTTTACTGCAAACTGCTCAGTGCACTTTACCATACTAAGGCTCACAGTAAATATTCAAGAGGCAAGAAGGTAAGCCAATTTTCCCAAACATATTTCAGCCCAAACCATTTTTTTTTTTCAGGCCTTCCTACACATCTTCAGAGACATTAGTGATTTGCAGAATACAGTTTAGAAAACACTGCATTACATTAGGCAAAAATGATTCAGAATGAAACAAGATGAATCCCAATATTAACACCCAAAACAGGTTTTCCTCTAGAGTCCATGTAAGAAAACTAATTAATGTAATGATCTATGTTTTCAACAATCTCTAACAACATATTAATGTATTTCATACGGCTTTTTCCAATATGAACTAACTACAGAGGATTTAGTAGAGAGCTAAGTTAAGGGTAACTGACAAAATATAGCTCAGATACATAGCTCTCTGATAGTGTGACTTCAGTTGGGCAAAACATAGAGGAATGGAGGAGGTCCCTAGACTTTAGCTATCTGTCATAAATATCATTTCTATTAGATGATAAATTTTTAAAAGTTACTGGATGGTAAGTAATCATCGTGCAGATTTCTATACCACCAGCTAAATTTGAAGCTATAAACTAAAAGAATCTCATAAGGATTAAGAAATTAGGTAAAATAAACATTTTCATCTTTAAAACTCACTTTTAAAAGTCTTATATAAATATTATATGTAAATTCAAAATGTAAATCCTAGAGTCATTATTTTGATAATAGTAATGTATCTCAATCAACCTAGAAAGTTTGGGTTTAAAAAAAATAATTGTTCAGTTCTGAGAGCAATATAACTGGAAAGCAGAAGGAGAATGTACTTTAACTCTGAAAAAGATATGGAGGCACAATGTATATTTTTCCACTATTTAGAAACTCAAGATTGTATTTGCATTTAAAAATGTGTGTTCTTTCAGAAGTCCATGTTCTGCAGAGTTTATTTAAGCTGATAGTGAATTTTTTCTAATAGTAGTTGTCTAGACAATTTAACTTCCATTTTAGAAACACACTCTCAGGGGTAGAGATAGTCAGTTCTTTGTCACAGCAGATAAAATAAGCTCGCAGCCAAGAATACCAGAGCACTATTTTTGTCAGGTACATATCAACATTTATGTTGTCACCCTACACCAGCAGAACATTTAAGAGATCTACCCTATCTACATTGCTTAATTATCTGATATCTATTTTTATATTTCCTCAATGAGTCTCCCCATAAAAAGGCACACAAAAACATAGAACATGAAATAAAAAGATATTGTTTAAAGCAAAAAAATAATTTGCAGCTAAATAGTCCAAGTTTTCTGTTTTTTTTCTAAAGCGACTAAACTTTCAAATTCAATTCACACTAAATGTTTCTATTTTGCTTCATACCAAGCATTAAAACATACACTGAAATGAATGTTTACAAAAACACTTCCTGAAAAATATGGTGTAAAAGACCAGCAAACATCAAGTGAAAGCAAACTGTCAAGTTATTTTTGGACAAGTTTATTATTTTATAGCACTTTGCATGTACCTCTGTTATAGCACCATCACACTACATCTTAACTATTGGTTTCTGGATCTATCATACAATACATGTTGAAATTTTAAAGCACATGAAGGCCCCTATCATTTGTAATTGTCAGGGTCAAGGTACTTAGGAAAGAATGGAAGGAATCAAGGTAGAAGGAAATAATTAACAGACCCCAAAATGATTATTAGTTTTAGGAACACCAAATTCAATTTTTCTTAACATTAAAACAAATATTTTTCTAGGCACTTCTGTGACAACTCATTTTTAGGTTTTGATTTGTACTTCTCATTAATGAAAATAAAATCAAGTGTTTTCTGATACATGAATTAGCTTGGCTTCCGAGTTGACAGAACATGAACTTGTCTGGCATAGCCTTATCTGAAAGAGTCATATCAGATAAGCCTGAGTGGTAACACTGTAAGTCACAGTGTTGGGAAACGTGCTTTGGCAAGCTTCTCAAAACCCTGACTCTCCTCATGGAAATAATAACAAATTTCACTTTTTTAGAAATCTGATATGCAGATGATATATAAATACCAAAAGAAGAAAGAGTAGTTAGTGGTTCTGCACTTAGTTTATAAGACAATTTAATATACAAATAATGACCTATACAATTGGGGGTAATTACTTTAGGAGTGTCCATTTGTTCAAAAACTTCCATTATTGTCCTCCAATGCTTCCTTTTTGGTACATAAATACAACTTTAATTGAAGCTTTCAAATTATTTCTAATTTTGTGACTTGAAAAAAATAATGGGCATCAGGAATCATTAGTGCATCCAAAATGAACTCTGAGGGAATAATAGATATTAGAGAGCTTTACAGAACCGAAGCAAATATTCTCTTATTGTATTATTAGCTCCCTTTTTATACCTCTTTCCTTCAAGATTTGAAGAACTAATGCACAAAATAAAGAACTGTTCATTTCATAATTTTAAAAATTAAAGTAATTCAGGATATGAAATTTCAATAACTCTTGGTGGTCTTTTAAGGGGGAAAAGTTTGAGAATAACTAACACTGGATAACATAACATTTTAAAATTCAGCTTAAAGGGATCTCCAGCCAATTCAGCTAGCTTTAGGCATTATGACTCCAATCTCTATTTAGAATTTCCTACTAAACATTTCTAGATGGGAGGATATTTCATCAATTCCCTTCTAAACCAACTAAACTACAACTCTTAGCATCAAGAAACATTTTAGAACTTACAAATACAAGAAAATTTTATTTCACAAATATCTCATCTAAAAAGTTCACAGGAAAAGAAAAAAAAACGATGAAATCCTGTCATTGAAATTGAGCTCACAGCTGGAAGTGAAAAACCTAGGTGTTTTGCCACCAAATTTATGTGACTATGATATTGAGAAACATGCTCAAAAGTTTTGCCTACTTTTAGTTAAGTCACCTGCATAGACAGCCAAGATAATCTCACTTATTCCTGCTGGACTGTGTGGCCACAGAACCTCAAATCTTACCACTTTCCATTAGTTAAAAAGATTCCTCCAGTAATCATAGGAAAATGAGAATGAAGTTAAAGATGCACACTGATTTACAGAAGACTACAAAGGGTCACTTTTATTTCTTATAATAGATAATAAGCAAATATAAGCTATGAGAAGGTATCTGAGTATACAAAAAGAATATAAAACTATTGCTTTAAAACTCAAATTTTTAGAGCATCTTCACATTCTAATAAAACATCTGTTACAGAATGTGAATAAGTTGTTCCTAAAAATAATGTTTGAAAATAGGAGAAAACAAACAAAAAATTAGGTGGACAGGATTGGCCGGAGATGTAATTCAAAACCTAGGGCCATGTGCTACATAAGCATGTGGTAATATTGTGAGTTTGTGTTTTTCTTCAGTGTGATAAGTCTGCCAGTTTGACCACTCAGTATTAAGTTCTTGCTTCCCTACAGCTAAACCTGCTTTCAAAAACTGATTCAAAGATCTGCTCGTAATAACAGTAAAAACTGGCAATGAAACTTCCATAATGGTAATCCAAAATTTAGGCAAAGAAATAGACTAAAATTTGAATATTTAGAGAAATTTTTAACCAAAACTCTGCTAAGTTCATATTAGAAGGACAGGAGAGCCTATGAATAAGACCAGCCTTGTGTGTGCTCCAATTTATGGATCTACATTTTCAAAAACAAGGGTTGAGTTCTCCAATATTTATTAGAATAAAACATGAGTTTCAAAGGTTGCCCAAAATTTATTAGAATAAAACATAATGAGTTTCAAAGGGAGCAACACAAATATAAATATCATGAGGTGATATGTCATGAGATGTCTTAGAGGATGGGAACATTAATTTACATTTTTATAACAGAAAAATTAGCTTTAATTATTCCCTATAAATCTTAGACCTGTGCTGTCTAATAGTTAGCCACTAGTCACATGTGGCTACTTAAATTTGAATTTGTTCATTAAAATGAAATAAAATTAAAAATCCAGGTCCCCAATCACACCAGTGGCATTTCAGTTGTGCAACAGTCCTATGTGACTAGTGGTTATTATATTATACAGTTCAGATATTGAATATTTCTACTTGGCAGAAAGTTTTATTGTACAACAGCTTTCTAGAGTGTACACAATCTATCACAGGTGTACTTGTGGATGTAAGTAACAGAATACTTGACTAACAGAGATTTAAATAGGAGTTCATTTTTCTCTCATAGTAAGAAGTCCAAGGGTAGGTACTTGCTGACTTTAGTTTCTGTGCTAAGTGATGACAAAAGGAAAGCAGACACTTTCCGTATTTCTCTTCTACCACACTTGTAGGTTTTGTAGGTTGTGAGTTTTGCCCTCAAACTTTTCACCTCATGGATGCAAGATAGCTCCTGCAGATCCAGACATCTTTCCACATTCAAAACAGGAAGTACAGAAAAGGGAGTAGAGGCTGCAGCTATTCCTTAGTCAAATAAACACTTTCCTAAAAATCTACCACAAACTTCCACTTTTATCTTTTTAGCCAAAATTATGCCATATGGCTGCCCATACTAGGTCAGGAAATCTCCCCAGGATGACTGGAAGAGCAACCCCCATAAAATCTGGGTTCTATCAGCAAGAAAGAAGGGGAAAATAGAGTTTAAAAGGCGATCAACAGTGCTTATCACAGATTTTCTTAAGATTCATTCTAAGGAAATTATGAAAAGAGGAAAAAAAGGTGAATATATTTCCCCTCTCTAGGGGGGAAAAAAAGGTTTTAAACAGAAAAAACCTACTATTTTTTTAATCAATGCTGAATAACTAACCTCTTTTTTTTTTCCTTTGGCCATGTGAAGAAGTAGAGATTTTAAATACAAAGAACTTCCAAATTATTAGTGTAAGTCATTCCAAGACAAAGTGTTAAAATTTAATCAAAGCATGGGGGGACTATGCTCCCTGACTTCAAGCTCTACTACAAAGCCACAGTAATCAAGACAATTTGGTACTGGCACAAGAACAGACCCATAGATCAATGGAACAGAATAGAGAGGCCAGATATAAACACAAGCACATATGGTCAATTAATATACAATAAAAGAGACATGGATATTCAATGAGGAAATGACAGCCTCTTTAACAATTGGTGTTGGCAAAACTGGGCAGCTACATGAAACTGGATTATTGTCTAACCCCACACACAAATGTGAACTCAAAATGGATCAAAGACCTGAATGTAAGTCATGAAACCATGAAACTCTTAGAAGAAAACATAGGCAAATATCTATTGAATATAAACATGAGCAACTTTTTCCTGAATCTGTACCAAAAAGGACACCATCAGAGAACAAAAAAGCATCCTACAATGTGGGAGAATATATTTGTAAATGACATACCTGACAAGGGGTTAACATCCAAAATATATAAAGAGCTCACATGCCTAAACACCCAGAAAAGCAAATAAACCTTTTAAAAAATGGGCAAATGATCTGAATAGATACTTCTCTAAAGAAGAAATTCAGATGGCCAACAGTAACATGAAAAGATGCTCCACACCACTAATTATCAGGGAAATGCAAATTAAAATCACAATGAGATACCACCTTACACCAGTTAGGATGGCCAACATAGAAAAGACTAGGAACAACAAATGATGGCGAGGATGCAGAGAAAGGGGAACCCTCCTTCACTGCTGGTGGGAATGTAAATTAGTTCACTCACTGTGGAAAGCAATATAGAGGTTCTTCAAAAAACTAAATATAGAAATACCATTTGACCCAGGAATTCCACTCCTAGGAATTTACCCAAAGAAAACAAGTTCTCAGATTCAAAAAGACATATGAACCCCTATTTTATCACAGCATTATTTACAATAGCCAAGATATGGAAGCCACCTAAGTGTCCATCAGTAGATGAATGGATAAAGAAGATGTGGTACATATTTACAATAGAATACTTTTCAGTCCTAAGAAAGAAACAAATCCTACCATTTGCAACAACATAGATGGAGCTACAGGATATTACGCTCAGTGAAATAAGCCAGGCAGAGAAAGTCAGGTACCAAATGATTTCCCTCATTTGTGAAGCATAACAATGAAGCCAAACTGAAGGAACAAAACAGCAGCAGACTCACAGACTCCAAGAAGGGACTGGTGGCTACCAAATGGGAGGGTTGGGGGACGGTGGGTAGGGAGGGAGGGAGAAGGGGATTAAAGGGTATTATGATTAGTACACATGGTGTGGGGGATCATGAGGAAGACAGTGTAGCACAGAGAAGGCAAATAGTGAATGTGTGGCATCTTACTACACTGATGGACAGTGACTGCAATGAGGTGTGGGGGGACTTGATAATATGGGTGAATGTAATAACCACAATGTTTTTCATTTGAAACCTTCATAAGAGTGTATATCAATGATACCTTAATAAAAAGATAAATAAAAAAATTAATCAAAGCAGATCAATACTTCTAATACAGATTGATTTTTGTGATATATTTCTTATGTGGTATTATTTAATATAGAAATGAATTTTCCTAGCTTCCAGCATGACCATTTCTTTAATTATTTGTGCTAAGACCTTTCTCAAAACTATTCTTGTCCAAATAGCTACAACTAAGAGCCTCGACATTTACTAAGGAATAAGTATTATATGAGATACAGTTTAAGAAAGGCAAAGGCTTTCCTTCTTTCAGTCTGGTGAGGAAGGACATGGCCAATAGATATTCCAGAAAGTTCTGCATGAAAACAATTTAAAAACATGTGTCACTTAAAGGAGATATTAAATATTTCAAGCACAGTAAGATGAAAAAGTAAAACTGTATTCCCTTCAAATCAGCTCTTTTCCCTGGTAATATTTGGACATTTTGAAGAGGTATTAAATGGTTCAAAACTGTCATATGAGTTCTATGATCAGTAAAACACAAATATTTACTTCATAGGTTTATAAAATCTTAAACCATTGTCAGAAAAACACAAGCTTTCAAGACAAAATACATCATAATGAGGCATATTAAACCATAGAAGAAAGGACAAGTTCAAAACAGTGAATACAAAATAGTCACTAAAAATATTTGCTACCACTTACAATAAGGCTGCATTTAAAAATCTGTATTTATAGTGTTTGAATAAATACAAGCATGGATTCTAGTTTGAAATAAAGAGGAAACAAGTCTAAATGCAAAATTCCTTGGATATATATCTCCAGGGAGACAACAGATGCCACATGGAGAAGGCATTATTAGTTAGTGGGTGTTATGAACTAAATTCAAAATTCTCACTTTGAAGCCCTATCCTCCAGTATTTCAGAATATGATTGTATTTGGAGATAGGGCTTTAAAGAAGTGATTACATTAAAATGAGTTCATTAGAGTGGGGTCCTAACCCAACAGAACTGGTATCCTTACAGTAAGAATAAGTTTGGATACACAGAGACACCTGGGATGTCTAAGCCCAGAGGAAAAGCCATGTGACACATACAAAGAAGGTAGCCAAGCCAAGGAGTAAACCCTCAGAAGGAACCAACCCTGCTCACACCGTGATCATGGACTTCTAGCTTCCAAACTAAACAAAAATAAATTTGTTGTTTAAACCACCCAGTCTGTGATATTTGCTATGGCAGCCCTTGCACACTAATATAGTATGAACAAGTGAACAGAGTGAATTTCTCATATGTTCCAAATAGTGGCCTCATGGGATAGGAACATTGATTTTTTTTTTAATAAAACATGTTAATTATCCTCCACAAGTTTTTGGAGCACTGCTGACCAAAATGTAGGCATTAGCCACATGTGGCTATTAAACTTTAGATTAATTAAAATTAAAATTGTAGTTCCTCAGTCCTGCTGGCCACATTACAAGTGTCTAACAGCAATAATAGCTACTGGAGGACAGTGTTCATTTCCCTGATCTTTCCCAATTTGTTCCAATAACTGAAATATCATTATAGCATGTATGAACATCTTGGCTGCCATGGAGTTTACCAAGAGTTAATCACATTGCTAAAATCCTACACTAGCAAACAACCCTAACATAAATGGATTGGCAGTGTATCCTCTTTCAAACAAAGAAAGTACTCTATGAAACAATAGTGATGGATGCACTAGATATGAAGACAGAAATCAAGATAAAAATCTTGACCAGTAGACCAGAGATTCTTTGCAGAAAATAAACGAATAATTTATTAGAAAATATTTATGAAGATAGGCTGTTAGTTAAAATACCAAGGTAAAAAAATCTTAAAAATGTGTTACTCTTTTAGGTGCACTAAATAAAATATACAAAGTACACATGAATACCATAAAACTAAAATAAATTTAATAAAATGAATTTAACTTTACATGTATAACAGCACCATCTTTTTTGTGTAGCAAACAGAATTATTCTAAATGATTAAATGAGAGCAAAAATACACTTCATTAATAAAATGCCTGCTAAAAAACATCTTTCTACTGATGAGTTGCCTGACAGACTGAAACCTTCCATATTCCCACTTTACAAATCCAATTTAATGTTGCTTGTGCCAATTAAAAAATTCAGACCAGTCTTGGAGGAATGATCATTTTTATTGGCTTCAAAGTCTCCAGCAATGGATGCATAGTCTTAAACTTTAGATCCAGGACCCACTAAAAAATAAAGTGTTGATATAAATTATTAGGAATTATTTTCTAGACAGATACAATCTATACTAAATATTCTGTTATCATTACTTTGCTATGTACCTTCAAAGCTTTTTACCCTAAAAATCTATGCAGTGTCCCTGAAACTGCTCACTAGACCATAGTTCAGATAGATATTGAAAAAAGGGGAAAAGGAATTCACACTTACATATATTTAGTAGAGCAATTTGTAAAAGGGCTAGGGGAAGGCAGAAATCTTGAAACATAAGCCTGAGGAGTTAAATAAGAACCAGATCATCTGGGACAGGTTCAATTAATGTTCCCATTATACCAAGGTATTGTGACTAAGTCTGGCCAATGGACTATGAGTGGAAATACTTGTAACTTCTGGGCCAGTGCAGTTAAGAACCAGTTTATCTCCTTCATTTCTCTCTTTCCCTCATATGGTAACTCAGGAGGCCACTCTGTGCTCAATGGTGTAGCCACAGGATGGAGAGAAGTAGTTGACCTACACAGACCTTTTCTATGAGAGATAAATAAGCCTGCACTGTGTTAAGTTTTTGTAACTTTTCAGAATATATACATCACTACAAGATTTATCTATTATCTGGCTTATCCTGACCAATGATGGGTCTTCATCTCTTTTTTTATTCTACAGAGATATTTTAAACTACTCTTTTTCCACATGCACTTGACTAATCAAAAGAATATAATTTATAAATGAGGTTTAAAGGAGGTGTCCCTAAGCAGCTTCACACAAGTAAACAGCTACAGGGAGGAGCTAGCAGCAAGTTTAAATCTAGGTCATGTGATATTTTTGAAGAGTTGAAGAGCCAAGAGACTCCTGAAGTGCTTTGTAATTTTAATAAGTCCTAAGTAAAGGAGACTAGAGCATAAGGAAGCCACAGGAGAAAACAATAAAAAATGGAAGTTTCCAAATCAGATTCAAGTTGTGCCATCAGTTGGTACTATATCATCTCAGAAATATATTTACATGTAATGCAAAGGTGTCCCCGTAACATTGACACAGTCAAAACACACATGCATACACAACACACACATGTACATCCCTTGGAAAATAACTTGGGTATTTCTGGGAGCCTCATTTTACAACAGCAATTTTACAAGGAAAAAACATGTTTATCTTTAGAAAAGCCCGCAAATCTATTTACAGACAGGGAGTGAGGTGGGCAATTGTTCCTGAAAAACAGCACTGCCATTTGGCAAGATACTCTTTCATGGGAATTTCATTTGCAGAAAGAAAAGCAAGGGAAGGTAATTGAAAAAAGAAAGTAGCTCTAACTCCTTTGATATTTCTAAATACCTTTTACCAACTGGAGTTGAGCTTGGGAATATCTGAGTATCTACTGGTTTTATTTACTATTCCTTTGTTTTGTTTTGTTTTCAGGAATTCCTTATTAACCATATATTAAATACAAAGACTTGTGCTAGGCTTATCAGTGATCTAATGTTGAATAAGGCAGAAATTCCTGTCCTTGGGGAACAGTATAATAGAGGAGATAAGACTTTGATACTTAATTTAAATTGCATATCTTTAGATTCTTGTCTATTAAAATTATCTTAATAATTTTATAATAAAAAGTGACTAGTTAGTATTTAAATAATACACGCCATATTTTCAGGTTCAATCACTTATAACACCTTAACTTCATAAATTACATTGCATTTAACTCTGTATATCCTTTTACTATGCATCAGTGCAAGTATTATATTTTGTGAATGAGACAACTACATTTTTGACAAAATTAAGAAGCATAGTAACAGTTTTTTTTTATGGGTCTTATTATTCTGTATTATTAGATCACAAACAATCAGTATTAAATAAACTTTAAAATGGGCTTCTCCATGGCTAGTGCAAAAATGGTCTGCACTAAACTATGAAGTTTGTTTCCACTGGAAAGAAAAGGGACTCGGATCTACTAACCTACTGAAGTCCTTAAATAGCCTTTGAAGGCTGAGTGGCATTTGCCCAACTTTAGCTTAACAACTATGAAAAATCCAAAAGAGATGAGAAATCACCACACTAAACATTAAGGCGTAGCAAAGTTTCTGTTTAGTCTCATAACTCTGAGTCCATTTTTTCCCAGCTTCTCAATAAAAACCATTTAAAAATCTTGTCTCTCATTGCAATATATTCGTAAACAGTTAATCATATTGTCAGTAAGGAGTTTATTACAGGGGTGATGATTTAATACTGTAGTAATTAATGAACCACTGTGTTGTATACTTGAAATCAATATAAGATTGTATATCGACTATACTTCAATTAAAAAAATATTTAAATAAAAATTTTTTTATAAATTTAGGATTTAAATAAAACCTAGCTTTTAAAGGGTATATATTAACTATGATGATTTTAGAAATAGTACAAGAAATCAAAATTTTATATTAATAAGCACAGCAAAAACACTGCCCACCCACACATCACCTGTTCCCCCTCAGCTTCTAACCTTTTCTAAGTAAATTAACCATGTCAACTAAAGGGAAATTTGTAATGTGTCCTTCAAGTCCCACTGGGGATAAGGAAAAGGCACCAAGAAAAATTAAATGAATTCCCCTTTATGTACAATAATATGTTTCAAATAAACTCCCAGAGGTAAAACAGTTGTTGTTTACCCTTACAACTATATTCAGCTTTGAACATAAAAGCAATTCGACCTTTTCTATAAAAAGCTGATTCCATCAACAAGTCCAGTACCTTTAAATAATATTTACTTCTCTAAACTGCCTATCACAGACTGTTTCAGCTAGTACTTTCAGGGGGACAGGGAACCATTTGCTGGACTGACTACCACACAACTGCCCAAAATACATATGTTGTCACAGCAAAAGTGGGGCCTCATTAATCAAGTTATACACACTTCCATCAACCATGCGCAGGGCCAGCTGGTGTGTCTCAGGTGTCCCACCCTAAACTGTTTTATTCACTTTCGTTCACAGAGCATAAAGTATTGTTGAAAAAAAAAAAAGAAGAGAGAGAAAGCCCCAAAGGCTACGACTGAAAGGAGAGAGGTGCAAAAGGCCCTGTGAAGGTCTAGAGGATCCAGATGTGGGTTGATTTGATAAAGGCCAGGTAGGGAAAGAAAAACCTGACGGGCAGCCCAATAGGACCTTGTTAGAACTGTGGCAACAATTAAAGCCAGAGCAGCAGTTCTAGCTGCTGAGGTCCAGGACATGGAAGCCAGAGGCAAAGCCCCACATCCAGTCTGTGTCCCTGAAAGACTTCCTGGAGGGACAGAACTCAGGCTCTGCCTGGGCCCTCCCCCCCACAGGTACGATTGGGCATTGCGGTTTGACTGAGGGAAGAGTCAAGGCTCCTGCCTTGGGGGACTGGCTGGGGTCTTTTGCAACAGAGGTCCCATGTTGAGTGAATGATCAGTCCTCAGTGAATGTGTAGTGTGGCCTGGCTTCAGTGGACACAGGAGATGGATTCTCCTTGGTTTACTGTGACTGTGAGCATGTCCCCCACTGCTATACAAGGATGGGGCTGTCAAAGTGAAATAAGCCTGAATCCCCTTGGGAATAGGGAAGTCTACTATTATGTATGTTATGCTCACCTCTGATTCTCTTACAGATAACTGTAGCATTTTTGCAAGAGGTTTTGGATCTTGTAGACTACTGGAAAGAGTTTATCCCACACTTGGCACAAATTTTGATGCTCTTGTGCTCCACAGCATGCAAGGGCATGAGGTGGGGCTGGGATAAAACATGTCCAGTTATCCCCACCACTGAAAATGGACAAACTAGATGTCTGTGTGACTGGAGTCTCTAGCAGCAACATGTTGGCCATTTGCCTTTGCATCCCTAGGGAATGATGGAGCAGATGACTCTGTCCAGGGCAGAAGACAATGTGGGCCGCAGTCTGTCATTGATGCCTGCTCTGCCTGACTGAAGTGCAATCATTATGTGACTGAGTCCCATAGCAACCTGGAGTCTACATGGCCCTAGACATTTCAACACATGTGCCAGTGATGGCTGACCTTTCTGGCACCTTTGGGGAAAAGGCCTGTAAGCGGGCCTCCTGTGTGTTCCTGGAGTAACAGCAGAGCAGCCCCCAAAGGTCATGGTAGTGTACCCAAACAGCTGGAGGGTAAAAGCACTTTGCAGGGAAACTGTGCCTTATTATTGTGGCCAGTACCTATGTTTCCAGTAATGGAAACCTACCCCATTCCTGCCACTGTCCTATCACAGGACCACTCTCTTGCATGCATCCTACCTGGTGGACAAGAGTTGCCTATGCTAGTGTTAGTCTATAGTTTTTGCTGCTTGGACCTGCCCCCTGGCTGCAGCTGCTGCTTGCTGAGCATACATGGACCTCCCTACTGGTTCAGTTTCTGGCCTCCTGTGGAATGGGTGAGATATACATTTAATCTGAATAGGACTTTGAACCTAGCTTGATCCTCTGGCTTGAGGCTTATCATGATTTTACTGCTCTTGTTACTGTATGTTATTAGTCTGGTTACAGTGCTCCAGTTTTCTCACCCAGGAGCCATTATGGAAGATGAGATTTGAGTATACTGTACAGTGAGCATTCTGGAGGGGTGAGCTGTGGGTAAAACTGCAACATTTCCAGAATCTCTTGCCTGGCCTTGGTCCATTTCCATTTCGATAGTTGTTTACAGCGGGTGAAGAAAACCTGTTCTCTCCTTCCCTCTGCTGCATCAGTGGTTGGGCGCCTGGGTCAGTCACCAGGGCTCTGCCTGTAAGGTTGCTCCTGGAAGGGGCAGGTGGAGAGGCAAGCGTGCGCTGGGTGGGAGAGAAAACGGGTGAGAGTGGTGGCTAAGGAAGTGAACAGAGCCAGGCCTCCAAATAAAAGGGTTTCTTTTCCCTTGACTGATTTTGGCTTCATGGGTTTCACTGATTTATTCACCCCAGGCTGGAAATATACTTTCCCCCAGAGCTACAGTACCAATCAGAAATAAGTTTCTAAAGCCCTTCATTATTTATCACACAAATTTTAAGCCCCTGAAAGAAAAATGTTACT
Source organism: Smutsia gigantea (assembly GCA_032199065.1). NCBI lineage: Eukaryota > Metazoa > Chordata > Mammalia > Pholidota > Manidae > Smutsia > Smutsia gigantea. The sequence goes on from JAVSCE010010992.1 coordinate 29,558, forward strand.
TTTTGCCTTTTTTATGCTTATCTATAAAAAGTTAATGTTTTAACAACCTCTTTTTACAACTGCCTATACATGTTCTATAATCTCATTGTACTCTTACTTCACTGATGGACAGATGGGCACACATAAGAACCATCCTTTGTTTGAAAAGCTGATCTTACTGACTTCTAGTAGTATGAGGGCTCATGTTGAGACAAACTACTTGAACATTACCCATAATACTATTTTTTATGTGGAAATAAAATGAAAATGAATTGCTTGGTCTTGCTATCTCTAACTTGTTCATAGAAACACTTTAAGACATTGTTAGATTTTAGGTCTTGAATCAAACACAAATATATTTTGTTATAATACTATCACTTTAAGGGATATTGGTGGGCTAAGAAAAATTTAAACATGATAATTTGCATATTAATATAAGTAAATAAATGTAAACAAATGTTATAAAATGATACATAAATAAATGTATATAAATATATATGTAAATTACATTTATATAAATGTATCTACATGTACACGTATATGTGTACTTTTACATACATGTAAATAAATGTAAACAAAATATTTAATAAATATGAGACATAATGGACTATATTAGTAGCTTATCTTTCAAAATATGTGGAGTAATTTGGTATTCCAGAAGATAATTTGTCTTTTGGGTTTTGCTTTTCTTCTTATCCCCCCTTTGTTTATACTACATATCCTTGCTAAATTATTTCATTCAGAACAATGACTTTTAAAATAATAATTCATTTTCCTTAAATATTATATGACTACCTCTTTATTATGATAAATTATAAAGTTTCATTTCCTGGTGTCCTCCCACTATTAAGATAAATGTTAAGACCAGTTTATCACACAAAAGAGTGTTCTTATCTACCTGTCTATTTGTGAAGCAGGGATGCTATGAAAATATGACTTTAAAAATAATTAGAGACCATATATAAGCAGTTACAAAAAGTTATTAAAATATATCAACTTGTTATAGATAAATTGTAGAAAATAGTCAAAAGATAATTCAGTGGAAATTTACATTAAATCTTTTAGAGCTTTGTTTCACCAAGCTTACTATTTGGAAATACTTCATCTTTCCTTTTTCCCATTTTCATTTCATGGAAATGTATACTTCCCACAGTAAAGACCAGAAATGGTCTCATAAATACATCCCATACTTTCCTTTACCAGCCTCCTTACAATTGTTTAACAATGAATAGTGAAGGAATGTAGCTTTCTATCAAACGTACAGTGTGCTGCTCTGCACTGTGTGGGATTCCTGAAACTGTTCAGACTTATGGTCACTTGGTTACTACATCACTCTGCAAGAATATAGTAGGTGAGCACAGTTGGGGGAACGAAGCATCCTTTCTGAACTGTCAGGATTTAGATAATGGACAAACAATGATGGATTTCATGGTGATGGATTCATTTGATTTCTACTGGCTTCATCCAGAATCTCCATTAGATTACTCTTGAACATAGTGTACTCATTCCTTTTCTATTTGTGAAAGTACATTTTCTAGGCTGAATTTTGCTTTCAAGAGCATTTTTAAATGGATTCCTATAGATGTTTTCAAATTTCTCAAATAAATTTGCTTGACAGTAATAATACTCAAACATAAACTATTATTTATATTTCCATTTCTAAAAGAGTAGAGTCCTATCTTCCCACATATGAATAAGTTAAAAAAAAAAAACAGCTAAGACCTATTTTAATCTTTCCAACTGGGGAATTCATAAAATCCTCAAGTGACCTGTGCAATTCATGTTATATTATTATTTTTAACTACTTCATATGCTTAAATAATTTATCATAAGATTATTTATCTTCCTATATAGTCTACATTTGGTAATCGGCAAGAACTATTTGTTTTCAAATAATATAGCCTATCCTTAGCCTGGTTCTATTTGATAATATTCTGGTTCATATCCTAAAATATGGACAAGTGCACTTGTACAGCAGACAATTTGTCTGAAAAGTGTACCATTCAAATAGGGAATGATTATAAATGCTCATACGAGAACAAATTTTTATTCCTTGATTATATCATTTTATGTGGCATCTTAGCTAATTGCAATCTAGGTTTTCTATTTGAATTTCTTGGTCTTTAAGACAATATATTTTTTCATCATTGGTATTTTATATGTATGGGTGTACACATATATATATGTATATGAATAAAAATTGTACTAAATATGGATTAAGTTAAAAGAGTGTTTTATCCTAATTTGTGGCATAAGAGATTGGTATGAATTATTCTATTTCAACTACATCTTTGCACAAAGCATTTAAAATAGCTTATGAAAATTTTTCCCCTGGAAACCTAGAGGATGGGGGAAAAATAAACTAGTGCAACATGATATTTTACCACACAATTTCATAGAAAGTATAGTTATACAAACAGCAAAATTCTCAATGACAAGACCATTTCTTAAAGTCTTGACTCAGAATACCAAGCTCTATCTTAATACCACTATCTATAATAAACAAGTTCAAATTATGATATGCAGCAGCAAATCAGAAATATTTAAATTTTTTAAAACGTGGAGATAAGTAAATATTTATATATGTGTGTGTGTGCATGTGCGTGTGTGTGTGTGTGTGTGTGTGTGTGTATTTCTTTTATAGAAATTTAGATAATCTGTATTAATAATAGAGAGCAGTTTTCTGTTCTGCCTGAAGTTTTGGATATAAATGTATCAGAAACAAAGTGAAAGTTTAGAATAAAGTCAATCAATAAAATGTATGCCAAATTGCTGGACATAAATTTCTAGGGTTTTGTTTTTGGCTAATGCATCCCTTTTTTCCTAGTTTCCAACCTCACAAAGAAGAAGAGCAGAGAGCTGGCAAACACTGGCTTAATTACCCCCATCAGTCTCAAAGACAAGGTGCTTAAGAGTTTTAGCTGCTGTAAACACTCCCCTGATAGCAGATAAGAAATCTGCTGAAAGGCGGTTTTGTCTAGGGAAACCTCAGGGGCACAACAGTTAATCACTAGTGCAATATTGTATGTGCATTACTACAGCAAAGGAAACAGAACCCAATATTCTATTGTGAAGATTTTCTGTTTTCTTAAAGGTAAGAAAAACAATGCTAACCACAAAAATAAAGATTTTAAAAAATTACCCTTGTTTCAGAAACAAAACATGTTCTACTTTTCATTCATTTTTTTTCTTTCAAGAGAGAAGGTCATTATCATTTGTTTTGTTTTGTTTTTGAATATGTACCTGCAGGGATATACAAAGTTGCCACTGAGTCAAAGATATAACTTCCATCTTGAGAAGAATTTGCATCTTTGCATAAAAAACTCATTGATCAGAACAGACAGTATCACATAACCTTATTTTATCAAGACACTAGAAGTAAACCAATGTTCTATATCAGTACTGCATTTGTCTAGGATCTATTTATGGAAAACTGACACCTCACTGTCCCTAACAAAGAACCTTTCTATCACTTCAAAATGAAGGCATCCACAATTATCTCCAAGTCTTTAAATTTAATAGACTTTTCATAGTCCCATAATCAGAGAATCTTAAAGGCATCCAAAGTGCCCAAAATACCTTTTCATAGATAACTCTCACTGTCTCTAAGCCCTTCTGCCACAAAGAGAAACAAAACTTTTCTGTGTCATATATTCCTTGCCCTTTCCCACACCCTGAAACACACATTTCTTCTGGCAGATTGCCCATCCCACAGGCCCCATCTCTACAGGCTCACCTTTCTTGGAAACTTTCAGTCTCTTAATTTTACTTCCTTCATAAACCATCTCTGTTCTTGTTTCTCTCATGCAATTAGAAGCAACTTTTTCTCAGAACTTTTTTAGCAATTTTTTTATCATAGTAATGTCTGTTGTAATATTTGTTACATTGTAGGCTGTCAGTAAATGTTGCTATATGACTGAATTTAGCAGAAACTGTTTCTATTGAATGTTGTGTGGATGTTTAGTGGGATTTTAAGGACAGTAAAACAATCCTTTTCTACCACCAAATGTGGTCACTCTCCATAGTTCTAGGCTACTTAGAGGGGAAAAATTAACTAACAATTATAAAGTACTTACTATGCAGCAGGCATCATACAAAATGTTTTACATTTTCATCAATCTACATAAGATTATCAACCTGTAATGCCACCCTTTCGATGTGTGTATACAATAATCTCAACTGTCCACTTTTCATTTTTGATGTAAGATTCCATGGTATATACACTGAGGTCTACCTACTTAATAGCTATGAATTAGTCTGAAATAGAGATGTTTCATTTAGTATTGATAACTTTTTGCTACTGCCACCTCTGATATAGCCCCATTCTGTTAATAGATGTTTCTCAGAAGAAATTTTTAGTTTACCTCTCAAATTATGGCAAACACAATTCTAAATGAGGGAGCTTAACATTTAAACAAAAGATTCTGAAGGGGTGATGTTTGTTTTAAACTATTATGTTTTACAAATGTGTGGTCTCTGTATTATTCCAATTCCATCCTCAAAGTCTAAAGGTTTATTTGATTTGATTTTTTTTTACTACGGAAAGTTTTCAGTATAAACCTACTTTTGTGTAATAAAATTTCAATATAGTTTGTATGATTTAAGTGAGTATAGCCTTAATTATCTTGATTTAGGTCTTCAGGAAAATTCCATATTATTTGGGGCAAATCATATATATCCCTTGTCTAGACACCAGTAGTCAAATATTGAGGTAAATATTTCACTCTGATTGAGCAGTGATGTCTTCCTGAAGCTGACACCAAGAAACAGTGGCTCTTTCTAGAGCTGATATAATCAAGAGGACATGTTTTGAATATGGACTCTTATATAAAGTAAATGATATCATAACTGTACAGTCTTGACTTTTGCAAGCACATTGCACTGCACAGAATGCTGTTAAAATTAACTCTTTTGCTGGCATTCATATTAAATAATCAGCATTTTGGGCCAGACTTCATAATAGGAAATGAGATCCACAGTGCATAAGAGGGTATGAGTAGAGGAAGCTTTTCCTTAGCAATGCAGAGTAATGGTTAGGGTAAGGGATGGTACCCAGATGGCCACTAATTCTAAATCCATTTCTGGCAAATGCTAGCTATATTGCCTTAGGCAAATTATTTAACGTTCATGTTCCTCTATTGGTTGGCCCACAATAAAGGAATAACAATATCTATTTGGCAACAACTGGCACATGGCCATCATGTTATTATTTAATTAATATTAAAGACAGCAGCAGTATGAAAGTTTCTCTACACATTTGGAAAGAAGAGCAGAACAAGATAACTAGCCCTTCTAACCCTAGAAACTGAAGCGCAGAGATAAAGAGATTAATTTAAATTATACTGGCTCTGGCACCTGAATCTCAATGAAGTGGATCTGGAATTCATTCTTTTTCTAGATATACTAATAAAAGTTTATACAAAATTAATATTAGGATCTATAGTTTTAGTGAAATTCATTTCTTCAGGCATATGCCTTTTAGACCATCAAATTGATTATCTGTGTTATAAAATTCTGATTCTTTCAGGGGTATCAACATTTTATATATAAATGTATTTCTAAATGATCAATATATAACATTTTAATAGATAAAATGTGTACAATGAATTGTAGCCATATAAATAATATAATTTGTACACATATAACATTTTAAAATAGTTTCAGGTAGGAAATTTTTTCTATGATGTAAAAATATTTGAGACAATTTAATTGAACATTTCAAACGGTTATAAGAATTATCTCATTTCAATAACTCTCTGTTATTATAAAGTTTTGAATTCAACAGCCATCATCTTGGTTTTCCCTACTGATAGAATCTGGCAAAATCATGACTTTCAAATATTTAACCGAATACTACCAACAATATGCTAAAATAAAGGCTTAATAATTTGAAGTGAAGTAGAAATAAGTAAAGAAACAGCTAAATCAGCTGCCAATTTCAAAGAAACGACTAATAGGGCTTACCATATATGTATTTAGATCATCAACTATGTGTTTTATTTTTTTAGACATATAATCACATACTTTTTCCTTAGCAACAAGTGCATTTTAATGTGCAAAAACTTACTCCAGCTCTTTAAAGATTAATACAATCTCTAATTGCTAAAGAAAAAAAGATATATAAAAATCACTTAAGAGACTAATGTGATTTTTTTCCTCCTGTCACTGATACCAAAGATGCTCACAGATAATGATGAGTTACAATGCCTAAAGAATGCTGTATCTTGTTCATAAGTTTAAAAATGGCTCAAAAATGGCTCATAAATTACCAAATTTTCTAAACCTAATTTTACCAAAATAGAGATATAATCATTGTCAACACAATATTTGTAAGAAAATAATTCAATAGAAACGTTGAATATATTATGCAATTTTGACCTCAGAGTAACAAGACTATAACTTAAAACACATACACAACAATATAAATAAATATTTCATAAGTTATACTTTTTTAAAGAGCTAAATTTAACAGGCCTAAATATAAAATAATTGAAATTTAAAAGTGATGTGCAAGTACCAGTTATCATTTGTAGCCTGTATCTATTTTTTTTTTGGCTGTGATAAAAACAAACAAAGGCACTTCATCTGCCTATAAACACATGAATTTAAAACAAAAAGTCCATTGTCTAATTGCATGTTATACACATTGGTTAAAAATTGATAGCAGATATTAACATTTTGTTATATGTACTATTATAACACCAGATTTATATTTGTATAATATATAATTATGCTTTGGTATTGTAATTATATTGATAGCAGATATTAACATTTTTCTATTGTCTTGCAAATGAGTTTCAGCTCCAGGCAAGTTTGCTATAGATTCACTGTGACCAAAGAAATTTACAGCAAAGGGTTCTTGGGGTGAAAAGGTTATACCCAACTTTATTTCGAGGTGGCAGGTCAGTCCCTCGCAGCCTCCGCTCCGCTCCCCTACAGCCTTCCAGACCCACCACCCAGTCTCCTGCCCAGCCCTGGGCAGAACTCCTTACATTAACACAATAATGTCTTATTGCCTAAAGGTATGGAAGTGGTAGCATAGCAACAGGCCAGTTACATTTAAGTTCAGTGAGGATCCTGGCCATAGGAACCCCACTTTATCCACACTCCACCCCTCCAGGATTCTCGCCTTACAATCTACACGCTTTCCATCTTCTGCAATGGTCCCTGTGCGAGAAAGCTGGAGCACTGTAACCAGATTCCACAACAGCAGCAGAGGATAACAACAACTTAGGGATAATAAAAATTAAGATACAGGTAACAAAAATTATAATAATCCTCAAGCCAAAGGAGGTTCTTAATAACAAAGACTTTAGGGGTGATAAGATACATGTTTTAATGCCACCAACATAGGCAAATCTTGTTCATCAGGTAGGATGCATGCAAGAGTGTGGTCCTGTGATAGAACTGTAGCAGGAAGAGGGTCCCTTCCAGGTCTAGGATACCATACTTTTACTCCTCTCCCCGTGGGGGTTACCGAAGAGTCTATATATAGTGCTACTGGAGGTGCATGCACTGGCCGTAATGATAAAACAAAACTCCCCGGTAAGATGCTCCTACCTTCTGGCCGTTCAGGATATACTACTGTGACCTTTGGTGGCCACTCTGCTGTTATTCCAGGAATACGTAGGAGGCCAGTTTCCAGGCCTTGTCCCCAAGGTGCCAGGAGAGCCAGCCATCGTTGGTCCATGTGTCAAAAGGTCCAAGGCCATGTCCACTCAATGGGGTCTCCGGGATTCAGTGCAGTTGGTGCTGGCAGCAAGATGTTATTCTGGTGGCCGAACCTCGGTTTCAGTGATTCTTCCTTGGTTTGCAATTGCAGTTGTATAGGGGAGGCAGCCATATGTGTTAACATGTCTACAGGACTTAGGGCTCCCTTTCGGGGTCTCTCATTCAAACGTCATAGCACGGTCCATAAGCGGACTGACCATCCCCGCAGGCTATTGGTATCTAACTTTAGTCCAGATTTTAACAAGCCATTGTGCCTCTCTGTCATGCCTGCTGTGGTAGGATTGTATGGCACATGAAACTTTCACTTGATTCCCAGCTGTCGCACCCATTCTTGCAGTGAGCGTCCAGTAAAATGGGTGCCCTGATCACTCTCAATTACCTGTGGTTAGCCATAGGCAGCAAAGAGACGCTCCAGGCCTCTTTTGGTTGTCTGCTGATCTGCACAACAGGTAGGAAAAGCAACCAGAAGTCCAGTAGCTGTGTCCACACAGGTCATCACATACAGATATCCTTCTGACACAGGTAGAGGCCCAATATAGTCTATCTGCCACCTGACGAGGAGTATAGGCCCCTTAGCTATTGTCCCATGTTGCTGTGGAACTCGCTGTAAGTCCCTTTTGGAGCACATGATACACTCCTGCTGGGCTCTACTAACTTCTTCAAAGGTCAAAGGCAAGCCTCACCGATGGGCTACAGCCCACATTGTCTTTTGCCCCGCATGCAGCAAACGCTGATGTGGCTATTGGGCTACATCAGAGGCAGGCTTGCCTTCTAACCAACGTATCTGGGCCAATTTATCTGCTTCATCATTTCCTGGAGATGCCAGTGGCAAATGACCTGTCACATGGTATACTGTAATCATTTTAGTCTGACCGCAGGCCCATAAGTCTTGCTACAATTCTTGCCCCAAAAGGGGTCGGTGACCAACCAGCCAGTTGGCATGGTACCGGGTTGGTAGCCACAGGGTCAAGTCCAGATAGACAGCCCAGCTGTCAGTGCAGACAATTACAGGGGAGGGCTCCTGGCTGATCACAAGCCATATAGCCCGCAACTCTGCCCATCGGCTGCTCTTCCCCTCACCATCTTTCATCCATATTGTCTCAGTATTAGGATGGAAAGCTATGGCCCACCATTTTGGGGGCTGCCCACGGCTGGAGCAATCTGTGTGCCATGCATCTTCAGGTATAGGGGCTCTTCCCTCCTGATAGGGACTCTCTGCTACTAACGGTTCAAAAGCAAGTTCTTCCTGCTTTTCACTAGTATATGTCACCGGCCCCAACACGCATTGGAGTTCTTCACTCAAGGGGCTACTAGAAAGGACACTACGCTGCTATAGGTAAGCACCCCACTTGGCTAGTGTGGGTGTTTGTGCCACGCCACTCCTTGGCTTTTGGGTCCAGTCTTGTACCCACCCCAAAATGGGATAGGTGGTTATTACCTTTATCAGGGCCATTCCAGTGATGGGTTCTGTAGCCAGCAAGGCATGATACACGGCAGCCAGTTGTTTTTCTATCAAAGTGTATCTTACCTCTGCCCCTTTCCACAGTTGTGACCAGAATCCAACGGGTTGGCGAGTTCGTTCAAGCCACTGCCAGAGACCCCAGCCATAACTGTCTTCAGTGACATGAACGTCCAGCTCACAGGGCCTTGATGGGTCTATCACACTCAAGGCCTGTACAGCCTTGACTGCCCGTTTTGCTGTAGTAAAGGCAGATGCACATGTCTCAGCCTAGTCCCACCTGACACCCTTTCGTACCAACTGTTATAAGGGCTTCAGAATTTGTGCCAAGTGCAGGATAAACACTCTCCAGTAGCCTAGAAGACCCAGAAACTCCTGTAGCAATGCTACAGTTGTGGGGATAGGAAAGGCCTGGACTTTACCTATAACTGCTTCTGGTATCACTTTGGTCTTACCCGACCAGATTATCCCCAAGAATTTGAAAGACAAACCAGGTCCCTGAACCTTGGTGCTGTTCACAGCCCATTCTTTCTCCTGTAAATGTTGCAGCAGTCTAGGTGCTGCACCTTCTAGATCTGAAAGAGAATCATACGTGAGCATGACATCATCAATATAATGGTACAGCCGCACCGTTGGTGGTTTTTCCCACGTAGCCAAGTCCTGGGCTACAAGTCCATGACAGATGGTGGGGTTGTGGAGGTATCCCTGTGGGAGGACGGTGAAAGTCCATTGCCGTCCTTCCCACGTGAAGGCAAACTGTTCCTTACTTTTCTGCTCAATGTCAATGGAAAAGAAGGCATTAGCAAGATCTACCACATAATGATATGTTCCTAGTTCATAGCTGAGGGTATCCATCAAGACTGCAATAGAGGGGACAGCAGCATGCATAGGGGGTATGACCTTATTCAGTTCTCTGTAATCCACAGTTATACACCAGGAGTCATCTGGCTTTTTTACTGGCCACACTGGGGAATTGAACGGACTATGGGTAGGCTTTATAATACCCACCTTTTCCAGCTCCTGGAGAGTTTCTCCAATCTCTTTATGCCCCCCAGGCAGTTTGTACTGTTTGGTATTAGTCACCTGCCGAGGCACAGGCAAAGCTATGGGCGGGTGCCTAGCATGTCCCCTCAGAACTGCCTTCACCACACGTACTCTCAGTCTGAATTCACCTGCAGTGGTCTGCAACCATAGACCCTGCAGGGTATCAATCCCCAAAATATACTCAGGGATAGGAGATATATAAACGGTATACTCTTTTGGAGGAAGACACCCTATTCCCAAAGGGATTTGGGCTTTTTTTACTCTGATATCCTTCCCCCCGTATCCATCTATGATAGTGGGGGTCCCGGGGAACCGCTCAGGGTTACCATGAATCAGTGAACATTCAGCCCCAGTGTCCACCAGAGCCAGGACACATTGTATGTTCACTGGGGACCAATGGATAGCTATTTCAACATGTGGTCTCTGATCCCCCCAGTCCCTCAGGGCAGATACCTTGACCTTCCCCTCAGTCAAACCATGTTCCCCAATCACCTTCCTGTGTGGGCTCAAGGGAGGTTGGCTCTCTTTCCAGCAGTAAGTCTTGCAAACACACAGGCTGGACTCGTGGCTCTGTCTCTGATCTCTGCCTCTTTGGTCTTAATGGCTGGAACTGCTGCTCTGGTTTCAGCTGTTGCCATAGCTCTAGTAAGATCCTATTTGACTTCCCATCTAATTTCTTTCCATCTGCTCCTGCCCATATTAAACCAACCCACATCTGGGTCCTCGTAACCTTCATGGGGCCCTGTAAATTCTTCTTGTGAGCAACAGGTCTTACTTCTTTCCGAATTCTCGTGGCTTCAGCCTCTCCTAAGTCTGCTACTGTACATGTCACCTCGCTTATGGGATGCCCTAAGTGAGGGGAAAGAATGGCCACTAGAGACCCAAAGAGGGATGTAGGAGCCATTTGAAGTACAATATTCCTCATCCCAGTAGTGAAAATCTCTTCATCTGGGCCATAATTCTCTGGACTATAGATGGCATTTCTCATGCCTAGCTCTCATAGCACCTGTTGGAGTTCAGCATATGTCTGTCATCTAATAGGAGAGGATGGTAGATCACCCAGATTGGGCCACACAGCACGAAGTGCAGCCATGAGCCAATTGAGGAGGGTGTGACTCCCTGGGGTCTGATGTGCATTTTGTAATAGCTGCCTCAAGGCAGGCTGCACTGTTAGGGAAGACAACTTTCCCATCTCTGACCCCAAAAGAACAATACCATCCACCCCTAAGTCCCAGAGACGGCAGGAGCCAAGCTGATATTGACTCCGAGGGCTTCTGCCTAAACTGGGAGCCCAAATCCACCAGCTCAGCCTCAGTATAGGGGCGGAGCATAGAGTGCTCCACGACCTGGGGAGGGGGCTGCTCCTCTCCTTGGGGAACCTTCAGCTGCTGGGTCTTTATTTTCTTTACAACCACGGGGCATGTATCAATACAGGAGGCGCCAGTGCCTCTGGCATCACCCCTTCATCTTTCTCCAGCTCCTCCATTGCTGGGGCTGATGGCACCTTTCTCTCCCCTCCCCCAAGTGCCTCCTCTGCTACAACCTTTACCTTTTCTAGTGCACCTCGCAGCAATGCTACCTCAGTCTTCAGAAGGTCTCTTACCTTCAGCTCAATCCTTCCCGGCTGACGTTCTCGCACCACCTCTGCCTGTGCTTACCTCAGGAGTTCCTCTTTTTCTTTGATGGTCTCTTCCTCCTTCAGAACACCTGGCAGCTCTGCCGTCTCTTCTCCAATGGCTCCTTGCTACCGGCGCTCCCGTGCTGCCTCCTCTCGCTTCAAAGCCATCTCCTTCCTCAGGGAATCCACAGAAGTTTGCAGCTCGCATTCTCGTGCCGCCATTTCTTGGGTCTCTTCTGTAGACCTTTTTAATACTGTGAGAAGCAGCCAACCCACAGTCCCTGCTGCCTCACGGGCACTCTGCTTCTCAAAGGATCTACTTACTATACGAAGGGCCAGCTCTACAGCTTCAGGTTGTCACCTCCACTTGCCGCCAGTCCTGGGGTGGGGCCCAGTCTTCTAGAAGGCAAGCCACCTCAGACCACATACCCAATGGGGGACAATCCACTGCCCCCATTCACAGGGGCAACCGGCTGAAGCACGCCTCCCTTAAGTGCAGCTTGTCTTTTTCCTTGGTCAACAATGAACCCTGCCGACTTCGCCAATTGTCTTGCAAATGAGTTTCAGCTCCAGGAAAGTTCACTATAGATTCACTGTGACCAAAGAAATTTACAGCAAAGGGTTCTTGGGGTGAAAAAGTTATACCCAACTTTATTTCGAGGTGGCAGGTCAGTCCCTCGGTGCTACCACCACTCCAACCTCCGCTCCGCTCCCCTACAGCCTTCCAGACCCACCACCAGTCTCCTGCCGAGCCCTGGGCAGAACTCCTCACATTAACACAATAATGTCTTATTGCCTAAAGGTATGGAAGTGGTAGCATAGCAACAGGCCAGTTACATTTAAGTTCAGTGAGGATCCTGGCCATAGGAACCCCACTTTATCCACATATATATATACTATTATAAATTAAATACCAGATTCATATTTGAGTGATATGATAGACTTTTTTTACTTTATATGTTGTTGGATAACATAGTTGTTAAATGTATACAATGTTTATAATTGTGTGATTAAATAACACACGCAAACTTTTTCACAAAATGTACAATATAAAAAGAATTTATTCTCATATCTTAAGACAGTATTAACAGACCGTTTTCATATACCAGACTACTGACTGATATTTATCCTACTTTCTTATTACTGACGACAGAAATGTATATTCTTCACCAAAAAGTTAAATATACATGGATGCTTAATAAACAAAAGGATATACTAATATAATCATTATTTAACTGAATTATTAATATTTCAAAGTACAGTATTCATATTTATATGGAGACAATTTCAAATCTAACAATACACTTAGATAAAAGTAAACTAAAACCAGCTATGTAAAAAAATTAAAATAGTTTACTTTTGATAGCAAATATCAAGCAAACCTAAGGCACCTGAATTTGTTGCTTTATTTAAAAAAATAAACACTTATTTGGAAAACAGTTACATAAAAATTTTCTAGATAATTCAACTCATAAATGAATTTAGCTGGAATGTAATTTTGTTGCATTTTTTCAATGCAAGTGAATAAATAAAATGGTTTGTTTCATCTACTTGACTAAATTAATATATCCTATGGAATAATATAACCCATTTAGCTCTGCCGAATATTTGATACTCTCATGTTTAAATGGCTGTGCTGGTACCATGTAAGCACAGGCATAAACTATTAAGACTTAAAAAATAAATATTTAATTTCTCAGTTATAGGATGTTATAAAACACAGCTCTTGCTCTTTGTATTTTCTTTTGCAACCTACTATGAAGTAATGCTGCAGCTAAACCAGCCTCCATGCAGGCTTATATATAGATTTATAAAACTTTCAAGAACTACCAATTCATTTTGCCCACGATTTCCATTATGGATTTGAACTTATGATTCACAGATACCAAAAAGATAATGGAGAGACGATCAAGGGTAGAAGTAATTGTGCTTACAGAAGCTAACGTTATAACCATGAAAACCATCTAGTTGGTACTGTGGAATACTACAATTCCACACATCTTAAATAAACTGGGCAGTTAATTAAAAAATCTAAGTAAAAAATTTACTTCAATTGGAATATTGCATATGTCAGTATTGAGCTATAACTTCTCCACTTTGGCTTTGTTGCTTGGTTCTAATTCCTTCGGCAATTAGCCATTCTTTTGAATCAACCTAGTATACAGCTAGTTGATTGTTTAGGGAAATGGGAGAAAACTCGGGAAGTGATTCAGAGCATGTATTGCCAAAATTTTACACTGTGCATGCTATGCTTTTCCAAGTTGTCCTGTGCCCAATTAGAACCTGAATTTTTTCTTTCAAAAAAAATGAATTTCTGTATAAAGCCCCTTGACTCCTACCAGTGCTAATAAAGAATTCTCAGTCAGCAATTTGCAGAGGAGGGAAGCCAGGGGTAATGCAACTGGGCAGGCTTTACAAGCAAAACAAAACACCAAAGAAAGGAAATAAAAAGGCTGACAATGTAAGCTCTCCCATAAGGCTCATACTTATCTTCCCCCTTTAAAATGTACCATAAAAAAGCTGAATCAGCTGCAAACATAATGACACAAAGTTTTGAATATTATGGCAAATTATACCTTTGCTATTCAGGAGAGGGCAAAAAAGTTTTGTGGTTCATCAAAAGAAGCTGGGAATGAAAGCCAAGGCCACCGACACTTGTGGTAGCACATTAAGCTGTGAGCAGACTCTAAATAAATTCCATTTTCCCCATCCCCAAAATACACTATTCTGGCTATTAAGACTGACTTGCATTCTATGCATGCCAGTACACTACCCATTCAGGATCACTTATTTCAGTGGCAGACAGGGAGGGCAGTCTTCTGAATTAGGAAGCTTTAACAGATTAGTTGTGTGTGTGTGTGTACGGGCGGGTGCACGCGTGCATGTGAAACAGACTGCTAACTATGAATGATTACAGTCTCTGCTTCAAGTTTAAATATATCACATATTTTGTGAAATAGCCTAAATCTTTTTAAGCACAAAAAGGAGAAAAATATGCCTCCTTGTTTAATTTTTGAACAAGGATTAGCCTTTCTGCCATGTAGAATACATAGCTAGCATCATTCTTTGAGAAACTCAAAATAAGGTTTGCAAAAACATACCATTAAACCAGCCAAACCAAAATTTTCAAAGATATATAAGCTTACATAAGAATAAAATGCCAAACTATCTTTTGAAATCTTTGATTTTCTTGATTAAATGAAATCTAATTTCCCCTTTTGTGCTAATGTAGATTTTAAAAGCTGTTTTGGAAAAATGTATTCTATTTAGAACATAAATAAGAATATACAAGTCATAAGATTTAGGGAAAGACATGAAGCAAATAAATTACAATAATGCAAAGAAAACAATAACAATTCTAAAATGAAATTATAGAAAATGAAACAATATTAAGGACCATAAACCAAATGTCATTACAAATATTGACACTCCATTGTAATTTCAGCATTATCACTCAAAAAATCTTCATAACCTCATTTCAAAGTTAATTTTAATAAAAATATTTCCTTCACTATAAACAATTCAATGTGGTAAAAAAAATGAAAGAACAAGTGCATATAGGAAACAAATAATCTTTGATAAGTCAGTAATATTGTTTCATCCATAATTTTATATTGGCTTCATTTTATATATACGTTTTCTATTTTTCCATCCATAAATTAAGATAAGGTTTTCAAGCTAACTAGCACAGAAAGAACAAAAAATATGTTCAAATTTGTAAGAATCCTTATTGATGAACTCTTATTGAGGAAAACTGTCCTTACTCAGTTACAAAAAGTAAATCTTCAAGGCAAAAAGCCTCCCCAGCCACCCCAGCCAAATCAACAATGGTAGTTAAGTTCATGGCAGACAAAGCACCTTGAAATCTAATGAAATGCCCTAAACATATATCATATTATCATTCAGCAGCAGTGAGACAAAGAAGACAGGCATCACCATCTCAAGGTGCAAGCCTCCTAAGAGATATACATTTCATTAGCAAAATATGCTTAGAGACCATGTAGATACTATTCACAGAATGAGAATGAAGTTGAAGCAAGTAGTAGAATATTGTCTCTGATGCTCACTATGGCCTATCTGATATAAACTCTGATCACATTAAGATTCTTGACAGTCTTCCTTTTGTGGCCTGGTTTGTGCAAGATAAGATTGCAAATATTGCTTTCTCCATAAAACAATAATGAGTTAAAATACCAATTATGTTATTTTCCCAAGCTTCAATGGCCTTTTATACAGAAAAAACAGAGGATATAAAAATTATGGGGGGTGGGGTGGGGAGAATATTGACCTTGACTAGTTCCATGGTGCAAATGACACCTTTCACTGTTAAGGATACAAAAACTTTTTAAGGGACACTTAATATCATGTAAATAGATTCAATCAGAGAGGTCTTCAACTATCATATACCTCACTGTTAAACTCTTAGACTGTTGTTACAATAATGTGAATGATAACAGATTTTCTCATTAATGATACATATTTTTCTCACAAAAATATCACCTATAAAATGTATGGATACAGTGCTTAAAACGTTTAGTATCCCTTTTTGAATATGAAAAATTGCTTTTAAAATTTCCCTTCAACTTTATCGACCAAATCATATGAATAAGAAAATGCATATGTTCATTTAAATTGAATTCAACCATCCTCTCTACAAAATGTGACAGTTATAAAATTACTCAATAGCATATTGTTTTTATTAACAGTGATTAATTATAGTTGTACAAGTTAATCTGAAATCGATAAATGGTTTCTTTAATGGACTAAATACTCATACATTAAAGCCCTAACTCCCAGTGTGATTTTAATTTTTAATTGGAAACAGAGCCTTTAAGAAAAAACAAAGGTTAAACTAGGTCATAAGGGTGGGCCCTTATCCAGTAGGACTGGTTTCCTTATAAGAAAAGGAAACACTACAGACCCCTCAACCCATGCACATAGAAGAGACCATGTGTGGACTCAGCAGGCAGACATTTCCAAGCCTAGGGAACAGGCCTCAGAATAAAACCTATCTTGCTGAGACCTTGATTGTGGACTTACAGCCCCCAGATCTGTGAGAAAACAGAATTCTGTTGTCTAAGCCACCCAGCCTTTGGTAATTTGTATGGCAGCCCTAGCAGACTAATTCAGTCTCCACAAATACTCATTTTTGTTCTGTAACTATTAGCTGCATAAGTCTGAGTAAGTAATTGAATTTCTCTGGTCCTCGGTCTCTTCATTTGTAAAATGAGGGGGCTAGGCTAGCTAAGCTATGGTAAATACAAGACACACATGCCACCACTTTCTGTTTTTTCCTCCTTGCCCACAGGAGATGAACTATTCTGATAATCAGACCAATCAGTGGGAATTTCCTGTGAGACAAGGCCTATTCACCACACCCAGGCTGAAGGTTTGAGCACTAGGACGGTGAGTCCCTGCTGTTCTACGTGTGGTGCAGCCAGCCTACAGCAGCAGTTCTGGGAGCTTGTGAGGAATGCAAATCTCAGACCTAGGTCCACCTTCTGGATTATATCTCCTTTTAATTATATATACAGTGGCCACTGAAGTTTGAGAAGCACTGATCTAGGACTCAGAAGTTTCTAAAAGGAAGGCTGAGAAACAGGCAGGCCACAAACTAACTGGTGTATACAGGGGTGTGTGTGTAGGCTTCTACACTATTTAAAATTCTTGAATTACTTGTCAAATATTAAAAGTAGGGAGAATTCATATAAAATATTAATATATTGATAAATTGGGCAACCACATAAAAATGGACTAATATTTCTGCATGGTATCAGCTGGAACTGAGTCACATCACCTCTTTTACAAGACACGATATCTTCTATGTGCCAGGGTTCTTCATTGTCCTTTTTATTTACTATGTTGTCTACTTGACCCTGTTAGGCATCTGACTTTGTAATCCTGCTTTTAAATTACCTTTTCTTCCACATAGATTGGAAGAAAAACAAAAATGAAACATGTAACAGTAAGAGATTTAAAAATATATAAGTAACTGTCTAAAATTAAAATTGCCATTTGATAATTTTTAGTTTTCTATTTATTTTCCCTTATTTCTAGCTATTCTTTATCAATATTAATTTGCTTTGACCTGAACCTTAACATAATTTTGTTTAATAATAATATATGTATTATGGTCTGCATTTGATTACTTTAATCTATTCAAGTGGTATGTTGTTTAACCTAGATTTCTAGCAGTCTAGGAGTAAGTAATCTTTTTTTTTAACATGAATACACTATTTTGTTTAAAGTTAGGTGGTCTCTTTTGCTTCATGTTTTGGAAAATCATTTTGAAAATCTCACATCTCAAAATATTTTCAGAAGTTTGGGAAAATGTAGAAAAGATAAGGAATTAAAGAAAGATGTAGGTAAAAACAGTAAATTAACAAAATAATGATTAGCTGATTGAAGACTAAATTCAGAAGATCATAAGGTACTAGCTCGCCTGGAGAATGCCACAGATCAAGGTATGGTAACTGCCTCTGGTGGCTACTTGGCAATAAAAGGGAATTAATCACTAGATATACTGCCTCAAAGATATGTTTTAGGTTATGAATACTGATACATGCTTAGCTACATAAAATACCTTGGGCCTTATGTGAAACATTGAATGGTGATGATTTTCACTGGAATTAATGGAAATTAAGAAAATGTGTAACATACTGGTACTATTACTCTCATTTTTAGTTCTGGTTACACAGGAATTTTGTCCTCCTACTCTCAAACCTCGAGTCTGATTAATATTATAATGTTAGGAATCATGAAAGCTATTTATATTTCTTTTAGAACACATAACCTTTAGGTATCAATTGCCTTAAATATCACATGCATTCATATGGTTTCAACCATAATGTTAATAGAAATAATAAATGTTTATCACTAGTCTTATTTATACAAGTTTTCATTCTTTACCTCTTATCAAATACCAAAATTTCTACCTAATTAAGTCTCCTCAAACTGATATATATATTACATAATTGTATTTTCCCTACATAACCATTTTTTTCTTAACTGTTAATGTAACAAGCATTATACTTTTAAAAATCACATGACAGTTAAATGAATATAAATTAGACATAAAGGTAAAACACACTGCCAAGCCCCAGCAGGTATTCACTGAAAGCCTGTTACCTACGCACCCCATCCCCTAGATTCTCACTGCTCAGCCAAAGTGACAAAGGTGCTCATTGCTGCCCCGCCCACCAACTTAATGCCTCTACAGTCCTCTCACCTGCCATTTTTTATTTCATTTTTCCACATCAGTACCATCCTTTCCTGCTTCAGCATCACTAGTAGCTGCCTTACTATTTTATAACAGATTGAATCTAAGTTTTCTTGTTAATTTTTAAGGCCTTCAAAATCTGACTACACTCTTCCTAGCTATTTAAACAAAGTCTCTGCTCTATGCAGACCAGCTTCTTTATTATCTCAAATACTTGCAAATGCTTAAAACTGCTTTTTTCTTTGCATATTCATTCTCCACTGCCTACATTCTGATTTCCTTCTACCTCATTTTTAATTAAGCACTTACGTGTTTACCACCCATTACGTGCCATCTTTTAATACCCAATACAACTTGCACTGTATTCATTAAGTCTTTCCTGACCACGCCAGCACTCACTCATTTGTGACCATCATTAGTGATAATTTCAATAGCTACCCTCTTTGGAGTGCTTACTGTTGCCACATGGCCACTTAAGCAATTTACATACATTATTTCTCTTGTTCCTCTCAACATGTCTGTGAGGTCAATATCTCAATTCTCATTCCACAAATGATGAACCTGAGGCTTAGAGCCCTCAAAACACTTAATCCAAACCACAGGAGTTAGCACTAGATCTACACTGATTTGTGTGAGTCACTATTACTTAGTGTCCCCAATTAGACTCTAAGTGCTTTGAAGACAGAGATCATGGCTTGTTTTTCTGTTTTCCTCCAGTACTCAACACTGTTGAACACTTAAAAAGTCATCAATCAAATTTAGCTGATTAATAAATTAAAAGTTCGAGGCTATAACTTCAGGTTGCTCAGGCTGTACAAGTGAGACTTCTCCACCATGAAAAGTCTTACTTTGAGGTAAGAAGCCCATTCTCCTCACATAATGAGAAACAAGAAAAAAAGTATAGAAGAGATAATGAACAACATTAAAATTGAAACTTAGTAAAATTTAGTAGCAACGTTGTTTTACTATGTATATTTTTCTACTTTATGAAGCAAGATAGTAATAGTATAGAAAGTATTTTTAAACTATATTAAAATTTTCTTGCTTTAAAACTTTAAGAATGCAATACTGGCATAGACTACAAGACCTGGGTCTTCATTTACATTGTTGGAAAAGCTGGAGCACATGTGACCCAGATGTCAAAAGGCCAAAGCTGATCTAAGTCTTCCACCAACCAGTCCTACACCTCAGGTCCCCTTTCTCCTTACTTATTGGATAACATATTTGGTTAAAATGAGGGAAACCAGATTTAAAAAGCAGCTATGTTCTCTCTTTTCTGTTAACAATTACTTATAGTCCTCACAGGCTCATGGACACAAACTGATTTTAATTTTATAAGCAGATTCCCATAAAATTGTGTGACTTCATCATAAAAAATATGGAACTATAGCACAACTGATGTGGTTCAAGATAAAGAATTTCTATTGACTTAGAACATGTACACCTTGAATCCTATAGGGATCCAGGTTTTCTTTGTCTCACTTGAAAGGCCTACCATAATATGATGACAGATACATCTCTGGCATCACTATTACTATGCTCAGCTGCTTGCAGTTCTGTGTACACTACATCTTATTTTCAATCCCCAGGCTGATGTACATGCTCATCTCTTGACTGGAATAGCTTGCTCACCCAATCATCTCTCGACAAGTTTAATACCATACTAAATAGCAAAAAACAAACAAACACAGTAAATGATATTAAAAGTAGCAGACAAAACTTCCAAAGACAACTTTATTAAAACAGGATTTTTTTGTATTTGATGATTAATATGATAATGATGGTAATTGATGAAAATAATAAATAATATTTATTAAGTGGTTAGTATATCCCAGGCTCTCTGCTGACAGTCTTATGTACATTATCTAATATAATAGCAACATAAACCCAGCAGTGAGATAGATTTTATATTATCTACATTTTAGAGATTAGGAAGCACGAATAGACAGTTTAAGTAATTTGTCTAACATGACACAGTGAGTTAATGTAACAGGGCCTAATTTCAACTTTTGATTTGATTTGATTTTACTACCATAGTGTGAAGAGAAGAACATTCAAACCAATACATTATTACAGTGCTTCCTGTTATATTATTAATCAAGTGATAGCAATTACATTTTTTAAGAAACATCTTAATTTTTTTGCAGTTAATGAAATTGGGGTAAGTCCACAATAACAATAATAGCAATTGTTTTCAACATTATTATTTGCCATTTTATTTACTCAGATGATTTCAAGACTTTTTATAGCATCTATTACAGACTTTTTAAGCTAAGTTATCAAGAATGAAAGTAATAAGAATAATTTTGTAGCAGTTTAAGTAATTTTAAAAGCTAAAAAGTTATAAGAATTCACATTGTTCTATTTGTAATGAGATGGTTGAAAGCTGACAAAAATCAATGGCTGTATATAAAATAACCATGATTTGACTTAAATATATGTAATTACTGCAAACACAGATATTTATGCAAAAATTGAGGCAGATATGTTTTTTTCAGTAGCTAATATTTAGAACATTAATGCTATAAATTATATCCTTGGTTAAACCTTTTCTAAGACCGTAATTGAGATTCTCTTGCCTGTGAAGGAAGACAGTGATAGTGTTAACAATCTCTAAAATACAGAAATGATAAACAGCAAAAGATTAAAGGCTCAGCCAAAATGGTGTAACAAAACAAAACAGAAAGACAACAATCTAAAGGGATGAGTTGTATCACTTTCCATCATTTCTCGGTGAAGACCCTACAGGTTCGAACATGCACAAAAGCAAGTGATGTGTATGTGTTTTCTCATTTCTTTCAGTTATTATATTTTGTATCTCATCCAGGTTTTCAGAAGATTTTAATTTTTAAGAAGTCAACCTATCTGAAAATGCTGTGAATTAAAAAATACATACATATATCTGTAAAGAAGAAGAGCTGGTTTTTTACAAGATGAGATAAATGACAAGAATGGCTAACTTGCTCTTGTTGAGTTCCAGAAAGGCACCTATTAATTTGTCTTTGTACTCTGCTTTTAGAAACCAACAAGTAAAGCAAATTGTAAATGATTTTGGGCAATGTAATTTCCTTCAGTAAGAGAGTTGCTTTGTGACAGAACCATAGCAGATAGTGCCCCAATTCACAGGAGAAACTAAGAAAGACCATTAACTTAGATATTTACCAAGAAGATCATTAGAAATAAATATGGGAAAACAAGGAGAAGTAGTGGTGCTCTTCTCCTAGACTGAATTAATACATGAATGAAAGATATTTGCCAGTGATTATTTAATACATTCTGGTTAGAAGAATATGTTGAACTGCAGCATGAAACTTACCAGAAGTATTCTATTCTCTTATGGAACTACTGTTAACTTTTTCCAGTAAGTCACATAACTTACAACCAACTCAGATGAATATCATGTATATGATAAAACTACATAAATTTTCACTTTCAGTGTGACAATAATAATCTCCCTAAGACTTAGCAAAGGTACTACCACAGAAATACTGTTAAGGCAGTAAGTGTTATTAAGCTGCTCTGTTACAATCAATTGGCCCAGCTTAAAGAGTTCCATGTATAACTAAATCAAAGTGCAGTTATCTGATCAAGAACAGTCATTTGATACCTAGTTCTGCCTGAACTTTTAACAAGAGAACTCACACAAATATTCTACCGTTTGTACAACTTTACTCACTAAGGCTACTAATTATATATGTAGTTTGTGTTTTGCAATTTTACCAATAGCAAGTTGCTGGGCAACTCTTGTCTCTGCTTAATCAAATATGGATTATTATCTGATTCTTGATGTTAAGACTCTTAGAGGAAAGCATATTACATTTTTTTTCCTTTTCTATGTTCAAAGAAAAATATATAAGAAGCAAACCACTGGTAAAACACAACTTCTTTCCATCTATCTCCATCTAGCTTCTGGGCTGTAAACACAAAATTTCTGGAGGAGAAATGGAAGAACCTTTACTAAATCTCCTCTGCCAAACTCCCTGTGCCTGGATAGACACTGTTTGTAGATATTGCCTTTGGTGTCACAGCTTAAGGTGTCCTATAATTCTATGCATCACAAAGACAACACTTTGAAGATACAAATAATAGCATAGTTTTTCAAGAATTTAAATAACACCAAAAAATGCTGTGTATGGGGGCTCTGTGAATGGATATTAAAAGTGTCAGATAATGGCAGTCTTGGAACATACTGGACCTTTTATTTTAATTTTAGACAAATGGTTCTCTTATACCTTTGCACTTCAAATTGCATTTTCCTAGACTTTGCTATAAAGATTGGACCGCCCATCCTTACCAGCATTGTGCACAGGATACAGATGATTCTTTTAAAGTTTTAACAGCTTTGTATCTATCTCATGCACATAAGAAAAATAAACATCTAGCATATCAAATGTATGCCATTAGAACTATTATTGCTTGAATGTCTTTAAAAGAGCACATATCTATATATGTATACATATGTATATTAAATGATGAACAAATGAGTGTACAAATATATAAAATGTACAGATCTTATGTAATATTTCCAAATTCATAAATGTGGCACTAGAATGACTGAAGTTTGGGAAGCACTTAAAATATATGTACTGAAGAGGATTCTGCAATACTATCAAAATATAGAACTTTGAAATTTTCAACAGAACCAGTGTTCCTTTGCTGAGTCAATAAAGTAAAAAAAAACTTTCATTAAATATTAAAATATCTGACACTCCTACATCAGAGATGGAAATACTACACACTATCAGAAAACATTAATATGTTTAGTAAATATTCACTGCAAGAGATACTTCTTTATGTTTGACATGGACCTGGGAAATCAGTCTTGAAAGGGTTCCCTTCATCCAGTCAAACACCTCCATTCAAGTCACTTAGTATTTTCTTTCCTTGGTCAAATTGTCTCAACTTTGAATACTTCTCTTTAGTCTTAATTATCTCCCTGTCTTTATGGCTCCATGATTAATACTTCTCCAAAGTTCTGACAATATTAACTGAATATAATATATTGTTGCACTGCACATTTAGACTAACACATGATCTGTACCAAATCAAAATTATATCATATGCAATACCAATGTATTGGCTAACAATTTATAAAGTTTTGCATAGAAATGCAGTAATTTTATCATTTTATGATACATTTTTGATCCAGAGTATTAGAAGCGAAGATTTTAGTTTCATTTTTTAAATGAAGAATTTAGGTGTTCTTAAATACTAAATAGATCCATTATTATGACTCCCTGATTGTCTTGTCTTTGACAATTTTAAACATTTTATAATGCTGTTTCATTTACAATGAGTGAAACTAAAGTCCTCATTCATCTACCACTCAGCATCAGGAGCAATGGGTTCAGTTTTTGTGAATTCACAGTTTTAACCTTCCAACCTTAGCGGACATTATCTAGCAAAATATTTTTTTTGATTATATAAAGAACTAAGACAAATACTAAGTGTAGTAAAGCACTAGTTAAGATTAGTGACTCTCTTAGAACACTTATCACCAAAGTCATTATTAAGTTATTCTATGCTCATTTGTTCATATTTTAAAAACATTTTCCATTTCTATACAACATAAGAGTTGTCAATATGCCAACAACTACATACCAATAAGAAATAGCACAGTTATGTGAAGTTCACAAACATAGCTTTTTTATTTAAATATTCAATGGATTAAGAAATGAACATAATATGCTATATCTTAATGCACTATGATGAAAAATTATCAATAGAAAGAAACAATGTGTAAAGACTCAATGTTGTACAGACTACCTTTTCATAAAATCTGCTCAGGAATGATCATTGAGAATTATCTTATGCCAAAAAGTACTTTAAAAAAAGCTGTTTCAATATATTGCCAAAAAGGTCATATCCACAGCTCCTTATCATTAATAAGCTATTTTTAGCAAATGGAGAAGAGAAATGAAAAAAAAACAAATGCACACTATTATAACAAGATAAAAATGACACAAGGAGAATCTAAATCAATACATCGTACTAATATTTTCAAGAAGAAAATTCAACTTGCCTATCACATTTACTTCTCTTTTATGTAATTCTTTACAATGGGGATGTGTGTGTGTGTGTGTGTGTGTGTTGTAGGCATGTACATGTGTGTTTCTGTACTACCCACTGAGAGGTTGAAAGCAGTGCAAGACAAAACCTGGTAAGCATTTTTGGTTGTTTAAAATAAAGCACAAATGTACTACAAAGTCATACCTACTAGGCACCTGTCTCAGTTCTACCTTGAAGATGCAGACAGAACAAAAGAATGGCCACCTAAGTAACACTTTATAAAAATCTTGTATTTTTCTGCTGCATTGCTACATGATCATAGAAATATAACAAATACAAACACACACATATATGTTATGTGGTAGGAACAGACTCATGACAGATATATTTGTTTGTTGATGAGGATGTGGAGAAAGGGGAACCCTCCTACAGTTGGTGGGACTGTAAACTGGTGCAGCCACTACAGAAAAGCAGTATGGAGGCTTCTCAAAAAACTAAAAATAGAAATTCCATATGATGCAGTTACTGTGCTTCTAGGAATTTACCTGAAGAAAACATAATCCCTGACTCAAAAAGATATATGCATCCCTATGTTTATTGCCACATTATTTACAATAGCCAAGATATGGAAGCAACCAAAGTATCCATCAGAAGATGAATGGATAATGAAGATGTGGTACATATACACAATGGAAAATTATTCAGCCATAAAAAGAAAGAAATCCTGCCATTTGCAACAACATGGATGAACCTAGAAGGTATTGTGTTAAGTGAAATAAGACAGGCAGAGGAAGACAAATACCATATGATTTAACTTATATGTGGAATCTAAAAACAAAACAAAAAAAAATGAACAAAACAGCAGTACACACATAGACACCGAGAAGGGACTGGGGTCACCATGGGGGAGGGACACAGCTGGGTGGGTGGGGTGAGTGAGAACACTAGTGTTCTCAAAATTAAGAAAAGGTCCATTCTCCATTACATAAAACAAAATCATATATTGGATGCTCATAATTGAACCAATATGAATCTCCTAAAGCAAAAGCTATGGGCAGAAAATGCAGGGTTTCTTTTTTGTGATCATTATCTTTTTGTTAAAAATGATTGTTTTTTTCAAAATACTCAAAATAATCTCAATGGCATTCCAACTGAAAAAACGTGATAGTTAAATGTGTTCCTATTATCAAATGAAAAGTTCAGGTTAATTTTTGTATATTCATTTGCTATTTAAAACACTGGCAAGCTTAAAGTATTATGTATATTACACAGGAAAAATAAATCAAATTATCCCAAACATAATGAAAATACCTAGTCAGAGTCCTATAAAAGAAGGTGAGCCAATTCAGATTAGATAAAAGGTCAAAGGAAGATGGTTCAGAATAAGCCATTGTGTCTTAAGTGACTAAGGAACCACTTCTAGGGACATAGTTTTCACTTTGTACTGGAGAAGTGCACGAAAGGTAATATCAACACAATCTTTCTCATCTATGTTGAGTTACCAGATAATTTTGTGTGGTAAATTTTACTTCATTAGAAAATCATAAACTAAGTGAAAGTATTACATATTCATGTACAATATGAGAAAGACACTGATTTTCCATGTTTTGTCTGCTCACCTAAAAAGAGGGGGTTAACTTTTTAAATAAATACATAAATAAGCAATGCAAGCTCACAGATATAATATGAGTAGTCGCAGAGGTAGTGGTAGGCAAATGGGTGTAGGAGGTCAAAAGGTGCAAATTCTGATTATAAAATGAATAAGTTCTGGAGTAATGTACAGCATGGTGACTTAATAATGCTGTATTGTATATTTGAAAGTTGTTAAAAGAGTAGATTTTAAAAGTTCTTATCACAAGAAAAGAAGTTTTTAACCATATGTAGTGATGGGTGTCAACTAGACTTACTGAAGTGATTACTTAGCAATACAAACACATATTGAATCATTATGTTGTACACATGAAACTAATACAATTTTGTATGTTAACTACATCTCAATAAAAATAAACTGAAAAGTTTTAAATTAAAAATAAATTCAACCATAAATCATTATATACACACAGATAACCAAATCTTGACTAAGTCTAAAGCTCAGAGTTTTTTACTAATTTTTTTGATATTTTAGTAATACATTCTACTACCCAGAACTAATTTATGTCAATTTTGTTTCGTGTGTTATCATTTTTTTTTTACTTAATATTAAAAATTATGTTTCCCACATTTTAGTTCCTCTGTTACACTGCATGGACCCTCACTACCCAAAGTGTGCTCCCTGGACCGAAACAGTATCACATGAGAACTTGTTAGAAATACAGAATTTCAGACTCCAATCTATGCTACCTGAAACACGATCTGCACTTCATAAGATTATACCTATACTATATACATACATCTATACACATAGATGTATGTATATAAATATAATAAAATTTTAGTATTTTAAACTATATGTGAAAAAAATTATGTGTTTTGTTGCAGAATAACAATTTTGTAATAGGACAATATTTTATGTATAATTGCATATATGTGTGAGTATATGCCAATTATACATATACACTTTTATAGGTAATTGTATACTTCATTTTCTCCTATCATAAAGTTCATATTTCTTACAGTTTTGCTACCATAAATAACCATTCAATGAACATATCAATTTACATGTATTATTTGCCTACATTTCTGAATATTACCTTTGGAATGATTCTTTGAAATAAAAATACTGGAATGAAGAACTTGACATTGTAATACTTGAGACATATTTCCAAAGTGTTTTCTAGATTCCATGAATAAGAGCAGTATTTATGTGAACTCATAACTGTACTATTACTTCTTTAGCAACAGGTGTCGCATTAATGAGAGAAGGAATTGTATCTCATTTATTTAAATTTACATTTCTTTTATTGCTAGGAAAATTAAACTTTTTCACATTTTTCTTCATGTAATTGATTTCTAATTTTATAGCATTATGATCTGAAAAGATGTTTGATACAATATCAATCTTTTTGAATTTATTGAGGCTCTTTTTGTGCCCTAATATGTGATCTATTCTGGAGAATGTTCCATGTGCACTTGAGAAAAATGTGGATCCTGCTGCTTTGGGTGGAACATTCTGTATATATCAGCTAAGTCCATGTGGTCTAACATGTCATTCAACACCTCTGTTTCGTTATTTATTTTCTGTCTGGATGATCTGTCCATTGATGTAAGTGGTGTGTTAAAATCTAATATGATGTGTTGCTATCTATTTCCCATTTTAGGTCTGTTAGTCTTTGTTTTTTATTTTTAGGTGCTTCTATGTTGGGTGCATAGATTTTACCATTGTTATGTCCTCTTGTTGGACTGATCCCTTTATCATTATGTAATGTCATTCTTTGTATCTTACTTGTTTCAAAGTCTATTTTGTCTAATATAAGTACTGCTACTCCTGCTTTTCTCTCTCTTTTATTTACAGGAAATACATTTTCCATCACTTCACTTTCAGTCTGTGTATGTCTTTGGGTTTGAAATTAGTCTCTTGTAGGCAGCAATATAGATGGGTCTTATTTCTTTATCCATTCTGTCACCCTATGTCTTTTGATTGGTGCATTTAGTCCAATTACATTTAAGGTAATTATTGATAGGTATGTACTTACTACCATTTTATTCATTGTCTTCCAGTTGTTTTTGTAGTTATTCTCTGTTCCTTTCTTTCTCTCTTATACTCTTCTTTTGTTATTTGATGGTTTTCTTTAGTGTTGTAATTGGATTTCTTTTTCTTTTTCTTTTTCTCTGTATCTATTACAGGCTTTAGGCTTGTGGTTACCATAAGGTTCATAGATAGTTGTCTAGGTATGTAAGAGTCTATATTAAGTTGATAGTCGCTCTATTTCAAACACAATTTTAAAGTACTACTTTATTATTCTCCTTCCTCCTTCATACTTTATGTATTAGATGCCATAATCTACATCCTTTGTGTATCCCTTAACTGGTTTGTATATATTTGATATTTAAGTAATTGGTCTACTACCATTTACTGTGGGTTTACTTTCACTGATGAAAAATATTTAGGCTTAAGAACATTTCCATCTACAGAAATCTTTTTAACATATCCTGTAAGGCTGGTTGAGTTGTGGTGAATTCTTTTAACTTTCATTTACCTGAGAAACTTTTAATCTCTCCTTTAATTATGAATGATAACCTTGCTGGATAAAAGATTATTATTATAGGTTCTTCCCTTTCGATACATTAAATATTAGATAATTTTAATATGCAGTGCTTGATCTCAGAAGTTAAAATTCAACTCTGGAGACAAAAATTACCCAACATTTATTTAGTGCTGTTTGCTAGCTTTCAGGGATGGAGAGAAAGAAAAGAGAGTGCTGGGAAGAAAAACTGAAGAAAGCTTTGTGAAAGCAATAAGGTTAAAGCTTTCACAGTGGATGGGAAGCACATTCCAGGTCAAAGCAACAGCCAATACAAAGCATCTTTTTAGCTATTTCTGTTCTCTAAGAAACTTCTTTTTACATATACTCTAATTACTTAAGCACATATCTTGGCTTCCCAACTGATCACAGATTGGTGTTAAGAACTATAGCTACACATTGTCCATGTCCTACAGAGCTGAGCACAGTTACTTTGCCTACTGCCATTGTTTAATTGACACTGGTTTGATTGTTTCTGATTTTATGTGCAAGTTTTTTTAAATATTGTCTACCCCTGACTGACTACTATTCATTTTTCCAGTATCCTTAAGTTGTATTTTAGAAAAAAGGTATCCCCAAATTTATGAGAGGCACTCCTTTCTGGCCCTAGGGGTTAACTCTTAATGAACACAGAAGCTGCTTTTTCTTCCCTCAAGCGAAACATCATAAAAAATAAGTGACAGCAATTGTGACCCTATCTGTAGAAGTTTATGAGAGTGATTTGCAGACAGATTGAATTACAATGTTATTGTAACACCTCATCAAAATTCTTGTCCAGATTTTTAGCAGTGACTTAAAACAATGAAGTGGCCTATAACTACTGGGACCACTTCCAGCAGCTTACCTAGAGAACAAAATTATCCTTTTTGGTTAACTCGTTATTTCTCTCACTCCTTGCTGTAGCTGAGATTGTATATAAGGGAAGGGTTCCTGGTGGTCTAGGACAGGAAGGCAAACTGCTGTTAACATTTGCTCTACATTCTGCTCCCAAAGAAGCAAGAATCCTAAAATGACTATGATATTACATTAGCAGAGAAACTGATGAAAAGGTGTATACAAACATTTAATTTGATTTTCTTTCATCAGGTCAAAGCCATTTAATAGGCATAGTTTAGTTTTATAAGTATTTCAATATAGCAGCATATACGTAAGAACAGATTAACCATGTTTAAGCACAAAATGGCAATAATTTTTGCTGGTTTAATGACGTAATTATGCCATGCATTTTCACCAGTCATTTCCACCTAACGTGTTTTCTAAAAGTAATGGAAACCTATGGCAGGTAAGTTTTAGGAGTGAATTTCAGTATGAGAGAAAATTGTTAATACAAAGGAAAAAGAGAATTACTGTTTTATTCCGTCCATGCTTGTGGAGAAAGAAAGAAAATACGTAACAACTAAGTAAACTACAAGATGTTCCATAATATATTATGTTTACAAGTGAGAGAAAAAGAAATGTTTGTGTAGTTGCAATGTTCATATTTATGACAGAAAAATCCAATGCTTGCAAACTAACTGGAAGATCATACTTTAATGCAAATAAAAACAAATTCAGCTGTGACTGATATAGGAGCTGACAAGTTAACTTTAAAAATCTGCATGTAATAGCAGTAAAAAAAAAGCTTTTTTATAAAATATTCTTCAGCATTTTGAATAAATGTTATATATGTTAGGCTTAATTTGATATTTAAAATAATCTCTAGTGTGGGTGGGTAGTTTGGTAAAGGTATTCACATATAAGGGGCATGGTGCTTTGACCAAAGGAAGCATAAGAGGAACTAAGTGGGCAAAGAGGCTGAATGCATTTCTCACTCATGGACAAACCAAGTTTTCCTTTCTAAATAAACTATGAAAATCCTATTTTCCTATCTATATGAGTTAGCACCCAATCCAAAGATTAAACAAGCCCATACATGATCACCATTATCCGTATAAATTAAACAACTCTCTTCTTGATATAAAGCAAAATGTATTTAAGGTAATCCCTATTAAAATTCCAATGGCATTTTTTACATAAGTAAAAAAAACACCGCTAAAATTGATATGGAGCCATAAAAGACCCTAAATAGCCAAAGAAATACTGAGAAAGAGTAGCAAAGGAGAAGGCAGAACATTTTCTGATAACAAGCTTTACTATAAAGCTATAGCCATTAAAAAGAGTATGGTACTGGCATAAAAACAGACAAATACACCAGTGAAACAGAACCAAGAGTCCAGAAATAAACCTAAGCATATTTGACAAGGGAGCCAAGAATACTGAATGGAGAAAAAACAGTCTCTTCAATAAATGGTTCTGGGATGATTGGATATTCACATGTAAAAGAATGAAACTGGCCCCATATCTTACACCGTGCATGGAAATTAACTCACAATGGATTAAAGACTTACATGTAAGACTAAACGTGAAACATTTTCTTCTGAAAACATCTAGAAGAAAACATAGTAACAAAATTCCTTGACATGGGTCTTGGTAAAGATCTTTCGATATGACACTTATAGCACAAGCCATGAAATAAAAATAAACAAGTGGGATTATACCAAACTAAAAAGCTTCTGCATAGCAGAAGAAACCATCAATAAAGTGAAAAGACAACCGATGGAATGGGATAAAATATTCACAAACTATATATCTGATAAGGGGTTAATATACAAAATATATAAAGAAATCATATAACTCAATAGCAAAAAATGAAATAGCCCAATAAAAAATGGGCAAAAGATCTGAAAAGACATTCCTCCAAATAT
This sequence comes from Smutsia gigantea, assembly GCA_032199065.1. Classification (NCBI taxonomy): domain Eukaryota; kingdom Metazoa; phylum Chordata; class Mammalia; order Pholidota; family Manidae; genus Smutsia; species Smutsia gigantea. Next base: position 61,542 of record JAVSCE010010992.1, read on the forward strand.
ATATGAAAGACCAACAGGTATATGCAAAGATGTTCAATATGACTAGTCATTAGGAAAATGCAAATTAAAAACACAATGAGATATTACCTCTTGCCTTTTACCATGGTCATCATCAGTAAGATAAGAGGTAATAAATGCTGGCATGGATATGGAGAAAAGTCCTTGCACATTGTTGATGGGATGGTAAATTGGTAAAGCCATATGGAAAACAGTGTGGAAGATCCTCAAATAATTAAAAATAAAATTATCATATGATCCAGCAAATCTACTTACAGAAGTATATCCAAAATAAAACACTAACTTGAAAAGATATCTACACCCCTTGTTCAAAGCAGCATTATTTACACTATCTAAGACATGGAAACCATCTAAGTGTGCTTTTATATATGAATGGATAAAGAAGTTGTCAAATATATATATACACACACACACAATGAACTATTATTCAGCTATAAAAATGAGGAAATTCTATCATTTGTGATAACATAGATGGATCTTTAAGGTATTATGTTAAGTGAAATAAGTCAGAGAAAAATACTGTATGATCTTATACAGTATTTGTATGTGGAATCTTAAAAACAAACTCATAGAAAAGATCAAACGTGTGGTTATCAGAGGCAGAGTATGGGGAGAAAGAATTGGAGGAAGGTGGTCAGTTGGTATGACCTTCCAGTTACAAGAAAAATAAGTATTAAGGATGAAATGTACAACATGATGATTATGAGACATCTGTATGACATAGAAGAAATGTGTTGAAAGTAAATCCTGAGTTCTCATCACAAGAAGAAACTTTTTAAGCTTTTATTCTATTTCTTTTTATTCTATCTATATGAGAAGATGGATGTTTGCTGAATCTATTGTGATAATCATCTCACAGTATATATACCCCAAACCATCATGCTTTATGTCTTAAAAGTTATACAGTGATATATGTTAATTATTTCTCAATAAAACTGGAAAAAAAATGAAAATGCGTACTTTCAGTTATATAGTTATAAATAATTTTGAGGACTGGAATTCTGGCTAACTTTCTGGTTGTTATTTTCACTTTTCTCATTGCTGTTAATAGTAAAATTGTAAATCCCTCAGTCAAGAGAGAAAAGGAAGTCCAACAGTCCGCAATATTAGTATAAGTTCAAATAAAAGAGTGGGAAAAACCCTAGCATTTAAGGAAAATGCAATTAATAACAGATAAAACTTCCAAACAAAATTTACATGCTGAAACTTTTCATTTTAAATTATCTCATGCCCAAGATTTGGCAGTCATATAATGAAAAGACCAATGATTTTATCCACATTAAAAAAATATTTCTGGGTTATTTATATTTATTTTCATAAAAAAGTGATACTTTGTCTAATACACCTATTTCTGATATTTGCTGAAATGTTAAGATAGTTAGGCTACCAGTAATGTTCCCCATGTATCTCCCTCTCCCTAAGTCCTCTCATCCTGATCCTCAGATTTGTTTTGGTCTCTCATCTCTTCTCACTTGGTACCTTCCATTTAAGTGTTTCTTTTTTTAATCAACTCCCATAGAGTCACCTTCTAGGTAAACACTTATTCCCAAACTTCTATATTTGGCCCATAACACTTTTCTCAAAATGCAAATGCTATTATGTATTTATATTCTAGGTTTCCTTGATGTCTCATAAACACATACATCCTAGATTGTTCTTCCTTTCCTTCTCTAGGTTCAAGCTGGGGAATTGCCTAGGACAGACACTGAGACTAACAATGACCTGGCAATTTAATCTGCCAAATAGATCTTGAACTTATCTCCTTTCCTTATATGGAAAACCAGAAAGCCTTCTGTTCCTTTTCTACACTACCAGAGAGATTTCTTTCATAAAATCAAATACACTTCCCTAACTAAAAATCCACTAGTAATTTTAATCACCTTCCCCTAAAGGAAAATTCCTGAGCATGAAATGAATGCATCTGGCCCCAATCATACTTTATATTCTTCCATTTACTCTAACGTGCTTTGTTATTGCACATATCACTACCCATCTACCTGGATATGCTCACTATTCTCCTTGTTCTTTTAGAATTAAGTCATCACTTTTATTCAAATGTTTTTCCTTACTTTGTCTTCATAATACTAATAATATATTTAGCAATAGGAGTGATTCCATTTTCTCAAAACTGTGCATTTCCCAAATTATCTCCTTACTGCTCCTTTAGAGCAATGATTTTTGTCTTGCTCATCTCTATATCCCTAGAATCTTGCACAGTGCCTGACTGTTGTAGGTTCTTAATAAATTATGAATGAATACTTAAGTAAATAATTGAATGAATAAAGCTGACCAATCATTTGGGAAGGAAGTGAGGAAGTCTAAAAATCATCTTAATTTTTTTTCCCCTTCAAGTATTAAAAAAAATTCTGAAATTAGGTTTAGAAATACCTTAGAAAGTACATACTGTATGTGTTTATCTCTAAAGGTGTATAATTATTCCTATCTTTTTGGCTTGGTATATGGAACAGGGTAATATCAGTTTTCTCTGACATAATATCAGTAATAAACAAACCATTAGCCTTTTGCTAGATTTTAGCTAATATCAAACATAGTTTTAAGGTTGCCAGAAGCCACAACAAGCAAAAAGCAAGAAACACAATTAACAGTGTTGAAGAATTTGGGCCTCATGTATAGGGCATGATTAAACAATGAGTTTTTTTTTTCAATGTCTTTATATACTCTATTCTGGCTAGGATGAGCACTGACTACTTCTGAAAGTCATCCTTCATTTATAGAATTTTCATAAATAATCAGAGGCTAAACTATAAGTAGATTTACTGGTTTCTAATTTTGCAAGGTAAGAAAATGATAACAATGCCAGATCTGGAAAATAAAAGAAACAAAACAAAAATTATAAAACTAAATAGAAAAGAAAAAACCCAAAGGGACTTTGTAAATGGCTTGGAAGATAGAAGCATATTAACTAGAGCTTTTGTGTTTTCTTTCTCAACTGCCATTTTACTTTGATAAATCTGCCTCCTGCAGTTGGAAAACATTTGAGTCTTTAACATTTTGAATGTACTTTATTCTGAAAATTCTGTAAGACATTTAAATGTTATATGTCTGTGCATATGCTCTGATTTCTCAGGAGTACACTTGTTTTGGTTAATGTGAACAACTCAGCAAAAAAAGATGATTATCAGAAAACACTGGTTGCATACATACTATATGCACTGCGTAGTGTAATTAACGAGGTGTATACAGAAACCAAGCTTAAAACGTGTTTTCTGATTCCTTGGGGCTCATCAACTAGAAGTAATATCAATATTAGAATGTCCCTAAGCATTACAACATATTGCAAGTAATATCTTCTTGGATATGCCTTTAGAGGGGATATAATGATGCTATTTAGATGTCTTGATATAGTGAACGAGTATTAGACACTTAGTGGAGGGGTAATTAGTAAGCACATGACTAATCTGATTGCATTAACTGGAGTTTTATGAAAAGAGATACAGAATTTAGTGAAGTAGGGAAGGAGTGAATGATTTTCTAATTCAATCGGAACTAGCTATTACTCACAACTATGAATTCTATGCTGCACTATTTAAACAAAGAAACTGGTATCAGAAAAGTCTTCCTCTCTAAAGTATTTTGTTTGAAGTAGTCAGAACAGGAAAAAAAAAGGTCCTTTTAAATAATTAGATTTGAAAATTAAGACATGATTGCTAGATGGCAAGATCTTGAAATGAGCATTAAACACATACAGACTAAAAGACTCAAGACTGTTCCATTCATCTTGGAGTTCTCCTTGATGAGACACCCAGAACTGGGCAGAGAGAAATTTGATGGAGCCAGAACTCAGAAGATAAATAGGAGGTTAAAGAGATCATCACCATGTTCCTTCAGAGAGTAATCATGAGTAGAATGGAATGGACAAAGCCAGGTATCATAAAAACAGGCTGCATCTAGAACCAGAAGAAATATGATAAAATTTCTCAAGTTTTAAGAGAGTAAGAAAAATATCCCATTAAATGTGACACTTTAATGGAGGCAGGAACACTTAATTTGTATTTTGGAGTTGGCACTATTTATACCTATATTTTGATATACTGCTTAAAAAATAATAACGTTTCATAGCAAATGAACCATCTTCTTTAAATGGTGTGTGTGTGTGTGTATGTGTAATTTTTAAATTGTAGTACTGGCTCTGCTATTAATTCAATGGATGACCTGCATAGTTATTAACTTCCCTGAGTCTTGGTTTTCTTAAATACATTATTACATTAGACAATTGTTAGGGTGTCCTTCTGCTCTAAAATTCTGTAGTCTTACTTTGTGAACACAAAGCATAAATGAGTTTGTAGTGTGTACCAATTCTATAGTAATGTGCTTCATTTATGACACATATTTTTCACCATCATTTTTATTGTTATATATAAACATGTTTCATAATTTGATTAAGTCTACATCTCCCTTACCCAAGGTGAACATATATTTTAATGACCAAATAGTTCCCTTTTGTCTGAAAGGTTATTAATAATTATGTCAGCACAACAGGTATAAACTTGGACAGTTTTGGATAAATGAGCACTTAAGGTTTTCCTACACAAAACCCATCACGGTATGTACTATGCACAAAATGGGCAATAAAACACTGTTATGTAAATAAAATGGAATAAATATGTCCCTGCCATTTGTAGGTGAATAAAGTTCAAACACTGGTCCTTGACTGTTGCAAACAATTGTGCACACATATACACTTGTATTCTTAGGCACTATGAAATGTCACAGTATTATTAGAACCAGTTTTGTAAAACTCAACATATTATTTAGCAGAAATTTGTGGGTAGGAAGAGTTTTGGTTTTTTTTTTTTCCCTTGAATTCAAGACATGTGATACATACTGGATTTCTCTGATATAAAAGAAGAATCAGACTAGAAGCGGACAAATCTGAATAACTGGACAAGATATTTCTAAATGTTATTTAACTTCTAAAGTGCAATGTTTACCTGCTCAACAAGACAAAAGTCATTCTTACAGGCATTTGCAAAACTGGTCAGGAAGTGTGTGGACCACAGATCAGGCAGCTTGGTCAGAACCACTCTGGGGCAGTCTCAAAGTTTCAGGCGGCAGTGTCATAAAGCAAGGGCCTAAGTAAGATACTTTAGCATAATATTAGCAAAATTTTCTTTCATTTTGGTAAATGTGATGTGGTTATAAACTTTTTATGCAATAAACTAAAGGAGGATGCAGAGTATAATACAGAAAATATGTATAGAGAGAAAATGCATATTTACACAAATATGCCACATGTAAAACAATATATATAATATGTAATGTATATGAAGTATAAATGCATATTTATACACACACACACACATATATGTGTGTGTGTGTATATATATATATATATATATACACAAAAATATATATATATATAGGGATGCTGGGTCAGAAACAGGGATCAGCTTTCAAAATTTGTGTATTTTACTTCAAGTTCAAATTTAACACTTGTAAAGCCTGAAACTGCAAATTCAAAAGTAAAATACATCTAATATTTTACTCATTTCCCAGTTATTCAAATGGTAATCATAAGCAATTCTCAAAAATTCAGCTCTCTGGTCACTAACCACCCTAGCGGATAAAATACTTCACTCACTTACTCACTCATTCAATCTTTTGACAAATATATGGAACACTTTGTAGTTGCTAAGCACTCTACTGGGCACTGGAAATACAGGAGTGAACAAAACAGACAAGTCCCCATGGAGCTTATGGTCTAGTGGACAGTATAATAATAAAAATTATGCATTTAATAGGCATGTATTATGTTCTAGGCATTATACCTTAATTTCCCTTTTTTTGTGTATAATTCTAAACCCTATTCAAAGATTCATGTAATTGTTTACCTTTAAAAACATACAACTACTCCACATCGCTAATCATCAGAGAAATGCAGATTAAAACCACAATGAGATATCACCTCACACCAGTAAGGATGACCAACATCCAAAACACAAACAACAACAAATGTTGGTGAGGATGTGGAGAAAGGGGAACCCTCCTACACTGCTGGTGGGAATGCAAATTAGTTCAACCATAGTGGAAAGCAGTATGGAGGTTCCTCAAAAAACTCAAAATAGAAGTACCATTTGACTCAGGAATTCCACTCCTAGGAATTTACCCTAAGAATGCAGCAGCCAGAAATGGACAATTCTTAGAAAAATACAACCTTCCAAGACTGACCAAGCAAGAAACAGAAAAACTAAACAAACCAATCACCAGCGATGAAATCGAATTGGTAATCAAAAAACTACCCAAGAACAAAACCCCCGGGCCGGATGGATTCACCTCTGAATTCTACCAGACATATAGAGAAGAAATAACACCCATTCTCCTTAAAGTTTTCCAAAAAATAGAAGAGGAGGGAATACTTCCAAACTCATTCTATGAAGCCAGCATCACTCTAATACCAAAACCGGGCAAAGACCTCACCAAAAAAGAAAATTACAGACCAATATCCCTGATGAACGTAGATGCAAAAATACTCAACAAAATATTAGCAAACCGAATTCAAAAATACATCAAGAGGATCATACACCATGTTCAAGTGGGATTCATCCCAGGGATGCAAGGATGGTACAACATTCGAAAATCCATCAACATCATCCACCACATCAACAAAAAGAAGAACAAAAACCACATGATCATCTCCATAGATGCTGAAAAAGCATTTGACAAAATTCAGCATCCATTCCTGATTAAAACTCTCAACAAAATGGGTATAGACGGCAAGTACCTCAACATCATAAAGGCTATATATGACAAACCCACAGCTAACATCATACTTAACGGCGAGACGCTGAAAGCTTTTCATCTAAGATCGGGAACAAGACAGGGATGCCCACTCTCTCCACTGTTATTCAACATAGTACTGGAGGTCCTAGCCACAGCAATAAGACAAAACAAAGACATACAAGGCATCCAGGTTGGTAAAGAAGAAGTCAAATTGTCACTATTTGCAGATGACATGATACTGTACATAAAAAACCCTAAAGACTCCACTCCAAAACAACTAGAACTAATATCTGAATTCAGCAAAGTTGCAGGATACAAAATTAACACACAGAAATCTGTTGCTTTCCTATACACTAACGATGAACAAACAGAAAGAGAAATCAGAAAAACAATTCCATTCACAATTGCATCAAAAAGAATAAAATACCTAGGAATAAACCTAACGAAGGAAGTGAAAGACCTGTACTCTGAAAACTACAAGACACTCCTAAGAGAAATTAAAGAGGACACTAACAAATGGAAATGCATCCCATGCTCTTGGCTAGGAAGAATAAATATTGTCAAAATGGCTATACTACCTAAAGCAATCTACAGATTCAATGCAATCCCTATCAAACTACCAACAGCTTTCTTCAATGAACTGGAACAAATAATTCTAAAATTCATATGGAACCACAAAAGACCCCGAATAGCCAAATCAATCCTGAGAAGGAGGAATAAAACAGGGGGAATTACGCTCCCTGACTTCAAGCTCTACTACAAAGCCACAGTAATCAAGACAATTTGGTATTGGCACAAAAACAGACCCACAGACCAGTGGAACAGAATAGAAAATCCAAACATTAACCCAAACATATACAGTCAATTAATATTTGATAAAGGAGCCTTGGATATACAATGGGGAGATGACAGCCTCTTCAGCAGCTGGTGTTGGAAAAACTGGACAGCTACATGTAAGAGAATGAAACTGGACTACTGTCTAGCCCCATACACAAAGGTAAACTCAAGGTGGATCAAAGACTTGAATGTAAGTCATGAAACCATAAAACTCTTAGAAAAAACCATAGGCAAAAATCTCTTGGACATAAACATGAGCAACTTCTTCATGAACATATCTCCCCGGGCAAGGGAAACAAAAGCAAAAATGAACAAGTGGGACTATATCAAGCTGAAAAGCTTCTGTACAGCAAAGGACACCATCAGTAGAACAAAAAGACATCCTACAGTATGGGAGAATACATTCATAAAAAACGTATCTGATAAAGGGTTGACATCCAAAATATATAAAGAACTCATGCACTTTAACAAACAGAAAGCAAATAATCCAATTAAGAAATGGGCAGAGGACATGAATAGACACTTCTCCAAAGAAGAAATTCAGATGGCCAACAGGCACATGAAAAGATGCTCCACATCGCTAATCATCCGAGAAATGCAGATTAAAACCACAATGAGATATCACCTCACACCAGTGAGGATGGCCAACATCCAAAACACAAACAACAACAAATGTTGGCGAGGATGTGGAGAAAAGGGAACCCTCCTACACTGCTGGTGGGACTGCAAATTAGTTCAACCATTGTGGAAAGCAGTATGGAGGTTCCCCAAAAAACTCAAAATAGAAATACCATTTGACCCTGGAATTCCACTCCTAGGAATTTACCCTAAGAATGCAGCAGCCCAATTTGAAAAGGACAGATGCACCCCTATGTTTATCGCAGCACTATTTACAATAGCCAAGAAATGGAAGCAACCTAAGTGTCCATCAGTAGATGAATGATAAAGAAGATGTGGTACATATACACAATGGAATATTATTCAGCCATAAGAAGAAAACAAATCCTACCATTTGCAACAACATGGATGGAGCTAGAGGGTATTATGCTCAGTGAAATAAGCCAAGCCGAAAAAGACAAGTATCAAATGATTTCACTCATATGTGGAGTATAAGAACAAAGAAAAAATACTGAAGGAACAAAACAGCAGCAGACTCACAGAACCCAAGAACGGACTAATAGTTACCAAAGGGAAAGGGACTGGGGAAAATGGGCGGGAAGGGAGGGATAAGAGGGAAAAAGGGGCATTACGATTAGCAGATGTAATGTTGGGGGGGCACGGGGAGGGCAGTACAACTCAGAGAAGACAAGTAGTGATTCTATAGCATCTCACTACGCTGATGGACAGTGACTGTAATGGGGTTGGTGGGGAGGACCTGATGAAGGGGTAGTTTAATAACTGTAATATTGCACATGTAATTGTAGATTAATGATAATAAAATAAATTATATTAAAAAAAAAGAATGCAGCAGCCCAATTTGAAAAAGACATATGCACCCCTATGTTTATCGCAGCATTATTTACAATAGCCAAGAAATGGAAGCAACCTAAGTGTCCATCAGTAGATGAATGGATAAAGAAGAGGTGGTACATATCCACAATGGAATATTATTCAGCCACAAGAAGAAAACAAATCCTACCATTTGCAACAACATGGACAGAGCTAGAAGGTATTATGCTCAGTGAAATAAGCCAAGTGGAAAAAGACAAGTACCAAATGATTTCACTCATATGAGGAGCATAAGAGCAAAGAAAAAAACTGACAGAAAAAAAAAACAGCAGCAGGCTCACAGAACCCAAGAATGGACTAATAGTTACCAAAGGGAAAGGGACTGGGGAGGATGGGTGGGAAGGGAGGGACAAGGGGGGAAAAGGGGCATTACGATTAGCAGACGTAATATCGGGGTTGTGCGGGGAGGGCTGTACAACTCAGAGAAGACAAGTAGTGATTCTATAGCATCTCACTACGCTGATGGACAGTGACTGTAATGGGGTTGGTGGTGGGGACCCGATGAAGTAGGTAGTTTAATAACCATAATATAGCACATGTAATTGTAGATTAATGGTCCAAAATAAATTTTTAAAAACCCAAAAAACAAAAAACATACAACTAATAAGTTTATGGGAAAGAAAATTGAAATTCAGAAAATGTAATGGAAATAGTCCAATGACTCATGTGCAGTGCCATGAGTCAAAATCAGTCTGTCTAAAAACCACGTTCTTGACCCTGTTAGGCTACCTATCTCTAGAGCAAGAGAAATAGCTCAATATGCCAATGAGAATAAAGAAGTGCAGAGATATTAAGTGATTTTCCTCCTTAGTAATGAAATGACCAAGTTGAAGAGGCTGGAAAGAAAAATCTGTTACTTTAAATGAGGAAAAGCTGTTAATGCAGAATTTTAAAATACTAATCCATCTGTAAGTTATAATGTAACATCTCAAGAATTTTCATTTAAAACATATTTAAAATGTAGTCACACTTGCAAAAAGAATTTTCACTGTCACTGAGTTTATTAAGGATTCTTACATTGTAATTCTTCAGGGTAGAGACCTCATTTATTAATATTTTAAGTATTATGCAAGAATGTATAAATCTTTTTAAGCGGGTTAAGAAGCATTCTAAATATAGACTTTTATGTAATTTTGTTTTTGTTTTTGTTTAAAAAACAAAATAAGTTTTCACCTGTTGTCTTTGTGGGCATTAGCACACAGGAACAACAACAAAAAATGAATCAATGTATAAAGTATTTCTAAACTAACAACTTTGCCAAAATACAACCAGAACATCTATCTTTTTCTCTTTGTCTTCATTTATATTGCTCAAAACCACTGCTGACCTAAATGCTAGAAAGGAAAGCTATGCTATGTCCTTCAATATATAATGAAGGATTACAGAATGTAATTCACTGAAATGGAAGATTATAATACCTAATGCATATGCATTTTTCTTCAAGTGGATTTATGAACACTTTCTCTAGGACACTGCTCAAAAGACATTACATTTTCTTAATTTCTTTGCTGGTACTGGATATTTATTTTCCACAAGTCTCTTTTTTTTTCCCCCCCTTTGTCATTAAACTTAATACTTTCAGATACAAGGAAGGCTCAAGACAAGAAAGGGAGTACATTAATTATTTTTTTGGTCCAAAGCTCTTAAATTATACATAAGACAATGTGACATGTATTCTATGTAGAACTGGTTAAATCAAAAGTTATTTTAACAGTTTTATAACATACAAAAACGTGCAATTCCTTTCAAGTGCACATTTAGCTCTGCAAAGATTTGTAGAATATGTGAAACTAAGATAACATAACCTCATCAGTTTTTTACTGCTATCTTCACCCCTTAATGAATGATCATCATCCATGATCGAAAGGAGCTATTTCCATTACTTCAACACACAGGACTTCACACTGATCAAGATGTTATAATTCATCAACAGAAAACAGATGTCCTAAACCGCACCAATAAAATTATTTCTTTTAGACTATCTGCTTATAATTCCAGCAGAATTTAATGTACAACAGTTTGATCAATAATAAATTTTATGAAATTTACTGAATCGTTATAGGATTAACAGAAGCATAAACTATATCAATAGTAAACTGTCTATTTAGATCACCCTTGTATTGGTAAAACCTAGGACACTTGATTCATAAATGATACTTAATGTTTGTTAAATGAGTAAATTTTAATTACAATAATTTTAGTTTATGTTCTCTCAGTGAAACAAAATCTCAGCAGTTCCCCAACTGCATTTTAACCCCTCAACTAAAATATTTATATCTTCTGCATTGTTTGTCCTAGTATATATGTCACCGACAGCACTATCTATAAAATTGTGGATTCATAAAAGTCCCCTTTAGAATAATGCTGCTCAGAATAAGTTCTTGATATATGGTATTTTATAGGCTGATATAAAAATTTATATGTGGCATATAAATACAAAGCATTTATACATCATTGTCTTTGTTCTATTCCATAATGAGAGAAGAGACTCCCCAAAATCAACAAAATAAATAAAACAAGCAAAATGAGTTTTATATAAAACGTATCACTGTAGTTATATGGTGTCATGTTTAGTTACTTATAATGATTGAATGGAACTTGAAACATTCACCATTTTTGCAGTTTTTATTGGCACATTTTATTGGCTACTATAGGCACATAACCACCAGGAAGAATATAAAAAATAAGGCTTTTAAGACTGTCTATAAAATATATAACAATAATAAAAAAGAGAGGCACCCCTGTTTCCATTAATCCATAGGACTACTTGGAGTCATTCTGTGTCACTCAAACGAATGTCTTTGATTCCTTCACAGACATCTCAGCCATTTAAATTATTGGGTCATGCCTCAAAGATATGATCAGAAACTTGAAAATAATGTTTCCTGTTCCATAAAATAAAATGAATCTACAAAAAAAATGACTCCGGAAAATAGCAAGAGGAGAATATACTACAGAAGAATGGAAGCCAACATGCCTGAACTTAAGATTTGAGGGAAAAAAAGGCACAGAAGAAAGGAAAAGATAAACTTTTGAAATGGCTTAGAAATTTTATGTCTTAACTCATTCAACCAACATTGAATGCTATCCCTGTGCTAGGACCTACTAGGTGATGAATTATTTTCAGCGGGAAAGACATAAAAACTCATAGTACAGCAAACTGATGCATTATCTGGGCAAAGAGATACCTAATGTGAACAGGTAAAAACAAAAAAAATGCTATATGATATGAACCTAATCTAAAGTAACACAGACAATGAGTCCATCATCCTTTAGGACTCAGGTCAAGTGTTCATTTTATAAGTGATTCATTCCTTTGTGCCAACCTTTTTTGTGCAACAATCGTGTATCACTTGAATTATATGTGTTTTACATACACATTAAATTACTGGTCAACATATCATTTGAATTATATATGTTTTACATTCATATTGAATTATTGGTCAATATATCTATGTCAATAAACTTATCTTGAGAGCAGAGATTATATTCTCTTTATCACCCTAGATCCTAACAAGTTCAGCAACATGATCAATTGTTTATTCTCAAAAAGGCACCATAATATCTTTCTCTCTATATGGAAAGACTTGACTGAAGAGGTAAGCTTTGAATTGATGGGATTTGGGGAATGCATAGAAATTAACAAGATGACAAAAGTGAGAAGTACAGGTAACTTATCAGTATAAAAGCCTTGAAGGAAGAGATCCTAGAATAAGGAAGCTATGTTTTGGTTCGTTTGACTTGCAAACACTTTCTTTGATTGGCAACTGGGACCACAATTTGTATGGGTGATACAGTACATATGGTATACCATATGCTGTATTGTATTATATATGGGGAAAAAAAATGTTGGGGAAACAAATTAAGAGTTTAAATGGCCCAAAAGGGAGCTGTTTAGATGTAGGTAAAAAGTAACAATCTCATTTAAGTAAGCTATAATACATAGGAAATCAGTAGAGATAAAATTGGAAATGTCTAAAGAGGCAGTAGTCAAGTGAAAGAAAATCTTGAATTCATTCATGTTAATAGACATCTATATTTTCTCCCATTCAGTATGCAGTAATTTATAACTTTTGTACCATTAATAAGAATCACTATACTGGCTTTAAGAATGTCACAAAAGTTGTATTTCATACAAATTTATCAATTGCTTGGCCTAATCAATTTAGTAGCAGTTAAAGAGCTACTGTATAATATTTGGCTAAAATAAATTCTAATACAAACCTCAAGTAAATGATTACATAAAATGAAATAAGTTTATGCAAGGACATTAGTTACCATATTGAGCTGGAAAGAAAAAAATAAGACAAACAAAACAAAACAGAAAGGAACTATGAACAGTTAATCCAGAGAAAAGACTTGTAGAGAATAAGAATCTATTGTCTTCACATATTCATGAAGGATTTCTAAGGAAAATAGGATTATAACTTAAAGTGGTACCAAGACCAATGAGTGAAAGTTCCAAGATTGGGCCTATGGCTAAATTAGGTAGGTGGTTTTCATAGTTAAAGATATCTGAGAATGGGCTACAGTATGAAGAAATAAACTTAATTACTAAAATTGTTCAGATAGAACTTGAATGTCCACCTATTTGGATATTGAGGGGGTTTTGAGAGGATTTCTGCATTCAGTTATCATAGGATCAGGCAGTAGCTTATGTCCTTTCCAAAACTAAGTTCTTAATTTCTAAAATTTACAACAGTGGAATTGTTTCTTCCACACAAAATAACCTCTGCGATAGGAAACATCTTCTCATTTAAGGCATTTTAATTCTTTCTGTTAAACACAAGACACAAATCAGCAGACCTAAGAGAATTAAAAGGTATGCTGACAATATCTTTAAAAATATTTTGGTATCTATTACTTAATTACCCTATTCTAATATTCCTATATGCATAATGAGTGTCCAATTATTTATATAATGTTTTAGGTTTGTAAATTAATACTTGTACCAGGAATATGTAAAGACAGTCCAATTCATATATCTTGACAAAATATTTTTTTTCTTCTGTGAGAATGCAAGAGTTAAGTAGTGAAATAATCACTATAAAACAATTTGATAGTTTTCCATCCAAAAAAATTTTTCTCATTTTTGGAAATTTTCACTATGTAGGAAATTCTACTTTTCTGTTGGAAGATTTTCTGAAATGACTTTACCTCCTTTCCTCACTAACATCTTTTATTTTTCACATTACATTCAGCTGATTTAACTTTTTATCCAAGCCATTGCCTTTCACTTAACTATATTGCTTCTAGGTCCACTGGGAAGTCTTGGTGTCATTCACTAATGTTCACACTAAAGTTGACTTTAGGCAAGAATCCACAGCTTCTTCAAGGAATGCTGTGCAAAACCATTTGAAATGGTATGACAACTTTTGGCTTAATAAATGAACTCTTCATATTTTTTCAAAAAAAAACCCTTCATCTATCAGTGGCCCTACATGGTTTTTGGAAGAATTTGACAATTGGTGACTTAATTACTTTCGTTTTTATAAAAGCAAAATCCAACAGAAGAAATCTTAAAAAAATGTATGACTGGGTTTTCTTCTGTCTAGATTCTTTAATGGACCCTAGATTGTTTATGCAATTTACTATTTACTAAGTTCCCTGAGAAATCTGTAATATCACCAGTCTTCTATTAATGACATCAGTTCAAGAATGGATAGTTTATAAAATAACAAAATACACATCGGCTCCAAACTTACCATACCAGACTAGGCACAATGGCAATACACAAACAGCAGAGGTAATTCTCTGGGAAAGACGCAACATGTAGACATATACCATCGTTTCACAGCATAATGCATGCTTTACCTTCTAGTAATGACTTCAATGTTTCCAAAAAACTGTTTTCCAAACAACTGAAAGTTCAAGATAAACAAATTTTCCAGTTTCTTTGAGCAATATCACAGAAGACTGTTACTAAATTTTATCACTATTTATAGACATTTTTAATCATCCCCAACTTAAGTAGCCTAATTTTCTATTTAGGTATTTTAATGAATTAGAAAAAAATACATTCATTTTGTCAGTATTCAGAAATAGAATTCTACCACTTTGGTAGTTTATACTAACACAGACTGATTTAGGATGGCGTGGATGTTTTATTACATAGATATTCTCCTATCTTTGTCATTTTACGGCGTTCCTGTCCCTGACAACCACCCTCACCCTATACTTTCAGACTGGCAAAGAAAACAGGACTGGCAAAGAAAGCATTAAGAGAGCCAGTGAAGTTATAACAGCCATTAAGAAAAGCCCTGGGAAAAATATGGCTCAGATCCTTTGGATTCTCTTTTTCCACTGTTAAACATGCCTCTCCACTCTCTCCAAACCAGAGCCTTCTGGGACCTTCTCATACAATTTTGCAATCCATGTGGCTGGCTTTGCTCACCTACCAACTAAAGTGCTTTGGGTCTCATTTTCTGAAGGCTCTGTTTTCCAAGATTGCCATCTTCAAACCAAACTTTTCATGTGTTTTTCAATAGAGAGGAAGAAATTCCAGTTATCATCTATGTCATATTCATATTTTAAGGGAACTTTCTAGTGACCATGCTTAATCCATAAGATAAACTCTACTTGTATTAATTGAACAACTGGACAGGGAGATAATCTTTCCTTGGCAGGTAGGCAAGAGGGTTAATGTACTTACTTTACATATATATGTATATACACATACACATATATATATATACACATATACATATAATTACTTGATAATAAAACCTACCATTTTGGACTGCACACAATAAACCATATACTGTAGTAGGCATTTCATATGCATTATTTCATTTCATTCATCTAATAATCCTTGTGATGGATGCTCTGATGTTACAGATATATATATGCCATGACAAAGAGAAGGTACATACTTTTCCCAGGGTTACTCAGCTGGTAGGAGAAGAATAAGATTTGACCTTAGATGTGCCAGACCTCAAGGCAACATCTCTTTTTTAGAGTCTCCCTGTGGCAAATTCTATTGCAGTGGCAGATTCTGTTGGCCATTTATCAAAACTAGTTCTTCTTATCCAGCTAGACATACTGTTTTCCCCAGCCTCCCTGCAACAGTGTGTGTACATGTAACTGAGTATTAGCCAATAAATGACAGTGCAAGGTATAGGTTCCATTTCTACTCCAGGTACAAAACTGCTTCCCACATTTGATATTCTGTGTTGTTTCCCCTTTGCTATTTTGGTGTTGACATGTAAGGCAACCCTGAAAATCAAATGTTAAACATGACAGAACTTCTGTTAGTTTGAATTGCTGAATGACTATGTGCTAGAAAGCACCTGCACATCTATTACCCCTACCCCACTGACCTAGAACTGCCTTGAAGTATTGTACAATTAAAATATGATTTCCCATTTTATTTGAGCTCTTCTACATTTTTAATGTTTATTTGTTATAGCAGTTAACTCATTCAAATTAAAACAATTTACAAATGAAATCTCAAAAGACTTTCCTAAGGAAATAAACCCTAGCCTAAAGTATACCAATAACAATGTTTCCCAAAATTTGATAATCTGAAATATGAGAGAAATTCATTGCATATTCTAAGTATGACATCTAAAATTTCAATTTTACAATGAAAAAATTGGGGTTAATGTTTTAACTTAACTCCCATACATACACTATTATTCTCTTTACTATATAATATTGTAACTATTTGGCTGACATCAAAATTCAAGGCAATAAGGCTTCATATATATTAATAAAATTGGACTACCATCTTGCCCACTTACACCTTCCTACTAATATATCAACAATGCTTTTAAAAATGTGAATTTTAAAAACTTAGATTTAATTTATAGACCATTAGTATTAATTTCAAAGTAGAGTTCAAAAAGATGTTTACCATGCCTGCACTTATATTATTTTCCTTCCATGTACCTCCAATTGTTCATTTGACTTATTTGCATAATAAGTCAGTTCAGTGTCTCACTTAAGCACTAGAAAATTAATAAAGAATCATTGTACTTGAACAAATGCAGTAGCATGAAGACATACAGAAAAATCTATTCAAAAAATGTAAAAAATAGCTTTAGAAAACGACACTGCATTTGAAGACATAGTCTAGTCACATAATTACCTTTGTTCTCATGGTCATATTTTGGCTTTAGAATATACTGATCAGTAGAAAAGAAACTGTGTCAAATCTAAATAAGATCAGGTGACCAGAGACATCAACTTCCAAACCGAAGAATGATTATCAATGAATGCCAACATGGGTACATTGGTAGATCATAAATCTGTCACATGTGTGCTGCCAAATTTTAAGCAATTTGTAAAAGTTACTATTGTTGCAACTTAATGTACATACTGAAGTGGCAATGTCTACTATATGTAGTTTCTTGAGTAATCTAGTGCAATGTGGGATTCTTTGGGCTCTGCATTGATATATAATCTGTTATAAAGTCAAAATTTTGCATTGTTTTAATTTTCTTTTATCACAGAGTTTGAGCAAAACTTCAAAATGATGGTTACCTCTTGTGAAAGACAGAAGTAAAGGCAGGAGAAAGGACAGACAGGGAGGAAAAATTAACTTTGTGATAATGATTTAGGATTTATAGGCATTCAATGTATTATAAAATAAAATTAACATAAAGTAGAAATGAGATATGCAAAGACCAATATTCTTAATGAATCATGATGATAAATTCATTCTGTTCACCTAAGTTCCTAACTCCCACCACCATTATGTATTAAAGAAAAAAAAAGAAGCCTGTGTAACAGAAAGGTCATGCATTTACTCTTCACTGGTACTTGTTAGCATCTTTGGCTTGGGAATGTTTGAGACCATCAGGGAACAATAATAGACAATTTTCCTCAGTGTGAAGGTCAACCCAGTGGTAACTACTGAATCGTTTAACAATGCTATGAGACAGTCTTATGTTCTAGGGGTGATTGTGTGTTAATTACAGCTGACATGTTTCATGTGGTTTTGGGGTCTTTTAATACCTTTAAAATATGCTGCCATAAATTCTATTTAAAAGTGTGTTCAAAGAGAGAGAGCTGGGAAGCTACTTGTCTAAAAGGACACTGGAAAGAATGGAATAATTTAGCAATATGCTCCTTTAAAATGCTGTAATGAACTCCAGAGGTATCTTAAAAGATCTGGGACAAATTTGTACTTTGAAAAGGAGTCTATTAGAAGTCCATCCCAAACTGAAATTCAGAATGAATCCAGAGATGATCCTATTGAGTTACTTAAACTCAAAGTTTTTAATTCCTAATAGAAGAAAAAGCATAGTTTAGTGACTCTAAAGCCAAACTGCCTGAATTCAAGTCCATGCTCACTCACTATGACCAGACCAAAATGCCAACACTCTGTCTGGCTTAAGTTTCTTCCTCTAAAAAACGGGGATGATCAAGATATCTACATTAAGGGTTATTGTGAGACTTAAGTTAATATACATAAAGTTCTTGGAAGAGAATTCATGCCTTATACATAGAATCAATAAATTTTAGATATTATGACCTTTATGGTAGCTTCAGGGCCTAAAGAGAATTCCAAGCAGTTTCAGTTTTTTTAATGTAGCAGATATATTGATGGAACTGGTTCACAGTATCTATGTAAGCCACAGCTAGACCAAACCAATGATTCCAACATGCATTTTATCTTTTACTAATGACATTAGTGTTTTTTGAAGGAAATGCCTTCTTGAAAGTTTTGTAAATATCCCTAAATTGTGACTTGTATTCCTTAGTCTACAGAGAAAGAAAAGGTTAAGGATTTGTTTAAGAAGCTCTTATAATAACCTCCTTTTAAATTTTAGCCAAATAAGAATGTGTTACATAAAAATGAAAATAAAATTGTTTTGTAATCTATGTTCAATTGACAAATTATTTTTATATTATTTTGTTTTAATAACTGTATATTAGTCAATTATATTGGTAAGGCATAACTTATTTAACCAATTAATGCCATAATTTAGGTTAAAAAGAGTCTTCATTCAAGTTTTGTCCTATTATTTAAAAACAAGATATCCTCCCCCCTCTTTTTAAAAAAGATGTCAGAATATTTTCCTGGAATAAAGCTGTAAAAACTGGAATGGCTTGACATCTTTTTTTTTCTAAATTGTCCTCTAAATGGATTGGATTATACAAGGTTGAACTCATATTATCAGTTAGGAGACTGCCCTTTTTCCTATATCCTGACAACATAGTAAATAAGTCTTTAAATTCTGCTAATTTTATGGCCAAAGAGTATAGTGAAGTGTTGCCTCTATTTACACATATGTGATTAAATATTACTGTTTATCATATTTTCAATTTTTTTTGTGTAGAAACTACACTTTGCTCATTTCTCCATTAGGGCGTCTATTTTTCTTATTTATTTTACAGAGCTTTTAATCCATTACAGATATTAACTATTTGTCAAACATTTCAACTATTTTTTCCAGCCAGTCCTTTTTTATTTTACTGTTCCTTATAAGGTTCACAGTGTTATTTTTAAATGAAGAAAACTGGTAACACTTTGCGCACCAAAATTAGGAATATGAAATATCACTGTAATGTTACTTCATACAGCCGTTCCTTCAAAAACATTTTTGAAAAAGGTTACATGACAAGAAAAAATGTTCATGCTAATAATATGTGAAATAATCAAAAAATTATATATATATATATATTATACTTATATATATATTTATAAACATATAAAACCTCAAAGTTTAAACACAGAATGTAGATTAAGACAGTAAAAGTAGAAAAATATTAGTTTTTGTTATCTCTGGGTGACAGGCTATCACTGATTTTGTCATTCTCTTTATTCTTTTCCCTGGAACACACATGTGGTTTTTAAAAATCAGAAAAAAGTATTAGTAAAACCAAAGTTTATCAGTTGATAGTTTGAAGGATTTCTGCATCTCTCCATAAACATAATAAAATTCTACATCTATACAAGATAAATACTTAATCCCAATGCACACACTCATCCAAATTGCTGACGTGATCATTATCATTGTAGTGTTAATTAAATTTTATTATGATAATAAGAGTGGCAGGACTGGAGGGCAACATGTTGATTTAGAGATGGAGCTAAAGTGTTTTATGGAGAGATTTGCTTATAGATGGAGCAAGTTAGTTCAATTACATTTACATATTTGTTCTAAAAATAGTATTTTTAAAGGTGCATTTAATAGAAGAATAATTTTACATGTCTCTACAATTTTATCATGGTATAAGGGCAGCACTTAATGAGGAAACTTGTAGAAGAGAAAGTGGTTACACTAATCTATTGATTCCCAATCAAGGCCTGTCAAGGTTTACAAGACCAAAGCAGATTGACCATTAAGGTATTAGTGTGTAAATAAAAAGGTTTCCTGAAAACATCTATTTCAAGCTGTATCTGAGAATATTCATCTTATGCATTCCAACTTTCTATATAAGTATCAGTATTATTTACTAACTGTAAATACAGATGAAAAGATATGGTATACTTTCTAAGTATAGAAAGAAAAGATATGAGGTAAATATTTATTTATTCAATTACAATTGTCTTGCCATCAAACTGATATAGAAATATTAACAGGTTGCTTTTTTTTATATTTGTGAAATATGACCTTGCACAATAGTGGTCACTGCGACTTTTGTCAATATATTTACCTTCACGCTAAGTTCTTGCTAATAATAAAGTCATCCCTTTATTGATTTACAACAAAACAGTAGAAAAAAAAGTAATATAAATGCAGCTATTATTCCCTCACTTATAAATTTAATAGATATTGACTGAACATTGATCACACTTCAGTCACTATGTTAGCACCAACAACCACAACCACCAAACAGAGCTGGTTCCTGCCAAGGGACCTAGCAGGACAGTGAGGCAAGGATGGAAACAAAAGTTGACATAGCCTAACATGGTGTAAAGTATGTTGAACAGTATGATGGGAAGAGTTCAGGGTGCTTTAAAAGCCAACGATCTAGTGGGGCAGGGAAACACTTTCAAGTGAATGGTATGTTAAGCAGGCTGAAAGGACTGATCCAGGCAGAGGGAAGTGTCCGCAAGATGACCTTGAAAAAGTCAGTTAAGGCTGAGGATAAAAGTGGCAAGATGTGCTGTTGGAAATATGGCAAAACCCTTTTAGTCTGTGCAGAAGCTTGGACTTCCTCCCAAGAGCAACAGGAAACCTTTAAGGATGTTAAGTAGGGAGGGGACATGATTATATTTGCATTTCAAATCACTCTTGCTACAGTGTGGAAGAGCACTGAGATGGAAACCAGCCAGGAAGTTAGTGCAGTAGTGTGGTGGCCTAGATTTAGGGTGGTAGTAAAGCACCCAAAGAAGCAGAAGAGCTTGGGAGACATTTAGGAAAAAAAGTCAATAGGACATGGTGACCGACTGACTGTGAGAGTGAAAGACAAGGAGGCTTCAAGAATGACAGGCTTACCAGTCTGCAGCCTCCAATTTTTATACTTGTAAAACACAGATAACTTCAAATCGATAGTCACTAAAGATGATCTGGTTCCCTAAAAGAGTTCTCTTGATTAAATGTTATATAATTCCTTTTAGGAGTAAGGACAATTTCAATTATCTAAATTTCACATTGATGAGATTTTCCTTATTATGTATTTCAGCATATTTAATTAATGAGCTATAATTAAAAGTTGCCTTAAAATAAGATATGGTATAGTTTGTGTCTTAAATATTTTAATTGTTGAAAATTAAATGCAATTTAAAAGGCTATATATGAGTTCAAATGATGTTATTTTAATAAGACCATGGGACTGGATCTCTGGAGCTCAAGAAAAAGGCACAGAACATTGAGCAAACAAAAATGAAATTTTACAAGCCCACTTTTACCTCATTACTTGTATACATACAAGACATTTTCAACTGATCTGTTATTTGAACAATAATTACTTGCCTACTTTCTATCTCCAAATTTTAACAAAAAGATATAATTTTAAGAGATAAAATGGCTATTAATCTCCTTGAGTGTGATGGTAACGATCCTAAAGTCTATGTATCATAAAGATACAGCATTTATCATCAACTTGAAACTAGTTACAAAGGAGTATTCATCTGATGAGCATTAAAAAATAATAATCTGGATTTAATTATTCACCCAATGCCTCATTCCTGTCCTCACTGGGATTAGATGTGAATCCCAGGCACGCTTCTACCATTATTAGCTGTGCAATCTTGGACAAGGACTCAACCATCAAATTAGTCCTAATGCCTTCATTTATAAAACACCATGCCTTTCTCAAAGAGTTATTGTGAGGATCAATCAAGATAATATATATGAAAAGATAAAACCCATTATAAACCTGAGATTAGTTCGCTTCATGACTGGTTGCTAAATAAGTGTTTTTATTAGATATGTGTATATTTAATACAAGGATTAGATGCCAAGGATGTCAAGTGTCTGAGTTATTCATATTTTACTAGTAGCAATGTAAAATGGTATAGCCACTCCAGAAAATATTTTGGAAGGTTTTTTAAAACTAAATATGTATACAACCCAGCAGCAATTGTACTCTTGGTCATTTATTTCAGAGATACAAAAATGTTCACACAAAGGCCTGTGCTAAAGTTCATAGCAGCAATATTTATAATAGTTAAAAACTGACTTCAGCCCAGATACCCTTCAATAAGTGAATAGTTAAATAAACTGTGGTTCATACATACCATGGGCTACTACTCAGCATCAAAAAGGAATGGGCCATGGCATCTATGACATTCACACCAGATGAAACTCCAGAGAATTATGCCAAGCAAAAAAAAAGTCAGTCCCAAACAATTCTATATTTTATGATTCCATTTAGCTAATCTTTTTTATGACAGCATTTCAGAAATTGAGGACAGATTAATGATTGTCAGTGGTTTGGGTTTGCATAGGTTCTTGTTTCTGTTTTTTTTTTTTTGGCTGCTGTGGTTTTAAAACGAGAATAGAATGGGTCCTTGTGGTGTTGGAATCAAACAGTATCCTGAGAGTGATGGTGGATACATAAACTTACTCAGGTGATATAACTGTATAGAAATTATGCATGTGTGTGCACATGCACACACACATACACACACACACAACTACAAGTCAAACGGGAAAACTGAATAAGATCAGGGGATGATATCAATATCAATATATGATTATAATATTATAGTTCTGCAAATGTTACCATTAGATTAAGTAAAGTGTACAAGGGATTTCTGTGAATTATTTCTTACAGGTGCATATGAATCTACAGTTATCTCAAAAATTTTAATTAAAAAAATGATGCTACATAAATAATATTAAGGAAACTATATGTTTATAAATATAGGAGTTTTTAAACTGGTAAACTCTAAAAACACATTTTTGTTTCATTTTGTCCAAAATGAAATACTAGATGAAAAATGGATATAGATTTTATCAACAAATGTCATACCAAAAATAATTCATTAAACAGGGCTCATTAACTTTCCTTCATGATGTATTTTGTTTTACTCAACTTTTATTTTATAGAAGCTTATATACTTTGTTATAAATGGTTCCTTCATGCTAATAAATGTCATATAAAAGACTGTTGTTTATTCATTTAGAAATAAGAGATTTATAATTGAATTATGCCTACTAATTCATTAACTTTGTGAAACAATTATTTTACATATAGTTAGAATTGACCCCAATAAAATCAAATTTCAAAACAGAACAGTAGTGTACTTGGTTAGTACTATGGATAGTGAAATAGATCAACTAGATTTTGTTTAATAGATTTAAAAATTCTATTAATCCATTTGTTTTTCCTCTAGGTTTTATTTCTTTGATTACAAAAAAGTGAGTATTTCAGTGAAAATGTGCTACTTAGACCCACAGAAATTTTGGGAGTACCCTCAATTTAAAAGCAAATAGCACAGATGTTATGGAAAACAATATGGAGATTCCTCAACAAATTAAAACTAGAACGACCCTATGATCCAGGAATCCCACCTCTTGAGTATTTACCCAAAAGCATTCAAATTAAAATCTAATGATACTTATACTTCCTTGTTCACTATAGCACTACTTACAATAGCCAAGAAGTGGAAACAACCTAAATGTCCATCAATGGATGAAAGAATAAAGAAAATGTGGTATACACATACAATGGAATATTATTCATCCTTTAAAAAGAGGGAAAGCTTGCAATATACCACAGCATGGATGAAGCTTGAGAACATTATCCTAAATGAAATACGTCAGTCACAGAAAACAGATATCACATGATCCCACCTTATATGTTGTATCTAAAATACTCAAACTTACAGAAGTAAAGAGTAGAAAGGTGGTTGCCAGGGACTGGGGAAAAGAGGAAATGGGAAGTTACTAATCAATGGGCAGTAAGTGTCAGTGATAGAAGGTGAGCACCTTCTAGAGATCTGCTGTACAACATAGTGCCTATAGTTACAGTATTGTAGGGTGCACTCAAAAATCTGTTAAAAGGGTAGATCTCATGTTAAGCATTCTTACCACAAAACAATAAAATTTAACAAAGGCAACTCTAAATTTGAGTTATTTCTTATACATTTCCTTTATCTGTCTCAGTTCCTGACATCTTGACGGAGTTTAAGTGATCAGTGTAACCTGTAAACCAGTGAAATTTTTGGACAGCTTGAAACTACTAAACATGACCCATCATTTGCTAACCCCTTTTAAGAATAGGTTTTAGAATCTAATGAGTTAAAATGCAAAGATTACTCACATTAGCCATGAGGGAGGAGAGAAAGTAGAATCCTAACATGGAAGTGAAAAACAGTATAACTAACAGTTCCAGCAGAAGCAGAAAGATAGATGCAGCAAATTAATGGCCAAGTTCAGACTAGAATTACTTCCTCAAGTATCCTTTCTTCCTCCTTTTCCTTCAATACTCAGTAAACTTCCATTTAGTTTTCAAGACTGAGGTCAAATTCTGTTAATCTCACCTGGACCACAGGCAGAAATAATCATTCCTTCATCATTATTGATGTATTCATTCACCTACTGATTCTTTCACTCAATAAATATTTTTGAGCAACAACTAAATGCCCAACACATACTGCAATGAAAAAAAAAATCACTGTTCCCTCGGAGCTGGCAGTGGTGGAGGGGAAGGCACATAATAAAGTAAAATGTAATATAGTTACAGTTTGTTAGATGATGAAAAGAGTAGAAGAAAATTAGCAAGGTGAGAGGATAGAAAGTATGCATTTAGAAATGGTGTGTGCAGTTCTATACAGAATGGCCTAGAAAGGCCT
Source organism: Smutsia gigantea (assembly GCA_032199065.1). Lineage (NCBI taxonomy): Eukaryota > Metazoa > Chordata > Mammalia > Pholidota > Manidae > Smutsia > Smutsia gigantea. The sequence goes on from JAVSCE010010992.1 coordinate 86,845, forward strand.
CAGTAAGAAGAACACATTTGATTAAAGATCTGAAGGAGGTAAGGATATATTCTCAAAATTAATTGTTCAAATCTATTTCCCTACATAGGCTATGATCTTCAAGGTTAAGGGCCATATCTTAATCATTTTTATATATCAGTATCTAAAATAGGTAGGAATATATTGAAGGAACTTAATAAGTATATGTTGAAAGGAAAACCTCAAATTTCTTCAAGTTCAGTTGTCATTCACCTTCACTCAGCTTTCTACTTCAGAAAACCTGAGTTTGAACATGGTGCTGACTTAAATCAATAGCACACCTAGAACTTCCTACACTCTCACTGCTTGACAACTGAATCTAATATGGGTTTGATTTCCCAAATGTTGTAGCCTAGCACAGTGTGCAGAGGAAGAAAAGTGAATCCTAAGAGTGCTGAGGGACAAGCCCAAGGCCATTGACAGTGTGAAGGGACAGACCCCCTATATCTAACCTTCCACAACATAAAAGATGGAGCTCTGAATAAATGTTTTTGATCAGTTTATATCTATCCTAATTCTGATTTTATTCCAGTTCTTAAGCTTTTTTGAAGTGGCCCACAGTTTCAGTAATTTCATATTTAGCACTCTGGTCACTGATAGGAATCTGAGCAGTTTCACAGACAGTCTACATCCACAGGTATAGGTAGCTAAGTTTAAGGTGTTTTTGCCTACAGTAATGCCTCATGTCCTAGCAAATCACTATGCAAAGAACTCTCTGAAAGTCAAAAGGAAACTACACAAGTAGGTTCACTTTGGACTGAAAATACAACAGCAGACCTGGTCCAAGCATGACCACTCAGTCTGGGAGGATGAAATGGTCAATTTCATGGTGCAAAATGGGAACAGCCTATGTGGCTGAAAGCCATATTAGAGACAAAATTACTACCACTTACGTGCTGTTACAAATTGCAGATAAAAGATGATTACACATATTATAGTTATCTAGTTTTCATTAGAAGGACTAAATGATTTAAGATCATAGAAATAGCACAGTGAATGAGGAATACAGGACAGGTACATTAATGAAAAATTTACCTTTGTTGCTCACTGTTAAAAACCTTTTGGAGATTCATTGTAAACTGGGAACTGACGCTGGTTTGTCATTTGGGATAATGTGTTTGTGAGTGCATTGACTATCGGGTCTAAAAATACCAATACTTGCATTATGAGTCCTCTAGTGATCCTCCATTACCGTCAAGAAAAAGTCCACACTCCTTAGTATGAGATACAAATGTCTTGGTGCTCTGGCTCTTCTCTCCCACTCCACACATCCCACACCCTCCCATTCTCAGCTCTCTGCTGTCTCCTCAACATGCCATAGTTTCAACGCCTACTCTAGTCTCGGCATGCACTCCTCTCTCCACGCAAATATTCTCTCCCTCACCTTCCAGCAGGGCAAATTCCCTTAAAATAGTTACCTTCATGTGAAAGCCTTCCCTGAATCCCACTCTCTATTCCCCTTGAGTTAGCACCTCTTCCTCTTCTAAATCCATCACTGTTGAGGTTATTACATTGTATTAAAGATTTTTATATATTTGTCTCCTTCACTGCTCTAAAACTTCTAAGGAAAGTATCCTAATCAAGTTCTAAAAAGAAAAACTATGGAACTGAATATGTGAATATAAAACAAAAATAACAAAAACTAACATTTATTGAGTGCTTCATAACTGTCAGGCACTCTTGTAAGGTAAGGAGGCGGGTACAGTGAGTTCAACATGCCCAAGATTACAAAGCTAGCAAGTGACAAAGACTGGATTTGAATCTAGTTACTCCGACTTCAGAGTTCAGGCTCTTCACCACTATCCCATAGATACTTGCTATATCTATGTATTTATGTGTTTTTTTCTTAAATAAGCACATATGTATGTGTGTGTGTGTGTATACTATTTAAATGTGTACATATATCTACCTGTGTATATACACATTTGAAAAGCATTGACTTTTAAGAACAAACTCTAAACAGCAGTACAAAGTAAGTTAGTTCAGTGAATTAGACTTGTGACAAAAAGCTATCTGATATCCTAGAAATTGTCTTTTTTCCCCACTGTTGTATCATAACACCCTACTTAATAATCTACAAAACATAGTATCGACATTCATAGGCTGTTTTTTATGTGTTTAGCTGTGTATTGAGAAGATACACTTATCACTCTAAGTGACACACTTATCACTATTAAATAACAGTAAAAATTCAAAAATTTATGCATACAGTCCACATCACAAGATTAGGTATACAAAATACTTTTGCTTGTAAAGAATTACTTGATTTGGGACATTTTGTTTAGAACAAAAACCTATGCTTATAAATAAACTGGTATTTTTTTTCAGTAATATTACTTTATATCCTGAAACTTTTGTTTAATTCAGTATTTTCTACACCAGTGGCTCCCAAACTTTGGTGAACACTAGAACCACCTGGGGGAACTAAAAAGAACTGATGTTGGTTGGACCAACACCCCTACCTGCCCCTAGCGAAACACTCTGGTGCTTGAGCATTAGGGTGTCTTAAAAGCTTTCCAGATGATTCGAATATGCAAAAAGTTTGGGAACCAGATTTACACTTAGTTTTACCTGAACTTACTCTGAATTTTTAATGGAGTTTCTTCCATCTCTCAATTAAAGCAATTCTGACAAATGAATCATTCAAATGATCATCAACTCAGCAATGCCAGAACTCAACTTGTAGTTTCTGATACCATATTTAATACCTGGATACTAAATTCTTCAAATACTATTTCTTTTATATTGGCTAATTCTCTTTACAGACAATAAAAATAATTTCTTTACTAACTTATCCTTTCAAGGACATGGTTAATTTACTACTTAATCACCAAATTTAATTATGCAGAATTATACTTCATTTTCATAAAGCCTCAGTTTCCATATGCTTAAAATGGAAAAGTATGTAACTTGGACAGGTAACAAATTATTTAGAAGAAGGGAAGTTAGAATAAGCGTAAAGAATATATAGTAACACAAACATTATAGCACACCACATACTCCCTTCCTTGATCTACCTGTTCATTCTAATTCTTGCTTAAGTGTTGCCTCAAATCAAAAATGATAAGTAAACAATATAAATGTTAATGCCCATGTGGAGATATGCTCTAACAAAAGTCATTTCTATACCTATTCAAATATTAATACATTTGCATCTACAGCTCTATCAATATTCTATTTCTAGTAATTTTTATGATTCTTCATAAATTTTTTCTTCTTTCGTCTTTTTTAGCCCATGGTAGAGTTGCATTTCCTCACACCAATGAACTCAGACATGGCCATTGACTTGATTGACAAAAATATGTAAGTGTAAGTATCATGTGTCACTCCTAAGCAGAACTTTCAAGAGCCAACAGAACTTCCACATGTTCCCTTTTCCTTCTAGCACAATAAACTGACAAAATTCTAGAGAGTGACTGTTCCATCAACCTAGATAGGGAAGTAAGGATGATGATGGGAAGCAGAGCACCAAACCATTCCTCAGTGGACCTCTAACATGAATAAGAAATAAATCTTTGATGTTTCAAAGCCCTTGAAATTTGTGGGTTATTTTTTACTGCAGTGTAGTCGAATCTATCCTCAATGAAATTCTGTATTTACATATAATTGTATATGTAAATGTATGCCTATTTCAGAAAAAAATGCACCACTTGTATAAACGATTTGTTAAAGTGAAAAACTGTCAGTGTCCTGCACTACTGCAGGCACAATATTTGTAAAAAACAAATCCAAGGTAAAACAGTGATGACTAGTTTGTAAGCGTGATGAGCAGAGCTTTGCTTATCACATGCTCATGCTGAGAATTCATTAAGGATTTTTGCTGTTAGATTTGTTGAACAAGTTGTTGGCTTCACTGTGCTGACACCATGAGTCATATTCATCAGTCTCCAGCATGAAGATAAACCACTGAATGATATAATGAAAATATTAATCATTATAGTTTGGTCACAAAACCACGACTAAGTCTTGAGTTCTCACAAGACATCATGCTGAACATAAATTTCAGGGTGGAATGATTCTTCAGACCAATTCTAACTCTCTGAAGTCTAAATTCATGTATTGACATAAACAATGAATGAGCCAGGCTTCATCTGTAGAAAATAGCAAGTCTAAAATAACAGACCCATGGGTTGTGTGATATTGAAGAAATTTGAAAGAAATAACTGCTTCTGTTTAATTTTCTGGATTTTCAACTGTTTTGCAGGCATAATAATTATAACTAGAAGCAACACATTTACACAACTACACAACATTACTACCAAAAGACTATATCACAATTACTTTTTATTAGGAAATATATAATAAGAATCGCTGCCATTAATAATGAAAACTGTATAATATATTTATTGGTGCATTGGTTAGTGTTAGAGTGTGGGTTGGAGAGTCAAAAACAATAAACACATTCTGGTGCACAACTTAGTATATATGAAATTTCATAGTGTTAGGACGTCATTACAAATGGGAAAGAGGTTATTTTATTTCTTAAAGAAGCTACCAGTGAGAAGGTAAATTTAAACTAAGAAAATATAGAACATATATGGATTTCTTTTGAGGAAATTCTATTTTTTTCTCATTTAAGTTTTCTATCTTAGTTTGGAAAATCCTGAAAGGCATTTAATGTTTGCTCTAAATTATGTATAACTCCTATCTATAGCATGAGGTCTCACTGAATATTTTTCTCATTTTTTAATTTATAGAATAATTAAAGGCAAGAATTCTGCATATTTTCAGACTAATAAGAGTGATATATTATTAGCTAAAAATCAAAATTACAAAATTAAATATAAACATGTATTATTAGCAGATATGTTACCTCCCACTTCATAGTTATTTAAAATTATGACACTTGAATTGTTTTTGTATTGGCTATCATAAAAGTTTCTAACATGTATAGAAATATGCACATTTATCCTTATACACATATTCACATAGTTCCTCAAAGATATTTTATTATTGAGTAATTTCTAGTATCAAAATAATGAGGTGCAGATATACTCTGTGATGACTGATATGTTAAGTACTAGGTTTGGCAAAAGTTTTTAACTCTTTTGATCAGTTGTATTTAGACAGAGCATTATAGTCTTGAGTTATAATATTTAAAAAAAGCGATTTTAAGTAAAATGATCTAAACTATTTTACTCAGAATTTAAAATAAAAATGCTTGGATTTAAAGTAAACACAACTAAAATTATTTACTACTTGAAGTAATATAATGTTACCTATGTAACTAGAACCAAACAAAAAAAGTCATTATTTGTATTTTAAAATTGTTTTCATTTATCCCTATGTTGTTGGTTTCAAAGTTATATTTTTATTGGCATAAACAATAAACTTAGGTTAAAAGTTGTCTTTAAATGATACCCCTTACCAAATACAACTACATTGTCTTTAGAGTTAACGTTTTTCCTACACAGAGGACTCCTATAAATTTTCACGATGAATATTTGTGAAACCAAAAGTTAGAAAGACATATTAGCATATATAAAGAAGAAAATCACAACAAAATAGTCAATGAATGGAAAGATAAATACTTATTGTGGTACCTATTTTGAGGAATAAAAACTGCTGTCAGGGAAGGGCATGTAATGGCTTCTGTCTTTTCCCTGGCTTGTGCCACCTACCTCTCCTTCCTCAACTTGCTGATGCCCATTTCTAAAATCCTCCAGCTTTGGATCACAGAGAGGGGAATAGAAAAAGCTTACTTAACTGGTAGGGAGCTGGTGATGGAGCTCTCAGAACTTGCCAATTGTTGAAAGTGATTTTTCTCTCCTAGGTACTTTTGTGAAATCTATAAGGAATCCATACTCCCTCCTCTCTTTTGCCCTTTTTGTTGGGGTTTTCTTACCTAAAGTCCCCTGATAAGGATGAATCAGACATTCTTAGTTCCTGATTATCATGTGGTATCAGCAGCTTCTATCTGCAAAGGTCATTTGGACCCTCCAGACCATTCTCTTGGACAGGATTAAGAAGACACTACACCTGCTCTTCCCTGTAGTCCTCATCTGGTCCATGGGAAAGACTTAATATTTTTCTTGAATCAACTCTGGAAGTCCAACATAGTCCTGTCTTGGTCACTCTAAATCAAGGTAAATAGCCTGTCTCTCACATACCAGTCTACCATATCCTTCAAACTGATACACCCTCTCTTCGGTTTTCTTAAACGTATATTCATGGAGAGACTTATGTCCACACCCATGCCTCTAAAGAGATGTGAGAATGGAAATTATAGCATGCCAGAATCTTCCTTTGTAAATCTTCTTCAATCTTCTCCTCAATTTTGGGAAAGTATTTAAGGATCCCAACACTAGTCTTTCCTTTTCTTTCTTCCAAATTGACCATAATAGTCCTGAACTTTGGAATGTGGCCCCCATTGTCTTCAGGTCTCAGCTGAAACTTCCATTCCAAATGTATTCAATTACATTTATAATTTGAAATGAGGTGATTTTTTTCGTTCTACAAAGCAGTTTAAAATTCACTTCTGTACCACGTTAGTGCATTTGAAAAACAGATCATAAAACGTTCTGCCCCTAATTGCCAAGTTTTGTAATCTACACCAGTCTGATGAGTAGGATAATTCCCTCTGCACTACTTTGTGATATGTGGATACAGACTGATGTAAATAGTATTTTTATAGTGCTTTACAAGAGGCAAAGTCCTTGCACACCCAGTTGCTCACATACTCATGATTTCAAATGAGTGACAAAGCTAAATATCCACATACACATCTGGCTATATCATTAAAATAACTCAATATTAAACAGCCTCCATTGTTACATCCCATTTACTCAACTGTATAAGCCATTTTTACCTGTTTAATTTAATTACGATGATCATAATTAATAGTTGTTAGAAGGAAAGCAACTGTAAAGCAGTCTTATAGTTTGTGAATCTTGTTTGTCTTACACTTGCTAATGGAAAGCATCTGGTTAATTTTAAAAGCCAGTAACACAAACAATATAGGGATAGTATGGTATAATAGAAAGGGCCCTCTGCTTAAAGTCATTATCCACTTCAGGTCTGTATTCCCTTTTCTCTTATTAGACTGTGTAGTAGGTATTACCAAAATTATTTTTAAAAGCATTTACTTTTATGAACATATCATGTGAGTGCAATCACAGACATAAAATCCTTCAGTTATCTTCTGCTGATAATACATCTATAATGATTCTGTTCTAGGAAAAAAAATCTCCAAAATAATAAAACAGTACACTCTAGGATAAGTAGAGGAATTCATTGGTAGAGGAATAAGTAAGCTTGCTGAATCTTTCAGATTCTTAAGTTTTTTTTTTAATCTCTAAAATACAGAAAACAATGACAGTTTACTATACTTTGCAGAGTTATTGGGATCTGATGAAATAATTTATGTGAAAATGTTCCATAAACTGGTACAAACAGATAAGGTGGTTGTATCATACTCCTAAACACACACATATGGGCCCACAAACATAAAATTCAAAAACAACCTAGCAGTATCTCATGGGACTTCATCTCTAACATTTTCTGACTGCTATTAGAGATCATTTAAATTTCAACAGTAACATGCTTCACCACTAAATATCACCATTTAGAGTACTTTATGTAGAGGAATGTTTTGTAAAACTTCCCATTTGGCAGATTCATTGCCCTACTGGTGAAAGGCTATAAAAATTATATTTTCATTCTATATTCTTTTAACTAAGAACTTTAAAAAATCAAAATGATTTAATATTTGCAATTTAGCCGACTGAATGCCTTTAGTAGGTAGAGGTGTCTTGCATACCAGAAGTTCATCTACAATTTGGAAGGTGATCTTTCTCCTAGAATTGAGATGTTGTAAAAACTTTATATGGCACTGAATTGCTTCATTCCAAAAACTCTGGGCTTTCCAACATGACCAGTTTGAAGAAATTGCAAGGCTCCACTCTTAGTATTTTAAATGAAACTGGTAAGTTGGATACTTAACTAGAAAATTTCTGATCCTAATAAAAATGAAGTTTAACAATTCATTCCTAGTCCTGCAATGTGCACAAATGAGAAATGAGTACAGCACTCCCCCCACCCCCTGCCCCCAGCTTTCCTTCTTGTTTCATATGAATCAGAACTAGAAAGCATATTGAACTGATTTAAATTGGAACCCACAGAAGGAAGCTGGCTAAAGACACGGAGGCCGGATCATAGTCTGTGACCAGACTGGTCTGTCTAATGATGTAGTCATCACAATAAATGACTACATGCACAGATTTCTGTCTACTTAGGCATTTGGCTTGAAATAAACATTCAGAGAACTGAATCCAAACATCAACTAGGCCAAAAGTTGCTTTAAGCTCTGCCAACCTAATGCTAATTCAACTAGGAGAAACATGCTTTTTTGTTTCACAACAAATGGGTCTTTGAATCTATTAAACTGACTGTGATGATGATTTCAGGAACATGTCTGATGAGAACATTATCCCACTGTAGTAGGTCTGGAACCTAATTTTCCCATCAAATGTCACTTAGCTACTTTGGTATCCTAGAAGTGGAAGGAATGATCCAAGAACTGACACAGGAAATGCCTTGGCTATGTAATTGGATTCAGAAAAAAGGCCCATGTTTAACCACTTTATTTTGTAATGCCTATTTTATAAGTAGTGTAGAGATTCCTTTGTCTGAAATTAGCCCTAGTCCACCTTCCTAAAAATTCATTAAAAACAAGACAAACTTAATGAAAAGTAGCAGCATAAGTAAAAATAATTGACATAGGGCTCTATTTAGTGTGTAACTCACTGTGGCATGCTGTATACTTATATTTGAGAATTTTTCATCACATACATCTGAAAAGAATGGCAACTAGAAATGGTGGGAAATTATTAGTATAAAGGATATAACACAGAGAGTTACTTGTCTGGAAAAGTACAAAAAAACCAAATAAGACTTTCCAAATTACTTGAAGACTAAAGAAATACACATGCACAACCAACATCAAATGTATATACTTGGAAGACACTGATGTACTTTATATATCATTGATACACACCGATATTCCAGCATAAAATGAAGAGAAAATACCTGGTTAAATATTGTATGACTACCTGGTTAAATAGCACCACATAAATATCCTCTAAACTAGGTTGCTACATTTGTTTATCTTCCTCTTTAAAATAATAAACAAAGTGTTTGTTTTCTGTATCGATGTCAAATACAGATATGGCTCTCTCTTTAGCAACAACTGGAGAATGTCTGTTTTCCATTCAATTCATATCATCCAGGAGACCACAGCAAGCTACAAAATTTGTGAGGCCTGGTGCAAAATGAGCATGTGGGGGTCCCTTAGTCAAATTAAGAATTTCAAGATGGTGACAACAAAGCATGGGCCCTTTGAAGCACAGAGCCCTATGTAGCTGCACAGACCGCAGACTTGTGCAGCCAGCCATGCCTGGATCTATCACCAAAACTTCCTGTTGACTTGCATTTGTGTTGCTAATAGGATTGCAAAAGATATGGAGGGTAGTTCCTTACCAACTCCATCAATGGAAAGTCACCCTCCTCCCACTAGGTCCACCCATACCTATTTATCTGCTGCATCAAAAAGAACAGACTGCTGAAAACATGGCAGCAAGGACAAGAAGTGGGGGAATTAAGATACATATCAAGTTCTCCAGTTTCCTGTCTTTGATAGAAATGCACAATAGTGTACTGTTTGCCATAGCCTTTCACTCCATGGCTAGGGAGGACTAGCTCACACCATTGAAGACTAGTGAAAAGATGCAACCCTTAGGAAAGTGGTTCAGAAACATTTGCCCACTTTCAAGATCTTTTCTTCCTACATTCAAAAGACAAGTCTCTATAGTATCTGAATTAAAAATCTTCAAATTGCCTTGTTCTTGAATCACTCAAACTCACATAATGCATTCACATAAAATATGAATAAAGCCTTTAAAACCATGACAAGATTAAATTAACTGATTTGTATACATGAGCTTTGTAGAAAACCCAAGTTCAAGTCTTACATAATTACTTGCAATGTAGTATATTACTGACATACATATGCAGTCAGGGTCACTACAGAAACTGGGCAAAAAATACCTCCTTCAATGCAGTCTACAAGCATACTTCAGTAATGATTCCTTTACCCTTCATTCGTTGGCAGATTTTTTTCACAGTTTTTCAAAGCTTCACTAATCCACAAGATAATATCAGCATATTTAAATTCTTAATTTCCTCAAATCCAACTTTATTTGGTAAATAAGGATGTTTTCCATTACTTCCTTTTATCCAAACTTTCATGATAAAAGCTCTGATAAGATAGTATCATAAATTGATCTCCTCAGGGAATGTACATTTAAGAAAAATACACAAACTAGATAAGGGAAAACAGATTTATACTTTAAGAGAAATTCTCAAAAATAAGCATCCAGGAAAAGACCCCGAATAGCCAAAGCAATCCTGAGAAGGAAGAATAAAGCAGGGAGGATCTCACTTCCCAACTTCAAGTGCTACTACAAAGCTACAGTAATCAAGACAATTTGGTACTGGCACAAGAACAAACTCACAGACCAGTGGAACAGAATAGAAAGTCCAGATATTAACCCAAACATATACGGTCAATTAATATACGATAAAGGAGCCATGGATATACAATGGGGAAATGACAGCCTCTTCAACAGCTGGTGTTGGCAAAACTAGACAACTACATGTAAGAGAATGAAACTGGATCACTGTCTAACTCCATACACAAAAGTCATAAAACCATAAAGCTCTTAGAAAAAAACATAGGCAAAAAACTCTCGGACATAAACATGAACAACTTCTTCATGAACATATCTCCCCAGGCAAGGGAAACAAAAGCAAAAATGAACAAGTGGGACTATATCAAGCTGAAAAACTTCTGTACAGCAAAGGACACCACCAATAAAACAAAAAAGGCATCCTACAGTATGGGAGAATATATTCATAAATGACATATCTGATAAGAGGTTGACATCCAGATTATAAAAGAGCTGATGCACCTCAACAAACAAAAAGCAAATAATCCAATTAAGAAATGGGCAGAGGATATGAATAGACACTTCTCCAAAGAAGAAATTCAGATGGCCAACAGGCACATGAAAAGATGTTCCACATCGCTAATCATCAGAGAAATGCAAATTAAAACCACAATGAGATATCACCTCACACCAGTAAGGATGGCCAACATTCAAAAGACAAACAACAACAAATGTTGGCAAGGATGTGGAGAAAGGGGAACCCTCCTACACTGCCGGTGGGAATGTAAACTAGTTCAACCATTGTGGAAAGTAGTATGGAGGTTCCTCAAAAAACTCAAAATGAAAATACCAATTGACCCAGGAATTCCACTCCTAGGAATTTACCCTAAGAATGAAGCAGCCCAGTTTGAAAAAGACATATTCACCCCTATGTTTATTGCAGCACTATTTACAATAACCAAGAAATGGAAGCAACCTAAGTGTCCATCAGCAGATGAATGGATAAAGAACATGTGGTACATATACACAATGGAATACTGTTCAGCCACAACAAGAAAACAAATCCTTCCATTTGCAACAACATGGATGGAGCTAGAGGGTATTATGCTCAGTGAAATAATCCAGGCAGAAAAAGACAAGTACCAAATGTTTTCACTCATCTGTGGACTATAAGAACAAAGAAAAAACTGAAGGAACAAAACAGCAGCAGACTCACAGAACCCAAGAATGGACAAACAGTTACCAAAGGGAAAGGGACTGGGGAGGATGGGTGGGAAGAGAAGGACAAGGGGAAAAAAAGGGGCATTACGATTAGCAGACATAATGTAGGGGGGAGGTTTGGAGAGGGCTGTACAACACAGAGAAGACAAGTAGTGATTCTGTGGCATCTTACTACACTGATGAATAGTGACTGTAATGGGGTATGTGGTGGGGACTGGATGATGGGGGGAGTCTGGTAAACATAATGTTGCTCATGTAATTGTAGATTAATGATACCAAAAAAAAAAAATCAGCATCCCATATAGAAATATCAAGAGGTGGATTTTTATCTTCCTAATTTTTGAATTACACTATCAGCCCAATTTAAAAGTTTATTTGAGGCTTACCTTATGCAAGTCTAGTTTTTAAAATAGATAAATATTGCAAAAATCCACATATTCCTCATTTGAACTATATAAATTTGTGGCAGATATAGCAGTATCTGTTAATTTCTTAAAGAAAAAAATCAAGATATTTTACTTCTTCACTTACACTTGCATTGCCTTAAATTAACAAAACAAGAACTCAGTAAATAAATGGAAAATGGAAAGAGTAAAAACAAGTGATGGAGATCTGAAGCTTAACAAGTAACTTGGTTAGTCATTGCTAAGCTAGATTCAAATTTTAATAGATGTTCCCATATATCTTTGAAACCTAATCTATCACACTCCATTAGTTAGTGCTCACCTATTATAATGAATCATTCCTGAGGGCTACTTTGTCTTAGTTACAGAAATGAGATGTACTTTCAAATTGGCACTCCTCTGAAAAAAAGATGAGAAAGCATGCTGACAAATTTCCAGCATCTGAATATTGAATGTAAATATCAATGGTAGGTGAAGAAATGCTTATTAATGTTATAAAATGTAGTTCCTGGCAATTTCCATTCTAATTCACTCAGTTAATAACATTTTCTAGTGTACTCCAATTTATTAATTACAGTATAATGCCTAAATATATCATTAGAGTAGTTTAGAAAATATTAGTCTAAATCAGTGTATTCTCCACAGGCAAGAGCAAGAGTCTAAATTTTCATACTAGTTATATATATAATAGCAATATTTTTTCTATCAGTAGAGTCTGCCTTTGCTAAAAAAATTAAATCAGCATCTATATATAATTGAAGTTTATATAACAAGCTTTGGTTCCCTTCAACTGTTCAAGTGTTAAGAAAACAAAAAATAATAATATTAATTAAAGAGAGAAGGAATTAAACATTCTTTTCAGAAACACTAAATGTGAGAAATGTTTCTTATTAACAAAGTTAATGTGCCTGCTTTAGATGTTAAGTAATAACTCTAATTAGAAATATTTTTTCTTTAAGGAATTATTCATAAATAATTTACCATTCAAACTTCATAACGACCAACTATTTAGAGTAGATGTTAATGTTAAGGAAAGCTTTACTGGACAATGGTGTTTCTGAAGTGGTTTAACCTTGAATTAGCTCCATAATATAGTCTTATGTAGTTCGGTTTATTATAATTAAGTTTATTAAATATTGAAATTCAGCACAAATAGGAAAGCTTCATAGAAGTACATAAGCTTTGTTTGAAATATATTTTAAGTGCTATGTAAAGAAGCCAGATACCCTATACTCTGCCTATATTTCATTCACATCATATTTATTAATTTACTATGTGAACAGTGCTGAAGCTTTGCATTTTTTTTAAGTTAAGGAAACATTCAAAATTTACTATGCATCTACCTCAAATTGCTATAGGAAAACTTGAACTTACTTTCAAAATCACAGTGTTGGTCAGAGCAGACAGATAGGTCATTTTCCAGTATCTGCAACTGATAGTGAATACCATGATATGCAGTCACTGCTCTTGACTCCCAAGGGGGAAGCAAAGAATAAAGACTTGGCCTGCATTTGGAAGTAGTAGAGATAAACACACTAAACAGGCAAATTCACAGGCCGTATGTGGGTATCTACAGACTGAACTTTTTCATATCTGTACTACACATGATAATAAACCAGAAAGAGAAGGTGGATTAAATCTCGTCTAATTTTTCATCCTAAATTAGACATTGTTTTGCTAGCTCAAACTACTATTATGAAGTTCTACAGACTGTGTAGCTTAAACAGCATTTATTTCTCACAGTTCTGGAGGCTGAGAGGTCCAAGATCAAGGTGCTGGTAGATTCAGTTCTCGGTGAGGGTCTTCTTCCTGACTTGTAGACTTCCTGATCGCCTTCTCCTGGTGTGCTCACGGGATCTTTCCTCAGTGCATGCAAAGGTGGAAGGAGTGAGAGAGCTCTCGTCTCTTCCTCTCCTTATGATGGCTCTAGTCCCATTATGAGGGCACTGCTCATGACTTCATCTCAACCTAATTACCTGCCAAAGGCCCCACCTCCAAATACCACCAAATTGCAGATTAGGGCTTCAACACAGGAACTTTTGGGGGGACACATTCAGTCAATGACAGACATATTACCTGTGATTTTGTGTATGTGTGGATGTATATGTATGTGTGTGTGTGTTTATACACATATTTGTACAAATGTATATACATATATTTGCCTTTAATGCATAGTATTATACTTGAAGAATTCAAATTCATTAATTTAGTAATTTATGATTCACTTATTCATTTTCCAATTTTCACTTAATTTTTGAGTATTTACTATGTGTTAGGAGTGAAATGCAATTATTCACTTTTGCATAATTTATGCTTAAGATACCTGAATATATTAGGTGATCAATCCATATATAGAACTGAATTAATGAGTGCTCTATTCTATAGTTAGTAGGATCCAGAACACTGATTATATCACAGAATCTTTGAAACTTCATTCATTGAGACATTATTACTAGCTCTGGTAGAAAAGCTTTATTGTTTTTTCTACTTTAAAATATAATGCCACTACACTGATGGACAGTGACTGAATTGGGGTATGAGTGGGGACTTGATAATATGGGTAAATGTAGTAACCACATTATTTTTTCATGTGAAACCTTCATAAGAGTGTATATCAATAATACCTTAATAAAAAAAAGTTTAAAAAAATATAATGCCTATTTGTTTACAGTAGTTTGCTCAACGTGTTTTTAAATATCTTTGTTACACTATAATGAATTTGTTCTAAGGGCAAAGTTAAAAAAATTATATTACTGAGCATATTATGAAACTGAAATACCTAGTAAGCTTTCAGAAAACATTCTGAGAATATCAGACATTCATGCCTTCCTTCAATACATAAATAGATCATTGTGATACATATTCCATTTTGTAGAATCCTTAACTCCAAATTTCAGAAATGTTATATACATCATTCAGCAAAATACAGTCAATTATGTTTTCTCATACATTAGTGTACTTCGCTCCTAACAGTTCCAACAAGTAAATTCAAGATTGCTCATTGAATTTTCCACTTAGGGAACCAACATTTGGTATATAAGAAATAATTAATGGTCTACCGCAAGCCCACCATTATGCTCAATAAACAAAATTGAAATCTTAGGGAAGTACCTTAAGTTTTTTCTTTACAATATGTTTACTTAAATCATTTTTTACTTATTTGGGAAAGTCTTCATTTTACCTCTTCAAATGTGTACAAGATGCCCTTTAATCCTAGGAGAATGGGATATGTTCAAGTTTACCTACTCAACAAATCAAAAGTTTTAGTCATATCCACACAGTCCTGTGTCTTCCAGTCAGGAGTTTTGCTTGTTCATTTTAAGCTTGTTTTCTTACAGAAGTCCTTTCTGCATCCAACTCAGAAGAATAATCTCATTATTTCTGAAGTCCTGCTCTACGCTTCCAAATAAACCAACCTTCCAGGTGACATGGTAACAATCAACCTTCCTTCATGGCATCCCTCACACTTACTACTTGCTCAGTTGTTCTCTTTACAGGCAGACAACAAGCATTACGAGGACAGGGATGTTCTATTAGCACATGGCACAGTTCCTGGCCCCATAAATGTTTGCTTAAGGAATGGATAAATGGTTGAAAGCAGTAATTCCATTATTTTTCACTTTTAGGAGTCTTTCTGGTTCCTGTAAACTCAGAGATTTTACTCTCAGTTCATATGTCTAGGTCAAATATATTCAATATGGTATAATGAGTCACACAGTTGGTTCGTTTGTCTGCAGTTCATGGGGATGGTTTTTAAACCGTGCAATCAGAAAGTCATATGTTTTTAAAATCTTACACAGAATTAACCAACTAAATTATCTTAATAGATATTTATTTCAAATAATTGCAGTGATAGTGGTGGGTTATATATTAAGAGAATACTTAGAAAAACAATATTCCCTTCCAATGACAAGATAATTTGTTTAATTAGAAATTTTATACTTTTTTTTTTAGAGATTCTATATACAAGAATAATATTGAAACTTATTGGTCTATATTCACTATGTCCCTTCTGAAAAACCTCTTTAGTGTCACACTGGCCACTTCCAGTTACCAAATTAAAGGCTGTTTACGCTAATAAATTGCATATGTACATTTAACCAAAAATTACAAAATTTCAGTTGCATCAACACTTTTTTCTTATGTCATCTAGTTTGTTTTCTCCGTCTAGCTTTCCAAGTAGGCTTAGAAAAATCTGTTCATTATAAATGAGAAACTACTTTCTTTAGGGACTATCAGTTTGGGATAGTGTCATAAAATAATAGGGAATTCCCATCATGTTTGGTTTCTGACAACATTAAGTTGAAAATCTTTGTTGTTCAATAGTTCCTTTAAGGAATATAAAGTGGAAGAAAATAAGAGATTGTTGAAACTATCCACATCATCATACTAGAAAAAACTGAAGGCATGAAAAATGTGGTTTTCTTTAGGGATCTCTGTTTCAAAGCATAGAATTTTGACCTGATTACAAAGCTGTGCATAATAATGAATTGGAGAAATCATTGTAATCACAAGAGATTAAAAACTGACCCAGGAGAGTGAATAAAATGTATTTAGAAATATCTCAGAAAAATCTGAAGCACTTGAAATTAAAATTATCCATAAAACTTTGATTCAAAGTATAAATTCAGAAGACATGTATGACACAAACACATAGAAAAAAGGAATGACAAATTCAGGGAAGGTGAATATGACAGATTAGCATGCTGCCCTAAATAGAAACATGCAGTTTTAAAGATGTTCCCAGTCATAATGCAACACTGAAATTTACCATAGATTAAGAAACTTCAGATTTGACTAAATGTCAGATCACTGATTGCTCAAGATGATACATAATTTATAGTTAGTAGTTGCTGTATGTTGGTGATTTGACATTCATTAAGACACAGGAAAAAAAATCTGTTGATTTGTAAAGTTGGCAGAAACAGAAACACAAATTAATAATTTGTCTTAAATCACTTAGCCAATACCAACTTTCTCTGATATATGCACAACCAGTTTTACCATGAGAAGAAAGTTCTCACAGAATTCTACCTCATCAGTGGTCTACCATCAATCTCTATAAAAGACTAGTGGAATCTCTTCAGAAACCATTGGTCCTTGCTTTATATTAATTTTGGTAGGAGAAGAGTTACCAAGTTAGGTACCAGTATGGCCCCACATTAAAACATTAAAAAGAATCAATTAATGCAAATATGAATATATAATTTTAAATTGCCAAATTTAATCCCTCAGCTCTTATAACATTTTTATAGAAATATTTACCTGTCATTATTGACAGAATGAATATTACTTAAAAAAAACACAGAATGTACATTGTAGCATTATTTACAATAGCCATTAAGTTGCTTTCTGTCCCTGATGGATAAATAGATAAAGAATATGTGGTGTGTAACACACACAGACACACAGTAAAATAATACTCAGCCATAAAAAAGAATGAAATCTTGCCATTTGTGACAACATGGATGGACCTATAGGGTAGTCTGCTAAGAGAAATAGGTCAGATAGAGAAAGACAAACACCATATAATTTCACCTGTAAGTAGAATCTAAAAAACACAACAAATGAACAAATAAAACACAACAGAAACAGACTTACAGATACAGGAAAGTTTTGGTTACCAGAATGGGGAGAGGTTGGGAGGCAAGCAAAACAGGTGAAAGGGATTAAGAGGTACAAACTTCAAGTTGTAAAATAAATAAATCATGGGGACACTATGTACAGCACAGGAAATAGAGTCAATAATACTGTAATGACTTCACATGGTGGTAGATGGTAACTAGACATTTTGTGGAGATCATTTCATAATGTATGAAAATACTGAGTCACTACAATGTGCACCTGACACTAATAGGATATTGTATGTCAATTATACTTCAATGAAAAATAATTTGAAAAAATAGAGTACAATAGACTTAAAGAATTTTGAAACAAAATATGCAGAATACTCCAGTACATGTTTTTAGAAGATACCAAATAGTTACTTGAAGTCAGTAATAAAATAAAAGTTGTAAAAATTTAAGTAATATGAGTAAATAAGTATTGTGAACAGAGCTAGTGACATAACAATATCCCTGACACTTAACTCCACAGCGATAGGTATATGAGGAGGGGAAATAAAAACACAATACAACTTTAAGCAAATGCAGAATGATAAGCATACTTAGAGAAACAATTAGTCATATGGACAGAAACATTACAGTCACCACAAGCAATACCAAGTAAAGTTTTGTAACTTAGCTACTATCTTTTAAAAAGTGGTATCAGAAGATACCTGAAGCTGACAGTGACAATCTGAATCACAGAAGTGTCACCTTTGAGACAAAGGGCGAAGACATACATAAAGGTTCAGCTAGTAATGTCAATAGTTGGTGACCACTGGTAAAATTACATGCATCTACAGTGGAAAAATTACATTAACTATTTCAGTTCATACTGCAAGTAGGAGCAGCAACTAAGTATGACATGCATGTTACTTATTTTTACCTGTATGTGTGATATCTGCTCTATGAAGTTTCTGGACTAGTGTGCAAATATCTATATGAAAATTATTAAATGCTAATGAATTGTTATCCATACAGCACCGGCAAACTAACCATCACAATTCTGCATGCACATCTGTTCTTAACATTTTTAAATTAAAGTCTGTACATGTGATTCCATCTCTGTTAGCCTTGCATTTGCAAGTTCCAGTTTTAGGAAGTGGATGCACCATACAAAGAGAACCCTTGATTAAGGTGCACTCATTAGGTGGGGATAGACACTTACATGACTATGTGATTTGAAATACTGAGCCAACATGATACGAAAACTTGCCATGATCCTTATTTGACCCATGAGTTTTCTGTTTTTGCTCTTTCAAAATAACCAAAAATATATTATTGAAACCTAAATAATAAGATCATGCTTTTAAAAACAACAAATTCTAGAATACAATCTCCAATTCTTCTTAATTAACTACAACTACTGTTATTCATAGTTTAATAAAAAACTCTATTTTTTTCCCTCAGACTTATGAGATGTCATTCAACAACTCATCTTGAAATTAATTTTTTTTGCCTGATTTTCCTTGGGGCTAATACATGACCTCGATACATATCAGGCTATGATCAAAATGTCTACTTAGCTATTAGAACCAAAAGGGCAATCTTTGTTTTACTTCAAAGCCTAGAGATTGCTTTTACTAAATATTTATTGAATACTTCCTCTGTACACTGTCTAGGCTCTATAATGACTCTCCGATAATAGTTCTCCCTACTGCAAGGAAGGCTGCAGAATCGCTGAAATTCTGTGCTATTCCTGTTGACTCTAATACTCCACTCAGCTAAGTCACATACATCCAAAAGAAATGAGTATAGTGCATCTCTGGGCATAAAAGCTCACTTTTTTCCCCCCCAATCAGAAAGAACAACTTTTCAACGTTATATAAAAGAGTAAGCTCTGCCATTTCCCAACATGCGTTTCCAGTGACAAGCAGTAGATAATATGTATACTCAAGCTTTGCTACATAAAATAAGTTGATTCATTACTAGACCAATGAGTTCCATTCTATTAATAGCAGTAGCTTATTCATTAGATAAAACTAGGTTACTCTCAGTTAGCACATGGGGATTGTTTTAGTACAGAACAGGTGATTTTGTGAACGGAAGTTGGAAAATTGAATATAAAGTCATTGATATACACAAATACTTCATTTACTTATATCCATAATCAAGGGAAAAGCTTTTTACTTATCTTCTGAATGAAAAGTTAAGCAGAAAGACAGTTCATCAGGTTGTCAATCACTATTCTGCCAGAGACAGTGACCTATGTTTCTTTTAGTTATGATGTAAAGAAACATAATGGTATAAGTGGTATCTAAAGTTAGCGGTGCACCCATGAAGAAATATGCTGTCCTGAAACATAAATACAGTTACTCAATGCCAAATCTACATTTTACATATGACATTTTAGAAATATAATCAGATTTTTCTAAGATTTCTTGAAAAGGTCATTATAAAATAGTTATAATAACAAGTTCAAGAATATAATTTGGTATTGTAAATCCAGCTCATTAATGATCTAGCTCAAATAGTTTGAAGTTCAAGAAAACCAGCTTTTAATAAACTTTAAGTTTGATACTGATATTTACCCACATGCAAAAAAATCTAATTTTATGTGCTAAAATGAACAATCTTCAACTTATATCTTTTAAGCAAAGTACAGCACAGTTTGTAATATGTTATTTGTGTAAAAGAAGGGGTAAGAAAAATACATGTACATATGCATAATTTAAAAAGCAACTGTATTATAGAGTACATCTGAAAGTATTCAAAGAATTGGTACATTTTTTCAGTTTCCAGGAAATGAAACCGGGTGGCTTGAAGACAGATGTGAAGGGAGAATTTTCATAAGTATCCTTGGATGCCTTTTGTGCCAGTTAGAATAATGTGAATGCATTGATAATATAAATGTTTTTAATTGAACGTGAAACTTTTAAAAATGTACTTAGTGGTATAACTATGTAAATATGTATTTTATAGAGAGAGATATATAGGTTTCCTTGCAAAATGTTTCTGATAATCAAATTTACTTTAAAGAAATTTCATCTATCTCAAATACAAAGCAGTTATTTAAAAATATAACACAAAAAGCCTCCTCAGAATGAACACATGTATGTTTTAATATAATAATTTAATTGCAATTTGATCATATATATTGTAGTATAAAAGTAATGTTGATTTGGGAGAATAGTCTTTGGATTTTATGAAAACTAAATGTGCTTGCTATTCATCATTCCTTCATCTCTCTTTCTTTCTTTATTTCTTCACTATGTATAAATTGATCTATTAGTCTATAACACTTTCAAAATCATTCACTCTATCCTATCCTAGCATTTTCTTGCTAGTCTCTATCATTTAAAACTATAATTTGGAGGAAGAGGAAAGTTTATGTATTTTTCTTTCTTTGTCCCTGCCCCCTAAATGCTTTAATAATCCACTTCTTGATGTGCAGGATAAGTTACCTAATCATGTGAGTTATTAGTTTTTCAGTTCAATTACAATTATAAAGTTTTCTTCTGAATCAATTTTCACATATTGAACCATTTATCTTCAGAAATGTCTTCTGATATCAAAAACTACAAAGCATTTTATCTTTTTCATTTATACAATATCCAAATTTCTATACCAAGTATTTAGACTCTAATAACTTAGAAATATTTTGTTATTGTTTTCTACTTTTAAGTTTGATTGTAAAATCACTCTTTAGAGAGGGCCTAAATCAAAACTCAAAATACCATTTCTGATTGTTTTAGTTACTTCTTAAATACACTTTATTGCCAAAGGTATATTAAAAAAATAGTTACTTAAAAAGACCATGCCTATAACTTGTACAATTAGTACTTTTTCACAATGCATTTGCTTCTAAATATGTATTCAAACGTGTTTTAGTAATTCCTTTCTGTGACTGAAACACAGAAGCTTATATTTTAATTAAGGTATCAAAAAATCTCATCTTTATCTTGGTCTCTCTCTTCCTCTGTGTCTTTCTCTACACACACACACACACACACACTCTTTGAGGAAATTTTATAGGGATAAATATATACATCTGTGCATGTGTAACACCACTGATCTATAAAGCATATACTGAACTTTGATGATTCTCCAGGAGTAATGGTGAGTTTATACCCTTATCCACAGTCTTTGCTCATCACCCTGTTTGAAGTAAAGCCTGTTTTAAAAATAACTCTTGCAGATTGTGAGTGCAGTGTAGGATCACATAATAGAGCTAAATGCTAACTGGCCCACCCACAAAGTCAACAGGAGACAGAGGCCTCAGGATTACCACACTCTAGCCAACTTGTGCGGACAGACACTAACAGATATAAACAAATGTTACACACTTGTGCTTGCACATGGGACAATACTTTTCTGATAGCTCTATATTTTGATGCTTCAAGTTACAGAATAAAGTAAAAAAAATTGAACTTATATACATTACTTAATACTATCTACTTGTAATAGATACCTGTTTTACACCATTTTCGCAGAGAATCAATTTGTCATTCCATTCCATTGCTAATGCCGTAATCTAACCCAACCCAGAATGCATTATTGATATGGAAATGAGTATAATTAGCAGCGTAAATGATCTGTTATTTATGATACCAGTCAGAGCAGTAAATCACCATTGGTTCACTATCATTACTATGCAAATAAAGGAGGCAGTTAATGGTCCATGTGTTAAAAACAGGCCACTTTGTTTGCTCATTTGCAAATGAAAGGCAAGGGTGAGGTTTAAGGTAGAAATGACAGTTCATCTTATTGTCAGTTTTGGTATATGGACTTAAGCCTAAGACACACAAATAGTTGAACTAGTTTTAAAAGTTACCCCCTTTCTCTACAGCATATTCTACCTTTAGCTATTAAATGTCACCTTCAAATTTAACTTTAGTTCTTTCTAATTTGCACAACAAGGATTAGGAATAATTGTGAGAGTGCTTCTAAGTGTTTTACAGTAAATGAGATACTTTTAATGTCAGTGGGGAAAACACTACAATTTCCTATTATGAAATATTGTATCATCACTTCATTTCCCTAAAAATACATTTTATTTTCTTGTAAGGAAATTATACAATTCATTTACAGAATATATATAATTTGAATTTTCTTGTAAGGAGGCAAACTAGCAATGATTTGAGGACCCAAAGACTAAATGAAATATTAGTGGGTCTAAAGTATTCAGTATACCTAAAAGAAATTGTTCTTTCTTGCTTGGTTCCTTTTGTTCAATTTTCCAGAAATGTCAACTTGTAGGGGAATCTTTGAGTGCATTAGCTCCAGGCCAGTGCTTGCCTAGTGAAATGGGAACAAAGGTAGGATGCATGAAAAACTAGAGGAAGAACGATTGAGGACAACTGCAAATTCTGCAAGCTTCAGTCTGGTACAGGTATAATAATTTCTTCAACTATCTGGAAGACTTACATACACATAGAACATAGAATAATGATGTCTTCATGTTAAAATGTACACAGTAGACAGAATTTCAATCTAGCTTAGAGAAATTAGCTCCATCTTTGCAACTCTATAAACATAATTGCCAAATCACTTACAGAATCTTATTTTTATATATTACTTTTATTAAGCTATGGGTTCAAGAATGACTTACAAACTGGGCAAGAATTTTATGTGAAGGAAATGCTAATGTATTTAAATATAATATGGTGAAAGACATTTTACCAATATTTTTAAAAGTTTCCTGTACACAGTGGTTGGATCTGTGTCTTAGTTTGTTTTTGAGGTATTGATGTATCCTTCATAAATACTATATTTTTCTTCCTTTAATTCCAAGGAGAGAGCTAAGACCATTGGGTTTCTTTACCTTACTGGAGTTTCCAAAGATAACTTTCTTCCATGGATACTAGCTTCAGAGAAAGTCATGCTTATGAAAGAAAGTAGATTCAGGTCTAGTATTTATTATTTAGCTTGGCTTTAAATATTTTTTTCTTATATTAATAGTTGTGTCCAATACACAGATGTAGGATGTGTTTTACTTATGTGGAAGCATATGCAAAACCATGTACTGAAATGTAACTAGTAACTGTGTTAGTAAAATCTACACTGTGTACAATCTAATCTTGTTTAAGCCAGAAGAAAATTAAAACATTTCCATTTTGCTATAAGTAAAAATCCCTCATGCTTAGAAATCACTTCATGCTAGAATTATGATTTGGCATCATCAGAATCATAAGTGCCATAAAAATGCTGGTGCTTAGTAAATAAGACTAATTCATACCTTAGAGATAGTCTATTACATACATTTTGATATCCTATTCCAAAACCTTGCTTCATATGTACTCCAAAAGGGTTCAATTTTATCTTGAGAATGCAAAAGGGAAAAGATCAGGGGTCGGGGGACAGTGGGTACAGGTAAGTGAAGAGAGGCACAGACAGAGGCAGAGAGAGAAATACAGAAAAATATGGAGAGGCAGAGAGAAAGACTGAAATTGAGGCACTGAGTCTTAATGGCCTTCTGCTATTGTCTCCAAATCGGGTCACATCGTGTAAATAATAAATTATCTGGGTGAATGCCCACATTACCTTTGCTTGGAAGCAACCATGGACTTAACTCCTTAGATCACTTCTCATACCTTGATGAGGTGATATAAATTTATGGCTGTGAATCTATGTATTAATTACTCCCTCTTTGACAGACCTCTCCCCAGAACGCCAGGCATTTTTATCCAGCTGCCAACACATCTTTATTTGGATAGCAGATAACACAATAAGTATAACAAGGAAAACATGTCAAAGTGAGCTCCTCATCTCCTGGTCCAAACTTTCACAATGTTTTTCATCTCACCTCAGCTGATGATAACTTCACTCTTCCACCAGCTCAGATCAAAAAACTTGAAATTATTTTTCATTCTTTTTCTTTGAAATTCCACATCCTACCTTTCAATAATGCTGCAGGTTCCCGTCTACCTTTAAAATGTATCCAGAATCTGACTTCTTCTCACAAACTCCATTGCTATCACTCTGAACAAAGTCAACCCAATCTTCCCCTGGGTTGCTGCCCTTGACCCCTTTTGGTATATTCTCAACCAAAAAGCTAGAATAATCCTCACAGAATGTATGTCAGATCTGATCAGTTCACTTCTGAGAATTCCCTAATGGCTTTCGTATGCTTGAGAATAAAATCCAAAGTTTATTACATGCCTTCCTTCCCATTTATTTCTATAGCCACATCTATAATTACTCTTGCCTTTTCTTATCCCATGATACACATAGCAGTTCTTTATTTCCTTGAACAAAGCCATGATAGGGCCTTTGCACTTGCTGTTCCATCAGCCTGTCCCACTCTTCTACCAGTTTCTTCACTTCCCTCTGATGCTTTATCAAATGCTACTTTGATAGTGGGTCTTCTACCTGACTACCATATGTAAAATTATTATCACAATTTTCTAACATTCATTGTCCTCTTTCTTTATTATTCTATATAACACTTATCACCTACTGTTCCATATATTTTATTTATTTGTCTCCTTCTATGACAATATAAATTCAACCAGGTCAAGGATTTTGTCAAGCATTTTTAACTGCTTTGTCCAAGTCTGTTTTCCAATAACTAAAACATTTGTTACATTGAATAAAAAGTCAGGTAAAGACAGGACCTCACTATCTGTTTGTAATCCAGGTAGTCTGTTACTTAGACTCTTCTCCCTCTGTTAACAGCACCCTGAGGGATGGAGGAGATGAGACCAAAGATTCAATGGTCATAATAAAATACTAGTATTTATGTGTATTAAGAAATATAAACAGACTTTTAGGATAAACAAAGCCATTTTAAACTATAATTTTAAATGCCATTCTCCCCAAGTGTGTAATCTTAAAAAGGAATCCAGAATTGTATTCCTATGCATTGCACTACTGGGTGCAATTTGGTTTTCAGTTACTTTTAATATGATTAAATAGTAAGTAACCAGGCTCATGCTGCTGCACAACTTCTGTACCCAGCTATGAATTACAAGCCACCTCTTATAATGTAATGGGTGTTCCTTCTTTATACAGTGCTATCAGAGATGGACCCAGCTCAGTATTAAGTAACATGGCTTCTGTAAATACAGTCTTAAATTTTCTAATTTAAAGGTAAAATTAGACTTCAATATATCTAAATGTCACCAATAACAGTAATTAGCAGTTACATTAGCTTATTGAGAATTAGTTGATAAGGATCCAATTGGATTTTTAAATCACTGCAAATTATTGAGCTCTATTTTCAAGAAACATACATCATTAATGACCCACAGAAGTTGTGGAGGGCAACACTTTTTTTTTAATGACCTCTGAGAACTACTTTTAGTTTGCCTGTTCACTGAAGAATCCCTCTATAGTTAATTTGCCTCATCTCCTTTCTCAGTTATTCAGATGGGCAGTGAGAAAGGTAATGTCAGCTATAAACTCCTGAAGTCACGTTTAAATCTAAATATACAACATTGTCCTCATATGGTACACAGCCTTGATTATGTGGTAGAAAAGTCAGTTATAATATATAAATCCAATAATATAGTTGGAAGAGTTACATATTATGCATTCTTAAAGCATACTATTTTAAAATCTTTATACTACATTATCTAAATTACTTTGCTGTGGATAGAGTAGCCTTCATAGGACAATATTTTCTGAAATACTTTCTAACATTCTACTAACTGGGATTTTTATAATGGATATTGTCATCCAAGCTCCAGTTTGCATCCACTATCAGTGTGATAATTCATTGGGAAGCTATATAAAGTAAAAGAAAGTTTTCCTTTTATCTTCCTATTAGATGTAGAACACATTTTCCCTAAGACAAACATATATATTAAATATTTTTTGTTAATTTGAGAAACCACTGAAGTAAATTTAACAATTCTCATTCCTGCTAGAACTTATAGATGACTTCTGAAAAGGCTGACATGGTCAACCGCTTGTGTTTTTATATAACAAAATACCTGCACATTAAAAAAACTGGCAAACTACAAAAAAGTTACAAAGTGTATCTCCTCTTACTACAAGTTTCAAACTTTATTTATTCTTCCCTTCACACACCTCAACAAAAATTGCCGGAAGGGGGAAAAAAGGGCCCTGGACAGAAGTCCCTTCTTGGAAGAATTCTGACCTATGCAGAAACTGCTGGCAATGAAGAACACATTTGTGTATCTTGAATGTTAGAAAATATCACTTATTATTTCCTGCTTCTATAGTAAGTCAACAGGAAGACACAAATTGTAA
Organism: Smutsia gigantea; assembly: GCA_032199065.1. Taxonomy (NCBI): domain Eukaryota; kingdom Metazoa; phylum Chordata; class Mammalia; order Pholidota; family Manidae; genus Smutsia; species Smutsia gigantea. The sequence goes on from JAVSCE010010992.1 coordinate 113,692, forward strand.
GATAACAAATCAAACACATTAAAATCTCTGTACTTTGGAATAATGGATGAATTCTATGGTATGGCAGTGTGCATTCTATATCCAAAGCCTGTGTTTACTGATGATTTTCCACACACTTTAGCAAAGTCATTACATGAAAGAGGAATGCCCAAAGAGATACTTTAAATTTGAGAATAATTTTTCTCTGTTCAGCTGTTAAACTACCTCTCAGAAAACCAGTAATTCACAAATTGAAATTAAGCAAGGTGACTCAATTACACAGTTTTATGTTCCAGTTCCTGTACATGCTTTAAAAGGCATGTTAAAAATCATTTTACTCCTTAGCAGTCAGCAAGGGAATAACCAATCCACAATGGAATTTCATGGTGTGGATTCACAGTCGTGTCATCTGAATTGTGCCCGCTGGAGTGCCAGGGATCACTGACAGTTAAATCGTAGTGGTATAATGAACCCTGAAATCTCAAGACTGCACGAATAAAAATGTGATTTCATGTGACTGACAAGATTTGAGAGTTGCTAGAAAGCCAGAGATACAATCAAATGACAAATTTTCTTCCTAAAGTTGCTTATGGGAATTACAGATTTTCTTTCACACTTTAGAATATTGGGGAATGAGAAAAAGTGCTAGAATTCTTATTTTTCCATGATCTTATTTGGAACATCTGTCTGAAGGGTTGTAGGAGATGACAAAGATCTTCCTGACACAGAATCTCAGAGGCCTTGGGTGGGGGGGGGAATGGGTGGAGAGGGTGTGGAAAAAATAGCCACACTGTTTTTACCACAATTTGGAACAATGGAGTCAAGTGACCTCGCCCATTCGTCTTAGTAAACTTCAAATTCTTAAAGGGAATCCTGAATGTTTGTTTTGTGCCAGTGGCATGGCTAGTTTTAAGAACAAAAAACACACCCCATTCTTCTTTAATTGGCCTGGAGTAACTCTTTTTGTAATCTCTTCATGATATGGAATGAAAACAGTAAAGCTCACATACTTCTGCTGTGTAGGTCACTCTCCTTACAACCAAGAAAAGACAGGTAAAGTGTATGCAGATATTATATTCCACTTGTTGGATTAAAAAAATATATAGAATATCAAGAATTTTACTGCTCAAGATTTTCCATCTTTCATCCATTTTCAGAAGAAAACATTCAGGGGGAAGAAACTGATACAAAGCCTTGACTTCTCTGATTTAAAACTGAACTCAAAACTTTTTTCTACTTAGAAGCATAGTTATCAAATAACTGGAATAATTTGCTTTTTATTCACTCATATTTCTTGTAGAAAAGAGGCAGTGCTGTCTCTCAGTCTCATGGGAGTGAAAAGAACAACAAAAAATAAAAAACCTAAGACCTTAGAAGGGAAGGTTTGAAGTCAAGGAATGATCAGAGGAAATTATGACCAAGATTATCATGCTCCTGGTACCTTCTTGCTTTCAGTCGCCATCTCCTACCATTCCACCTAATCCCCAGGTGAAAGTTTCCCTAGGCCTCTAGCCAACACAGATTCCTGATCTTTAAATATACACATATTTTTAATCCTGGGTAACAGTTACATAACGGAAGGAAAATTTTGCGGCATAAGCACCTACTTATTTTGCACACAAAACACTGTCTTTCCCTGGAATTCTAAATTGGTGATATCAAAAGACTCCTCTTCCGTTTAATCTAGAAAATAACAAAAATTCTTATTAATATTTCTATTATGGGAAAATGAAATAAATGAACGACATAATATATAGAAATCTATACTTGTAGGACTGAAAACATGCATTAAAGTTAATGATAAAACTAACATTTATTAAGCACATAGTAAGTTCCAGACTTTAGACACAGTATTTCTATATATTTCCTAATTTACTTATATTGGCCTCTGATATAGGTGTTAATGTTATTTAGATTAAAAAAAAACATAGTCTTAAAATATTACCTGGCCCAAGCTCCCAAGCTAGGACTTGATTCCATGCCTATCTGATCCCAGAGTTTCAGCTCCTAACAATTACACTTTAATACTAGGAACTCTGGCTTAACACTTATAAATTTATGTTTAAATACAGTGGTAAGAAGGAGAATATATTCATAAATGACGTATCCGATAAGGGGTTGACATCCAAAATATATAAAGAACTCACGTACCTCAACAAACAAAAAGCAAATAATTCAATTAAGAAATGGGCAGAGGACATGAATAGACACTTCTCCAAAGAAGAAATTCAGATGGCCAACAGGCACATGAAAAGATGCTCCACATCGCTAATCATCAGAGAAACGCAGATTAAAACCACAATGAGATATCACCTCACACCAGTGAGGATGGCCAACATCCAAAACACAAACAACAAGTGTTGACGAGGATGTGGAGAAAAGGGAACCCTCCTACACTGCTGGTGGGAATGCAAATTAGTTCAACCATTGTGGAAAGCAGTATGGAGGTTCCTCAAAAAACTCAAAATAGAAATATCATTTGACCCAGTAATCCCACTCCTAGGAATTTACCCTAAGAATGCAGCAGCCCAATTTGAAAAAGACAAATGCACCCCTATGTTTATCGCAGCACTATTTACAATAGCCAAGAAATGGAAGCAACCTAAGTGTCCATCAGTAGATGAATGGATAGAGAACATGTGGTACATATATACAATGGAATATTATTCAGCCATAAGAAGAAAACAAATCCTACCATTTGCAACAACATGGATGGAACTAGAGGGTATTATGCTCAGTGAAATAAGCCAAGCCAAAAAAGACAAGTATCAAATGATTTCACTCCTATGTGGAATATAAGAACAAAGAAAAAAACTGAAGGAACAAAACAGCAGCAGACTCACAGAACCCAAGAACAGACTAATAGTTACCAAAGGGAAAGGGACAGGGGAAGATGGGTGGGAAGGGAGGGATATGGGGGGGAAAAAGGGGCATTACGATTAGCAGATGTAATGTTGGGTGGGTGCAGGGAGGGCTGTACAACTCAGAGAAGACAAGTAGTGATTCTATAGTATCTCACTACGCTGATGGACAGTGACTGTAATGGGGTTGGTGGGGGGGACCTGATGAAGGGGGTAGTTTAATAACCATAATATAGCACATGTAAATGTAGATTAATGATACCAAAATAAATTTTAAAAAAATACAGTGGTAAGAAAAAGAAAATAACTAATGCTCCTTTGGTATGTTCCAGAAAGTTACCAGATATGTTAAGGTCTAGAAATGATTCTCTATTGAGACTCTTGCTTAATGAATAGGAAATTCAATATAAGGCCCAAGACAACACAATAATTATAATCATAAAAGCAGGAAGAAGATGTGCCATAAAAATTTGTCAGTCATTGTAAATAACATAGAGAAGATCAGAAATGATAAATAAATTAGTTCATATAATCTCTAGAAAAGGTTTCTAGTCAACACTGGCAGCAATATAAACAGGCTATGGTAAATAAGAAAAATCTCAGAAAAAGTAATCACTAAGACCTTTAAAATAAACTGAATCAATTCATTTAGAATTAAAGAGTTTCTATCAGTTATATATCATATATTGAACAAAATAAATATAACATTATTCTACCAATAAAAGACAGAAAATTTAAAAATTACATTATCTCCAAGTAGCCATAGCTGACATCCACCAAATATGATAAGAAAATATATTATATTAATTAAAGACTCAGCCAGCTTACATTGATAGGCGATTCTATCTTCAGGAGAAATGTACTAATACTCTCTCAAAAGAAAAAAGAATGAATAAAAGAAATAGCTGCTAAGTACTGCGCAACCTTGTGTCAACCTTTCAGAGACTTCATTTCTTCTCTCTGGGCATCTGTTTTTCTACATACCATTCAAGTTTTAAATACCATAGTTTTACAGGATATAAAACTTCGCTTTTTTTGACATATAGGGAGAAAATGATTAAGTAAATTTTATCTGTATTCAGATCAAATAAGAACAAAAGTTAAGGCTGACACAGTAGTAAGACACAAACCATACTTGTCTGTCCACCTTAAAGTACCAATGCCATAAACATAATTGGAATGGCCAAACCTTTTTCAAACAAAACAGGCTTTAACATATTATGACTTAAAATGGACAGTATGAATGTCTCATCGTTAATGACAAGCAAAGAATAGAGGTAGGCAGAACATGCCAGAAACAAGAGTGGGTTGGAGGTCAGGTAAACTAGAGGTTACAAGTAGAATGTTACAGTAAGTCTAGAGACCTCAGGTCCATGTGAAAAGCAGAGACTGGTTGTGAAGCAAATCATGATTCCAGGATAATATAAATTATTAATAATAAGGAGATTCAGAGAAACTGAGCAAACAGCAGAAGAAAGACATGGCTGGTGCCCATCCTTGCTGGTCTTTATTCTCATTCGCTTCAGCAAGAGCTACTGCTAAACAAGTGTGGACTGAGAAAATAAAAGGAGATTACTAAACATAGCAGCATGCTAGAACTTATTCAAGCTCCCTGCGATATAAGCCTTTCCCTGCTATTCTTGCCTACTTCCAAGTTTGACGATTGCATATCAAAGGTGATATTTTTATCTGGGGTATGAACTTGGTAGTATAATCACATAGTAGCTTACGTAGCAATTTTTAAATTCTAAAATCTGTACTAACTAGTATTCTGCTTTCCTTAAATTGTAAAAGGAAGGCTTTCAGAGGTGATAAACCTTTTAACCTCTCTTCTTCATGTACATTAAGTTCTGATATATAGAAAAGAAAACCAAAAGTAAGTTTTTAGGAGAAACTTATTCTTCTGGCCCTCTCTAACTATGAACCCCCCTATTAAAAACTCTTAAGTATTCTCTATTTCCTACACTACAGAATAATGTTCAAAAGGCCTGAGGTCACACAAGGCCTCCATAATCTGGTTAGTGTCTACCCGTTAGGCACATTTCTGCCTTGCTTTTTTGTCTTAGAAATACCAGACTGTGTGTGGGGTCTCTTGCCAACACCATTCTATTTCTTGCCTCCATGCCTTTTCTTCTGAGGTTCCCTCTACCTGAAATACCTCTGTCTCCTCTTCATCAGATTATTTTACTTATCCTTTAAAGCTTACATGAAATATCAGTTCCTTCTGGAAGCCACCCTGATGTTTCATCGCCATAACTTCCCAGTTCATTGGCAGACCAATCCATTTGCTAGTTCTGTTTACATAGTATTCTATGCATAAACTTAGCACTGTACTCCATATTATTTTGTAATTATCTATTTGTGCCTTTCAGAGTTTTATGTCATGAGGCCAACACTAAGTTGTCTGCCTATTTTTCTCCAAGAATAGAGCTCATAGTTAAGATAACATCCATCAGGCAATTTCATGCTTTTTTTATGTCTTTAATGACATAAAAATGTGATGTGATGTGGTATTATACAACAGGAAGAAAAAAAATGTGTTCAGGCACCAGTCTTAGATTCAACTCCTAATTATAATTATTACTTGCTATATAAACTTTTGTTAAATTAGTAACCATTTTCAGCTGTTTTCACACCCATAACTCTAGGAGAAAAATACCAATATCATCTGTATAAATTGTAAGATATTATATAAAATCTCATACCAGTGTTGTAAGATATTATATAAAAAACAACTGGTAAAATGCCTGGTAAACAAGTATTATTGATAATTTCCTTTCAATTTTAAGCTCCTAGGAGATAAAGAATGATGACTTGTGTTTGTGTGTGTTTTTAATATCTTCAACAATTAATGCACAGTGTATAATACAGATATTTTATATAAGTGTTTGTTAAATGAATAATGAATAATCACATACATAAAAATACACATTAGTAAATTATGTTTCTATAATCTCAAGCTCCTAAATAATATTTCCTAATTAATATTAACTAGAAAAAAACATTCAACAGTTCTTAGGAGAATTAATTATGACCTGGCTGAAAGCCTAAAGACATGAAATAAATTACACATCTTCTTGCTTACACATGATTTGCCAGAAACTCATCACTTCTCTATTTCTCATCCTATGTTAATTGTTTGGCAAAAGAAAGATACTTATTATTATATCATGCCAAAATCAGAAGATCTGTATGTTGATTGATTAAAATATATATATAAAATCATTTCATAAAAATCACAGTAATTTCAACATTTTAGATATTCTCTCCCTCAGTCTTTGTCCATAATACATGCATAATTTTACCTTTATGTGGATACCATTTATGTTTTCCCTTATTGCATTACATATCACATGCATTTTCTGTATTTATTGTTTCCCATAAATTCTATGTTAACGGTTACAAAATGTGACATTGAGGTGATTTACCAAATTTATTTAACCATTTCCCTATTAGTAAAAATTTCATAAGTAACAGTGCAATGAATATAAATTGTTTACTCTGAGCCTCCTTTGTATGGAGGACAAAAAATCTTGCCTTCTTTTCCATATAATTTTGCTCAGCAGAGAGACAATGGTAAGGCTATGGTTTACTGTCCCTTGATGCACTTTGTTGAATACCTCTCTGCTCTTTAAAATAATAGTTGGCATAATCATAATTCAGTGAAGAATTAATTACAATTATTTATTAACCACCATATAACAATTTTGAACACTTCTGTCAAGTTTTAAAGCACATTTAAAGAAAAACAAAAATATGAAGGAAGCATGCAATGATTTTCTTTTAGGACGCAACAGTGAAGCTTCTCTGGAAAGAGCACATATGGAAAAGTAAACTACTCAAATAGGTTTTTTTTTTTAATTTATTATGCTTAGTAACTTTACAAGTCACAGACAGGCCCACAAAACTACTGAACAGTTAACATTTATTGAATGTCCTCTATATGTCAAGTGTTTTATATTGATTATTACAATGCTTACCCATGGTCCTGGAAAGGTGGTTGATGTCCTGTGTCATAAGTAACATATGAAGTTGAATTATCTCCCAAAATAAATATAAATAAATAAATATTGGAAATGAAGAACAAATTATTATTTATAATTTTGATGCTATGATTATCTATGTAGTAAAAATCCTAGAGATTAATTGCAAAACTATTAAAATTAGATTGTTCAGTGTATTTGCAGGAAATAACTATAACTATATAAAAATCAATAGGTTTACATTTCCAAAGAAAGGGAGAAAAAATCATACCCACAATAACATAAAAGGCCATAAACTTCCCAGCAATAAACTTAATGAAAGCTGTGACTCTTACAAATGAATCTATAAATTTTATTGGATGACTAGAACACCTGAATGAGTGAAACATCAAACTTTTAATGACAATATTATAAACATGTTAGTCATCCTATTAATCTGTACATTTAATATAATTGCAAGCAAAATCATAATTTGGTGGGGTAGTGGTTTAGGGGAAGAGATAAAATTTGAGCGATTGATACTAACATCAAACTAAAAACACAATTGTATAAGAAGAGCCGCTGAATTCTTCAAAAGTTAAACATTGTGATAGTGACTCCAAAAGCAGACAAATAGAATAAAGAAGCAAAATAGAGAGTCCAGAAACAGCTTTGTGTGTGTGAATAAAACAAATGCTAACTCTAGCATTTCAAATCACTGGGAAATGGTGAAATTTACAATAAATAGTGTTAGAAAACTATATTTCTGTTTGATATTCAGAGAGACCAAGTAACCATCCCAGAGTTATTTAGCTAGAAAGTAAGTAGACAATAGAATTTGAGATAAGGAATCTAGGAGTATACGAAGGAGTATACTTTCAACCTTGTGTTTCACTACTTCTCAAAGTATGCCTTTGATCCCTTAACACAAGTTCTTGCCCAAGGCTCAAATTTACAGATAAGTAAAATGAAGCCAAAACAGGTAAAAGACTGCTTCAAGGTTACCCTGCTAGTGGCAGTGGTGCTAGAACTACACATTTAATTCCTAGCTCATTCATATTCAAAGTGAAATATTCTGCCTCACTTCTAATTTTTTCTTTAAAATAAGTTTCTAGCTCTAATTTCCAGTTTGCCATTAATTCAAACTGTTTGATCTTTTTTGAGAATTCCTATTAATACACATATTCAGCTATGATCTAGATAAAATGTGTCTTCCCAAACCTAGTATTTATAAGGCATTTATGTGTGGTGAATTCACAAATTCTGAGATGTGCCTTTTTCCCCCTTCAAAAAATCTCTCCATTTAGATCACTGAGGTATGGAATTTTGCTGCTACAGCTTCATACCTTTAATTTAAAACTGTTCCCCACTGTTAAAATGCATAATTTATGAAGACATAAACCTTACACATTATTGGTCAGGTATGACTATGAAGAAAACAGAATAATGTGATAGCGAGTTTGTGGTGGGAATGGGGGAAGAGAAAAATAAAAGACCTGAGCAAATTTTGTTTAACAAGAATGTTCAAGAAAAGCCTCTTGAGGAAGTGGCATTAAAGTTTATTCTATAGAATTCAGGGGTCCATTCCAACATCTGAAGGGTGTTCAAGAATTACACACACATATATACACATATACACACATATAAGTCTAGGGATTTATAAAGAATAAGCTTATTTCACATTTGAAGGACAAAATCTGGTATAAAACATGGCTAAGTGTAGGGGGTGGGGACATAGGGGGCAGATGAGGAGATGTACTAGAACATGATGCTATTGGACAGCTGGTTAAGGACTGGATCATTTGGTGCCCTGTAGGATATGACAAGTTGCAACTGAAATAAAATCCAAAGGGAAATCAAAGAGAATTCATGTGAACTTTATTTAACAGAAATATAGTGACAGCACTATCCCTAACTTCTTCAAAGAGAAGAGAATGTCCTCAAGTAGTCAGGGTAGGTGAAAACCTAGCTTATTCTTCATTTTAAAGAAGGAAGGTCAGCATATTTAGGCTTCATGTACATAAATATGGAGTAAATGGGGTAAATATGACTTAAAATTAGATAAACCTGAAATGCAAATATTGAATTGAAGTGATAAATAATAAGTCTAACCCATATGTCTCTATCATATCTGCAAAGAGTCATGGAGAGTTAATAGGAAGAAATCACTTATCAGGAAAGGAAGTCAACACAAAACAAAGAAGACTAATTGCTAACAAATTTCTCAAAAGGTGACATAATACAATCCACCTGAAGTTTCTAGCTAACTCTTCTAATTTGTCTTCCAAAGACCTATTCTTTCTCCTTTTAAAAAAGTGTGACTTATTAAGCTAATGAAGATTAATACATAATTACATTTCTCCAGACATATTTTCAAATGCCTCTTGTCTTTAATACTGGCTATTCTTTCTACCATGGTAATGTTTTCCACAAACATCACCTTTGAGTTTCCTTAAAAGTAATAGCTAGTGTCCATCCCTCAACATGTTGCCTTTCCTCAGTGTTCATTTAAGACAATTTTTAAAGAAGGAATTAATGTAATAAGCACTGTTATAGAGGGGTAAGAGTTATAAAAGTTGTAAGAAAATGTATGAATATTTTAATTCACATTTCAGCAATGGGGCAATACAAGTAAATACTCATTTTCTGTCACACAGTATATTAAAATCTAATTCTTCATAAAGATACATATACATATATGCATATGTATATACATTCATACATACATAAGCATATGTAATGTGTATACATATTCAACATGTATATATGCATTTTACAATGTTTATGCTACTGCAAACATTACTTTCTTCCATATTGGCTTTTAAACTGCCAAAAACCTTACACTATGTCTTAATTATTTTTATATGATTATCTAAGATCTTTTACAGAAAAGTTAACTACTTCAGAAATGGTTATTGACTTGAACTGAACTGAATCACCCCAACATTTGTCATGAATTCAATATCACATAGGATCTGGTGTTAAGCTGTCTTGTTTCAGACTCAAATCCAGTGGCTTAAAAAGTATTGGTAACTGAATTACTCAAAAGATTCCAATGTGCAAACGTTCACTTAAAATATGGCCCCTTTATCATGATCTCTAACATAATATTATAATGATGTTCCAGTTTGCAGGCAGACTTTTAAGGGACATTTTCATGCAAATAAAAAAAAAATAGTGATGATTTTAATGCATGTGTCAGGTCTAAATCTTCCTTCCCACTGTTTTGTGTACTCAACAGAGTGATTTCTAAAGGAGAAGACTGGAAGAAAAATGCATGTAAATTGAGTATTGGAATGTATTCCAAATAAACAACAATATGATTAAGAAAAACTGTTTCTAAACAACTGGTAAAAAGATTCATTTTTACCTCACATGTGCTAATCTCACAAGATGTTACAGAAAACCACCATCTATTTTCTCAAAGCAAAAAAACAAGTGAATAAACTGTATCCAGCCATGTGTATAATCCTCCCTCAGTTGATCCTCAGTGCATTGTACCACAGTGGGAGTGTGGCTTTTTCTGCCTCTTCTCTGTAACATATAAAAGGTATTAACTTTCACTTAAAAAAGAAATAATGAAAGAAAGAAAAAGCAGCTTCTGTTTGTATATAAACACCAGGCATGGAGATTCTATACTGCATCCTAGGAGAAACCAGGCAGCCAAAATAATGAGCTTAAAACCTCAGAAATTTGTGTCTGTGATTCAGATTTGAAAGCAGTTACTAAATAATCTCTTACATGATACTGGCATATTTTCCTTTGCAATAAGTGCCACTTTGTTTATCCACTCCTTAATTTTGTCTTTAATTGTTATTAAGCTCTTTGCTCAAGATTTTATAGCTTCATTCTCTGATGCTCCCAGATTCTCTATTTGGGTTTAGTAGCATGTGGTTACTGAGATTACATTCACTTTTCCGCTTTTATGTTTAGCCTCATTGCTTCAAACTTTTCTTCCCACTGAATGCATATGAGGCCATTTACCTCTTCATATTTTTCAGCCTAAGGATTGATTTTGTATGTGTTTTGTTTTGTTAGGTTTTGTTGTTTTTAAAAAAGAAAGTGTGGTTTCTCTCATTTTTCCCTAACTCATTAAAATGTCCAGATTTCTTTTCCTAGTGTGTATTTCTTCTTTATTACTGGATAGCACAAAGTATCATTACTATGCATTACCTTGATAGAAATTTATTCACCAATTTATTGTATCTTTGAAATGTTCTAGTTTGTTATGAAATCAGATGCACATTAATCACCCAAGGTGTCATTAGCAGAATTACCTTATTGCCAATGATAAATATCAGCTGGCTTCTATGATTTTGATGGTGGGAAGAGCTACAAAATACATCAGACACAAGCCACTTTTCATAATTTGTGATAAAATAGTACTGAAATTTCTGTAATAAGTAAAATCTATTGAAAGAAAAAGCTAATTAAGTCAAATTTGTGTTTTTGTTAAAAGAACTAAGACTGTATTTAATTAAATATAGCTTTCCTCAATGAGATGATGATAAATATCATCCCAAGTTACACTTACTACTATGTATTTTCCAAAGTAGTTTTAGGATATTTCACATGATTGTTTTTATTACTGCTTTTAATTGTCATAATTTGCAATATTTGTATTATGGTGATTATTTACCTAAGCCTTTTTGTTGACTATATTCACAGAACATTAACTTTTGCATTATTCACAGTACATTAACTTTTAGCCCTCAAGAGTAAAAGGTATCAAATTCTGTCCACTGACCCATAACCAGCATGAAAAATGACATTCACAGGTATTAAATATTCTCATACAGGTATAAACTGGATGAATACCCCCCACATTAATTTATAATACATCCACAGTAGATACTTATTGTATATTTGGGATATTTTTTGTTAGCTTATTATAATACCCACTTTTTCCTCCCATTCTAGAAATCATTAGCAGGACAGAAGAACATGGGAATAACCTTGCCCATACACTTATTTAAAAAGTAAATCATTAAAAATATTGGCACTTACCTATTCCTGGTCACAAATTACTTGGGACACACTTAACGGGTGATCATGATGTACATGAGCCTAGGAACTGCTAACCTAGGGTTTCATTTCAAACCCAACAGAAGTCAAGGGAACAACGGGAATAAAGATCTACGTGGTAAGTGTGAGAATCTATGACAAAGTTCTGAGGTAGGCAGAATAATGACTCCCAGAGATGTCATTGCCCTAATCCCTGGAATTTGTGAGTATGTTAAATCAACGTGGCAGAAAGGATTTTGCAGATATACTAAAATGAAGATGCTTGAGAAGGGACATGATACTGGGTCATCTGGGTAGGCCCAATGTAATCAAGAGGGTCCTTATAGGGAAAGAGAAAAAGCAGGAAGCTCAGAGTTGGAGGAGATGTAAAGAAGGAAGCAGAAATTGGAAGAATGAGATTGCTGGCTGAAAGCCATAAACCAAGGAATGTAGACAGCCAATAGAAGCTGGAAAAAACTAAATGGATTCTTTCCCGAGCTCCTAGAAGGAATGAAATGCTGCTGACACCTTGATTTTAGCTTAGTGATACCATTTTTGACATATGATTCCAGAACTCTAATACATTTGTGGTTTAAGCCACCAAATTCGCGGTAAGTTGTTATGGCAGCAATACTGACCATTATTAACAGTGAAGGCGTGCAGGTATACACCAAACATGTCTCTTGAAGCATTTGACTCACTGCCTAAAAAGAAATTAATTGACATCAACTCAAAGTGTTAATTCAGGGAAATGTCAGCCAAGAAAAAAGAAGACAAAAGTCTTGGAACAAATAATATATGAGTATTTGCCTTGCATGGATGGAGATTTAACTGACCGCCTCCCTCACCAAACCACACTATCCACTTTTTTTTTTCTTCCTTTTTCCCCTTACTGCTATATAAAAGGACTCTCCATGAATGAGAATATGTGAAAATTCAGGCAGTTTCAAAAAGCAACGGATAAATAAAAAATATACATAATTATTTACTCTAAGAATAAATCTAATTGCAGTCTTAGTTACATTAACATTATCTATTTAGTACTTTAACTTTATATATATTTCCACAGTGATCATTATTTCTACAGAAAACCATATCTATTTAATGAAAATGACCATTTCCAATTTTTCAGATAAAGATCAATCTCACAGTTCCATCCTTCCATTTTTAAAAAAGTATGGATTCTTCTACTTTTGTTCTAAATTATTAATTCTTCATTTTAAAATCATTCAGCTGAAATGTAAAGCAATAGCACAGAAAGTGTTTCCCAAAGAATTAGCACAATATATAGCATATGTTCACACTTACAAAACAGCACATTATGGTACTATTGTAGTTCTCTCCAGGAATTCTTAAATCAAAACACACATTTTAAAAAGAGAAAATTTTTTTATATATGATGTAACATACTGACTGCACATCACTTATGTAATGTATTTTTTAATAAACAAACCCCATCCTTTATATGATAAGGGAAACAAATGATGGGAAATTGTGGTTGCTGCAAGGTCCCCAGGCATTTAAGGCTGACCAATAGATGTAGACAATGATCCTTCCCATATGATATTAAATAAATACTCAGAAGACAATATAAAACACGTCCAAGTGCTGAGGAAAGGTTGTTAGACTGAGGCCTGTTTCCCTATTGTTGAGCAGAAAGCTAGATGGAGTTGAGTTTTTAACACTACATAGTTTTGCAATTAATATTCCTATTTAAGAACTGTAAATGCCTGGTAATCTCCCTATAGCCCATGTCTACATTATGTTAAGCAGAAGGCAGTTTCATTATTTTGATAAAAGGTTTGGTTCTTAATAGATTTAAGTTTTTTAATCAACCAACAAATATTAACTGGAGTGATTGCTGTATGCCAGGCATTCTAATATGCATTAGATAAGTGGGGAATGAAGATTATTTTAAATACAAGAGAATAAGAGAAGGAGGTAGTCTTTTTATTTTACAGTCCAGTTGTTGTGAAGGCCATGAAAACACATCAATACAGTGTTTGAGGACTATGCTAAACAGTTTGTATATGAATAAACTACTACTTTTCTCTGGAGAAGTCAGAGAATATTTCAAAGAAAAGTCAATATTTGAGCTGTGTTTACAAAAGTATAAAAATGGGTTTCTAATGTGTCTCATAATGTTGAAAAAAATCAGCAACCACTTGTTTAGACTCTTTGATATTAAACAGAACTAAGTGATTTAAAATATCTTCCAGTGGAATTGACTGAATTGATACAAACATGGCCTAGCCCTGTGCAAGGACCTCCTTCTGTTCAGCTAGCATCACCCATTGCCATATTGCTGATTCAGTCCAAAACAAATTACAGAGTGATCAGTATACTGGAAATTAAAATAGAGCAGCTTTTTTTATTTTTATTAGTTTATTGGTTAATAAATTTTAACTTAGTATTAAAATTAACATGCACCCAATAGTTTTTAATAACTGTGCCACATAAAGAAGTTAAAGCAAAATTAGACAATGCATATTTAAGAAATGTCACCAACTTAATGAAAAATCATTAACTCAGCATCTGAAGCAATGCCCTAACACTTTCCAACATTTAAGTACAGCTGAACTTCAACCATGCAGTAAAATGCTATACTTCAGACTTAACCATACATTCCTTTCATTTCTGTCTAGTTGCTACAGGGCACAGCTATTCATATCTACAAAGCCTGTGGGATTTACATGTGAGGGGAGAATGGGTTGAAATGAAGGTTGCATCACAAGAGAAAGCATGAAGCACAATAGAATAGAACAAGAGAACGATTGTCTGAGGCACCTCTTTCGTACATTGCAGGGATTGTGAGTGTCCAGTTCTTTTTCAGATATTTACCAGGGGCAGTTAACTATCATTCTTTTTGTTGTAGAAAATAAATGGATAGGGGTGGGGAAAGATGTCATGAGTAGGGCAGAAAGTTATGTGTGGAATGAAGGGGGAGGATGATGGGAGGGAATAACTTACCGAGGTTCTTTAAATCATGCAAGTTTAATGACCTTGCACATTTTATTCACGCATACACTTTCCAACCGCCAGAGAAACTTAAAGACTTGTGACAATGTCAGAGTCTTCTGAAAAGATTAAAGTCTAATGTCTTTTAAACTCAAGATTTAAAAGATATAAAAATAAAATATACGTCTTTGTCGATAAAAAATGTAATGCCTTTGTAGATAAAAGGTGGGAACTTTTGTGTTTATAATGTTTGCTTTCCAAATTACAAATGTTT
This sequence comes from Smutsia gigantea, assembly GCA_032199065.1. NCBI lineage: Eukaryota > Metazoa > Chordata > Mammalia > Pholidota > Manidae > Smutsia > Smutsia gigantea. The sequence goes on from JAVSCE010010992.1 coordinate 128,730, forward strand.
TATGAAACACCCTATGCATCTAAATGTGTCAGTGAATATGACCAAGAAACAGAGAATAAAGGTAGTTTTCCAAGCTAATATAGAAGTCAATTAAATTTGACAATAGCTCAGAACACCTTTATAGGAACGTGTGGGAGGATATTACTAGGAAAATAAATACTTATTTGGAATAACCAGTTGGAATCTGCTCTCACTTTAACAAATTCAGACTTACATGTTAACATACTCATTTTAACATGTGTACATATACCAATACGTAGAATAAAATTTAGAATCAACTGTGTCTTCGAATATAAACTTATTCTAAGTTTACAACATTTGAGAGATTAATTCCTTTCCGCAAGAATTATCTACGTACTGGAAACATTAGAATGATTGAGATAAAAACTGAAAATTGTTTCTAAAGCCTAAATAGTTCAGGACAAATCACAACTCTTTGTATTCAAAAAAGTGTAAAAGCTAATCTTACTAACTTGGTTCTCAAAACCACATAATTTTTAATAGAAAATTTTAGTTTTCCTCTACATTTGTTAATTGACCTTACTGGAACAAACTCAGATTCTAGAATGCTATCAGACAATGTTCAAACTCTAGTTCTGAGATTTCTATTTGTGTTAACTTAGGGCAAATAATTTAACTCCTCAGAGTTGTTTTCTGCTAGAAACAAAGATGATATCTACCTACCTATAGCACTGTAGAAAGATTATATAATTGCATAAAATATTGTATGATGATATGAAGTATTAAGCATATAACTCTACAGCTGTTAGTGCTTACATTTCCCCTCAACCCATCCTCAAATAGACTTTAACCCTGAAAATCTATTTTGGAAAGAAGAACCTATACTAATTTCCTATTAAGATCTATGGGCCACAAGATATGTACAAACAACCTCAGTATAAAAGTTATATAAACTCCTTCTGTCTTCAATAATTGAGATATTTTTTTAAATGCACTAGGGCTGTATCTACCAATTGTACTACTCTATCACTGATAGAGCTAGCAAGACAATTTCCCAAGCAGGTAACATATGACTAATGTTCTGCTTGTTAGGTTCAGTATTTTGCTTTTGTTTTTGTTTTTAAATAGGTTCCTCATTTTAAAAATGTATTTCATTGTTATCTACCTAACTTTAATATTACGCCAATTATTTGTTTTTAGGAGATCTGTAATAAGTAATTGGTCATCTGTTTGTATAATACTGGGTATGCTTTTTAATGTGTCCATACGATTATTGTATTGGGTTTTTTTTTTTTTACTGCTGTTATTTCAAAGTTTAAAATCGCTCTTACCTAGCTATCAGAGAAATGTATTTAAACATTGCAGAAAGAAATCAAGGAAAGAGAATGTAAAAAGACCAATGGACTTCATTCATTCTTAAGATATTTAAAGCTAATTGATCAATCCTTCAAATATCTTTGATAAAGAGAGTTATTAGAGAAAGCATCTTCTGCTTTCTCTCCAAATTACTGGGTAGGTGAATCACAGAGCTACCATGTGTCAACAATACAATACTGTATTTCTTAACTTCTCTAACTTTCTGCAGTGAGGCACTAGAAAGTTGACAATTTATCCTCTTTTCCAATGAAAAGACAGACTAATTTAAGATGATTTTCCTTTCATACAACCCAAAACATGCTGTCAGATTGAAAAACTCATTGACTGCTTGGTATGAAAACATCAATTTGAAAGGCTATTATATGTGAGCTTTCCCCCCCTACACTGATATATTTCAGAGAAGAATACTTATGCATAAACCACACACATTGTTATAATCCATGTTAAGAATATGAAAACTTTTGATTTGTAAGCTCCTGTAAAAAGGTGAAAACTTTTTCTGCAATAAATAATATTCTATCTGTACCTAAAATAGCTTAATGATTCTCACGAGTCTATTATGAGAACTGTTCATTAATCAAAACTTTTAACTTCTTGTAAATATATCCACAATCTATTAACTTTATATTTCTTCCAGCACCAGATATTAGATCAAATCAGCAAACAGGAGAAATGTATTAGGTATCGTGGAAGAGAACACTAACTGTATAAACTTAGTCATTTTCATTTTCTAGGTCTGTTTCCAGGTCAACAAAATGACGCAGTGGGATTTAATTTTTGTTAAGACCTGTTTTGATACTACAATTCTCTGAGATTTTCTTTTTGTTCTTTTCTTATAATATAAAATTTGAGGGAAAACGACCATCACCTTAGAACTCATTTAAGGGAGAATAATATGTGGTATACATTTTAAAACAGAATGCAGAGTGATATTAATTTAGCATGGTGAACTTAATCCAAGTTATAGAAAATTCTTGATCCTCCCTTATTTGGGTGTTTAAGACACACCTTAATGGACCTTGCTGATGTATTTGACATTGAGGCTATCTTTTTCTGTTTGTGAAAAAGGAAAGACATTTGTTTACATGATACTATTTTCTCTTTCACCTCCCACCCCTCCAACAATCTGATCCCTTTCAGGGGACTGTTCTCCAAGTCCCAGTTGTGTTTCCCTGGATCTGTTCCCTCAATTACAAATTATACTTCTTTTCATTCTCTCATTAGGTGATTTCATGTGTTCTCTTGATTTTAATTATCACTCATGTCCTGATAATTCCCAACCTTATCTCAGGCTCTGACCATTCCCTGCAATTATAGACTCACATGCTTAGCTGCTTCTCCACATGGTTATCCCCAGGCATCTCAGACTCAGATACATGATAAATCTGTATGACTCTTCTAATCCTTCTCCTACTCCCATTTTCCTAATCTCTATATAAGGCAACAGCCTCTAGCCCTGAGACATCAAACAGGACTTAGCAATGATAAAAATATCCTATATATGTACTAACCAGGATGATGGCTACTAGCCACATACAGTTGCTAAGAATATAAAATGTGGCAAGTGAGGAACTGAGTGAAGAGCTGAATATTTAATTTGGGCATTTTAAATTCCCTTAAAAAAAGGTTTTGGTATGTATGAAATTCCTGCTGGTTTCCATTACCAAAGACGGGAGAGACAGAGAAAGAATGTGGGTAAAATACAAACCATAGTAAAAAGAAAATTCTAAACCTCAGCTTCAACCTTATTTTTTATTAGAAAAATGAATGAAAAAAGCACTGATCTTGGAAATCTTAGTTACAAAGCAATAGAGAATACCAGTATCTATCTTATCCCATTAGAACAAAGCAAGCATAAAATAATACATTGTTAGAAGTATAACACATTCATTTGATAAATATTTACTGAGCACTTACTATGTTCAAGGCACCATGCTAGGGGCAGGGCATTCTGCAACAAAATAAACAGACATCATTCATGCCCTCAAACCTCTTTAGTATAGTGACTTCTCTCCCAAGCTGGCTTTCTGTTTGGTTTAAAAATCCAAGTTTATTTCATACTTGAAGGAGAATTAGGAAAGGAGGATCAGGGGAAAATAAGCACAGATATTTTTATCCTGGGGAAATAATGCTTCAACATGTAAACTGTAGTATACACTTTTTTAGAGCAGTATTTTGTTTTTATTAAATCTAATGTTTTTATAGCAAGCTTTGGAATGAAATAAAATGCAGTTTCAAGAAAGAGCTTCAAAGGAAAGCTTCTGCCTAATATAAGATGAAATTGGTGTAAAGAATGACAATGAAATATATATTAATAATAACCTATGTAGATATATTTTTCGTTTCAAAAGCACTACAACAAAACTGTATTACAGTTGTCAGAAAATATGGCATGCCTTAAGTAAGTGTAAAATATCTTTGGAGTACAAATACTGATGAGATAAATAGGGTATAAGATTAAGTGACAGGTAGAAGAAATAGAAATCTGTAAGAGCTGATTAATTATTACAGAATTATACTCTCAACTGATTATTCTTAAGTATAAAAAGACTGAGTCTGCTGTTTTTAGTGCTTCTTTCATTGTTATCTTCTCTTAAAAAAAGGATACTGGGATGATGAATTGTGAAGGTTAAACAAATACTCTGCTAGAAGTTTTTAAATGCAAGATTAACACAGAATATTAACAAAGAAAGTATACCACCATTTGTACTTAAGGAATAAAGTTCTGCAGGGCTTTTAAGGGCAAGAAATGAGTTTTTCAGTTTATGTCAAAATATATGAAAATTAGAAGCTAATCACTGGCAGTGTATTCTACAATGTGTTATCAAGAAGTAATTGTAAAGTATACTTTCCTATTAAGTAGGAAACAAAACTGATTATAATGGCATTCTCTCCTGAAGCTAAATGCTCCATATTTTACATATTCTACTATATGCAGGTTAAGGTCTTATCATAATCATAACTGTGCCCCAAAGTCTGCAGAGTTCACCCACTAACGTCCTCACTCTCTATAGGCACTCTGATGAAAATATTACACAAATGTGTAATATTCTTCATTATAATCAACTTCAAATGGTAGATGGACCCCAAAATGCCCCAGTAATCTTCATGACCCATTACAGAGTAAACATTTTTAAATGTTTATATAAATAATTCCTGAAACTATTAACTGATTTAGGTGAATAGGAACAGATTATGTTTTTATTTTTGGGGCTCCAAATATATTAGAATTTACTTTAAAGACATAAAACGTGAATAATCCAAACAAATTCTTTAGGAGTTGAGATTATATCACATTATATCACTCTTTAGGAGTTATATCACATTTCTGTACTCGTCTTTCTTTATAAATGTTTTGTGGTTTCACCTTTTTTTACACAATTAATTTAAATCATTTCAACTCAATCTTGAGATTGTTTCAAGTTTTTCTAAATCTTCCTTGACATGAAGTATCCTCAGAAATGGATACACCAAGTTTTATACCAGGGTCATGAGTTATATTTTACTGTAATAATTTTCTTCATGATTGCCCTTTGATATCTCTAGAATTAATACCATTGAACCACGACCTGTCAGTCTATTAGAATATGGTTTAATTACCTCTGAATATTTTCTTTTCAATATCTACATTAAAATTTATCCAACTTTTTTCAATCAACTCTACAACTTTTCCCCTGAATTCTCTTTTCTTTGGCCAGAAGCATTTGAAGTGACAAAAGTCTTGATCTTAAAAGTGATTTTTAAAAAAGGATACTGGCATTTCTGTTTTTCTATAAAGCACTTAAGGAATACAATTGCACTATTTTTTAAATCATTCAGATGTAATAATGTCATTGCTAATGATATATAAATATTCACAACATTCTATTTTATGTCATAAAATAATGGGAATGAATCAGCAATTGTTATTCTTGCCTTAGCTCCCAAAGCCATTTTTTCCACGGTTCATTTCAACAAATATTGTATACCTACTATGTGTCATGCACACTGCCATGTGCTGAGCACATAAGATAAAGCAGAAACATCCAGAAAGCAAACGAGTGGGAGCAAGGAAGGTCAGAACTAAGAAATGTAATAGGTTTTGAAAGTACCATACAAAGTCAGCTAAGGGAATAACTCATTTACTTCAGGGAGTAGGAAATCAGGAAAACTTAATGACAAGCATTTTATTAGTAGCTGGGCTTTGAGATTTATAGGAATCTACAAGAAATGCCTCAAGAACACAGGTGCAGCAAAAAGAAGAGCAGAGAGGGTATACAGATAAGAAAGTGAATCGTTTGTTAAAGAAAATTGAGTAAACCAGTGTGGCAATAATAAAGGAATCAGATTTAGATACAGAAGATGAGTCTTGAAAAGCAGAATGCAGAGAGGCTGTGAAGAACCTTCTAAGTGTGCTGAGAAATTTGGACTTGATTCTCTAAGCAGTGGCAGTTTTTGGTGCACAAGCCCACAGTCAAGTCTGAATTGGGAAAGATCACTCAAACATAGTGTAAGATACATTTAGGAGGAAGAAGCTGGAGGAACCAATTTGGAGACAATGGACTCTTATAATAGCTCCATACAGAAATTGCTAAGAGGAAAATATAAGGCAGTGGAAGGGGGAAAGAAACAGCTGAGCAGAGGAATATGTTTGGAAACAAAAATTCATAAAACTTGGAGACATGAGGAAGACATGCAAAATCAAGTATGACTTAAAGCTTCCCACTTTAGGTAACAGGTAACTGGGATAGGAAAAATGAGAATACTTTTCATGAGTGTCTTAAACAAGGGCAACATGCCTTGTTTATTTTTGGACCCACTGTGTAGCACAGGTACATTACAGGCATTTAAATGCCTGCGAACTAATGAATAAATTACACTCGCTTTTGCTGTCAGTCATTTATTACAATTTCTGTATTTTCACCCACAAATCTGCCTTTCTAGATAAAGTAGTAAACTGGTTTAAGCTTAATCAAGTGTTTCACAGGTAAATGTGTACAGGGTGAAGTTTTGGGCTACATATCAGAATGCTTTGGGGTCAAATATCAGACTGCCTGATCTTTATATATAAGGACACCATTAATTTGTGCTCTATAGGGACATTACTGTTTAAACAGTGCTAGATTTGCACAGAATATAAATTAAGGAAACTTGGGGTGACAATCTTTGGTTATTAAAACATACATATGTGTATATTATATGTATATACCCTGCATATATACATATAAATAAGTAGGCCATACACTAACCTCATTATTGACATGCTTTTTGATTATGAATAGGAAATTTATTTCAACTGCCATTGAATTTCTAAATTACTTTTACATGTTAAACTCTATTACACAGACAGGTTAATTTGATAGAAAGAAAGTTCCAAAATATTATTATGCATTAATGTTCTCATATATGGTAAAATGATATAATATTCCAATACCAACAACATAGGAAGCACAAACTAATTATTTTGTGTGTGTCCCCTGCCAATGTCATTCAATTAACTGCCTGACTCAGTTCAAAGGGTTATTAATATTGCAGAGTTACCATCCCACCTATGATACATGCAAAGACATTAAGAAATTTTAAAGTTAAGCTTAATCACCTTGTCTCAATATTAAGCATAGAAAAATAAAGAGGAGGGTAATTGACATTCAAACCTTCCCTGAGGTAGAACAATTCCCCTTTCGCTCTTATCAATGATACACTCTGTACACAATATTTGTCTATCAGCAGTCAGCACCTCAGGTAGAATACAGAAACTGCCTCCACTGCTTAACTAGTTGGAGTGATTTGACAAGGATTAGTTATGCATGAGAGGGTATCACAAACCCCAGGAAGTGTCCGTATAATGACTGTTCTTATCCTACAATCCAATCATCTTAGCTAGAAGTGATTGAAATGTTTAATTATTACTTGGAAATCAGGTAGGTTATTTTCTACTACTTTCATCATTATTGTGTTACAATTTTAAGCAGATTTTTTTACAACCTACACATACACAAAAAAATGTTGATCTATTTCTACATCTAAATAGATCTATTTATTACACTAAATCCTCTCTTTCTCTCTTTTTATGGGTGGGTGAATACTTCCAAGTAAAATTCCATCCCAGTAGAATCATTTTGAAGTCATTTTTGCATTTTTGTTCTGTACATTTGGAAACAGGTAACAACAGGTTTTTTTCATAGTGTTTCTATGATTGACAGTTTCACATTTCAACATGGAAGTGTCAGTTCAGCAGCCTGAGCATCAATGGGAGACTTTAATTTCCTATCCTCGTTTTCACATTTTAAGGTTCATAATTTTAGAGGAGTTCTAATTATGAAAGCCTCAACTTGTCACGTAGTAATTCATTATGACGTAGTTAGAAGTACGTTATAGATTTTAGGCAACTAGGTCAGTTTCCTAGAAGGACATTTTGAGTCCATCTGCCCACAATAATTCTTTAGTTACCTATAGAGTTTTAAATATTTCTTCCTCACAAATC
>JAVSCE010010993.1:0-150338 GCA_032199065.1 Smutsia gigantea
GTGGAGGGAGCATACTTCAGCGCAAAAACAGCAAAGTGCGGAAAGGGAACAGATAGGAGGGGAACTCGTTTAGATATATAAGCTCATGTCAGGTGATGGCCACCAATAGCCCCCAACTGTTGCTGGATTGGAAACACCATGAGCTCCCTAGCAATGAGATACCATACTGAGTAGACTATTTAGTAACGCACTTTCTTCCCTATGAGTTTAGTAACTCCATGAACGCAATTACCACATTCCTAGATTTTCCCAAGTGTTCTCAGAACCCTCAAAGTCCGAGTTCTGGGTCCCAAGTAAATAAATACCAATCACACATTGATACCACTGCCACCCCCAGGCAAGTGATTTTTAATTTATGAAAAGCATGATTCTCATACAAATATATACTGCACACCCGCTAAAGAATTGTTTCACCCACGAATGAGGAAACCAGCAGGATGGCAACATTGGTTCAAAGAGCATTTTTTGAACATTTATATGCTCTCTCAAGAAAAGAATATTGAAACAAGTTTGCTAAGTTAGATACAAAACAATTCAATACAACTGCAGTCTTTTAGGTCATCTTTTCAACTGGACAGAAAAGTTTGCATCACCAGTAGACAAAAAATCCTTTGCAATTTAGCAGTTATCTGCAAGTTAACTTGTAATGTCACACAGCCCTACGGAATAGTTAACAGTAGGTCAAACTAGGTTTATTCTTCTAAAGAACCAGATGGATCTTTCAAGGGCCTTTCTGCAGTGTTCCAATTTGGCCTGAAAGGTGCTGCAGTCTTCTTTTTATTCCCAGCTTTCTTGACCTGGTCAGATCATTCATTTGCTTCCATAGCATTAAGGATTTCACAGTCACAGCAGTGAGATAAAGAAAAAATGATTCTGACACATGTGAAAATGGTAAGGGAGACTTACTCAGGACCATTGCAATAGGGGAAAGAGGTCAGGCTCATCTCCGCAGACAAGCACAAGCAACCATGAGCAGAGCAGGGCTCGGTGGATGGAAAATTACTAAGAGAAGACAGCAAGGGCAGGGGAGGTTTTGCTGAACCTACTTGACAGGGTCCTTGCAGAAGGCAGGCCAGGGTGGTCAGATATCAAGGAGGAGGAGGAGGAAATTAATCACATATTAAAGGTGATCAGACATCAAGCATGGGGGATTCTCACTAAACTAACTTAGCATGACTCTTGCTAACACAGGACGATGCAGGCCCCTGCAAGGACAGGACAAGGGCCAAGGCTAGGGCCCAGTGGTGGAGAAGAGGGCTCCTGACTAAAGCTGGGTAGAGGACAGAGTTCTTGTCAGTTACCACTAGCCTAATTTTTGTGTGTCTGTGTCGTTATATGATCCTGTCTGCCTCCTTTTCCAGACCATAAGCTTCTTGAAGATGAGGCCATTGTGAGCTTCTGCTTACCATTGCATCCCAGCACCTACCCTGCACTTGAAGCCTTAAAAGGTGGCCAATAAATATTTCCTGAATGAATAGATAACGAATGCCCAGCATACTAAGCCAGGAGAATGCCCTGCAAGGCAGGGAACAAGTGGTCCCCCTGGTGCAGTTCATTCACTCCCTGGCTGTCGCTATTTCCTCTCCTTGTTTCTGTTTGCTTAATTGAACCTTTTCTCATCGGCTGCCTGGCTGGGAATTCAGCTTGAGGGGAAGTGGGAGCAAAGTCAAACCGTTCGCTCCGGCAGTCTGCGGGCGCTGACTCGGCCAGCTCTGCCTGCTGAGGCCTGAACACCCCCATCAAGGACTGGGAGGCAGCTAAGCTTTCTCTCTCTCTCTCCGGCAGAAGCTTTCTGGTCTGTACAGTCCTCCCTCTGCCTCGCCTTTCTGCTCCGTCTCCAGGGCTTGGGACTCCTGTCCCAGCCTTCAGTGACAGGGACACGTGTGAGCAGGTGACAACCACCTCATTGTCCCAGTATTTAATTTGTCAGGTGGCGAGAGGGGAGGGGAGGCTTGCTGACCTCCATGGCTGACAAAGGCTCTTCTTTTTAGAAAACAACCTCTTTAAGAACTAAACTGCGAGCATGATGCGGGCCTTGCACCTCCCTCCCGGTCCTCCTTACCTCCTTGACAGCATGTCAGCACCCTTTTCAATGCCTTCACTTATGTTGCCATTTCCTCCTGTTCATTTCTAATCGATCCAAGCCCACACTGCCTCTCAGACCTCAGTGGCCCTCCTGCTCTGACTCCTTTGTCCCTTCCGAGACTGATTCCCCAAGGTTGGAGAGCCAGGGATCAGAGCTCTTCTCTAGTCCAGACACTCACTCCCTTTTACCCTGTCTCTGAGCAGCATGGCAGCTTCCAGTGTCTCTGTGCAGCCCAGCCCTCTGCCCAGAACCCCAGGCTTGCACCCTGGGGCAGGAGGTCTCCCAGATGACCCAGGGATCCACCCTGCCTGGTGTTCATGCACCTCTTGAGTGTGGGCTGGATCTAGTGATTTGCTTCTAATAAAAAGGATATGGCCGAAGTGATAGGATGTTGCTTCCGCAAACAGGCTTCCAGCTTGCTGTCCCTCTCTTGCTCTGACTTGCCTACTGGAATGGAGGCCAGCTGCTACCCTGAGCACCGCCCTCTGGAGAGGCCCACCTGGCAAGGACCTGAGAGCCGCCTCTGGCCTAGGGAGTACCTGAGGCCTTCAGTCGCACAGCCTGTGAGGAACTGAATCCTGCCATGGCCACAGGAGTGAGCCTGGGAATGGGTCTTCTGCAGCAGACCCTTCAGATAAGACCACAGCTCCTTAGCTGCAGCCCACAAGAGACCCTGACTGAGGACCCTGCTAAGCCACAGCCAGACACCTGACCCACAGGAACTGTGAGATTCCGAATGTTTGCTGTTTCAAGCCACCAAGTTTAAGGGTAATGTGTTACACAGTGACAGATAACTAATACTGTATATAACTGCCTGCTCCACCTGGATGCCGAAAGGACTTCTCAAATGTGACGCCATAAACCCAATCTCAATTTCCTATCCTAAGAGGAGAGAGAACAGAGTTTCCAAAGACAAGCAGACATGGGTAGAATCCCTGTGAGCAGACAGCGCGAAGGTAATGTGAAGGCTTAGGTGATCCGTTACATGGAGGGAAGCAGTGTGCACGTGGAAGTCAGAAAACAAGTGGCCCATAGATGCAGAGTGGGCACCCCAACTCAGGGGAAAATTCGGTCAACCCCCTGCTGATAATCCTGCTAAATTCCGTGGGGTGCTTAAAATGGTCACTGTTGGGGCTGCCTCCAGGGATAAGTCCAATGGACATGCGGGCTGCCTGAGCGGGGAGAGGAAGGACGTCACCAGCCCAACCAAAAGCCACGGATGTTCAGTGCCCAGTGCACATTGTTTAAACATTTCAGGAAAATCCACCCAAACTTGGTCACACTGTTTAAATGCTTTGTAAGATGAGACTCTAACTGAGCATTAACTATGTGGAGGAAGGCTTTCAACTTCCTGCTTACGTGAGCAATTTTGAAATTTTATTCCAAGTTTCCCTCAATTAAAAATGGCAAAATTTGAGCTCATCCCCCACACACCTTCATTCCTGGAAGGAATGGAGAATGCTAAATCCCTCTGTATGTTTTGCGTTTTTGTAACACCGTATATAGAGATTGTGTGTGAAATAGAGTATGTTCTTTCACATGTTAGCTCATTTGAGCCTCGCGCGACTGGTGCAAGAAACAGAATGCAAGACCTCATTGCCCTTTTAAGTGGAAACTGAGGCTCAGAGAAGTCAGAAACTTCCCCAAGGTCACACAGCTGGTTCATTTTGGAACTTGCTCTGCAAACAAGTTTCCTGACACCTGAGTTTGTCACTTGTTCCTTTGCACCGCAGACCCAGCTTAATCTTGAACTGCATCCACCCCATGTTGGGAGGCTAGGATCATAGCGGTAACCATGTTTGCTGAGGCACTGAAGAGCCCGGCCTAGGAGAAGGCCCGTGTGGCTCTGTGGTCAGAGGGAAGTGAGGGAAGCATGCTCCTGCACATGGCCTGGCAAAGGACACCAGATTTCTCTCCCAGGCCAGCATCTCAGGGAACTGATTGCTTAGTCAAACACTCTGGAAGACATGAGCACACAGAGAGTGGGGCCCTGGAACAACAGCAGTGAGGAACTGCCCCATTTTAGGGCAGAGCATTGGGCAGCTTTGGCATGTTGGGAGCCCTAGGGTCTTGGGTGTAGTGCTGGCAGTGGGTGGAGGTGGAAATGGCACCTGTGTGAGGCTGTGGTTCTCACGGACACTGTGGCAGGGCCTGGAGGCCACAGTAGTTCTGAGAGCAGGACTGGGAGAAAAGGGACACAACTGTGGCCCCCACACACCCACCACCCACCCCATCTACAGATCTTTGCAAGAGTGGCATGTCTGGGGGAGCAATCAAAGAAGTTGAATTTGGGGTCCAAGCTCGTACCTGTTGAGAGGGAAGTAGCACCTGCAGGAAGGGAGAGAGGGAGAGACCCAAGGGCATCTCAGGCTTGGCACAACTCAGCAAGGACTTTGGACATCCCAGCTGTCCACGTGGAGGTTTGAGGCAATCAGACCCTAAAATGCAAGAGGCCTCTGGTGACCAATTACCCTGATAATGAAATGAAGGCCTGGAGGGTTTAAGGAGTTGTCCAGATCTTCAAATTCCCGAGCCGGGGCTCTTTTTTCTGTATTGTGAATTTGCATGTTACACCAGATCACTCTGACAATTTCCCAGCCGCCTCCGGGTGACAGCCTGTCAAGGGATAATCACCCACTTGTTCCCACCCCTGTCTGGCTCTGCTCGCTCTATCCTGAGTGGTAGTTTCTGCCTGGGATGTTGACTGAGTCTAAGGGAATGCTCATTTTCTAAAGGTTGCCTCTCGTTATATAGTCAATGACCGGGCTTTGCAAAGCCATCCCTAGCTTATTGATTCTGACAGCGTGCTCCAAAGGGCATGCAGTGAGCACGGATTTCCTGTGTGAAGACCACCCAGGAGCAGTGCCAATGCCCTCTGACTGCGCCTTCCCAGCCAGGGCAGGAAGGCGCCCAGCAAGGCCTTAAATGCACGGCAGGTTGTTCATTCATTCACTGGCTGCAAATCCAACAAGTGAAATCTGAAATCTAGACCTATAATGACATCAGGTCAGGGGGCTATTGGCCCCTTTTCAGCCCTTCCCGCAAAATGGAGGCAGGAGACAAGTTCAAATCCCCCTGCAAAGTGGAAGCATTCTCAGCAGCCATTCAGGACATCCTTCGACGCACACTGACCAAGAAGCATGTGCCAGGCATGGAGTTGCATGCCTGCAGTTCACGGGCGAGCAAGATTCGCACATGGTTCTGCCTTCAACACAAATGCTGGGAAGACAGACAAGTAAGCAGTTATAACAAAGTGTGGAGCCGCCATGCTGGGAAAGCTTCAGCCCAGGCACTTACGGAGGGACAGGGGGACCAGGCTGGCCAGAATGCACACACGAGGTTGGCGTGGCGAGAAACAGGGAGGAAGCCAACACAGCCGCCAGAACTGGTTTGTCAATGGCACCAAGGTTTCAAGGAAGCTGCCTCTCTGAGAATCGAGAGCCCATGTTCAACCCAAACCCCTGGGAACCCATCAGCAAAGCTGACCTATACTTCAGCGTTCATTTCTCCAGAACTCGCTGGCTTGGCTTCTTTTATTTCAGCTACCTTCTAACAACCTTATGATTATCTATACTTTGCATCAAGGAAACTGAGCCTCAGGGATGCTAGAGGGAGGGATATAATTTTAAGAACAGAGGTCAGGGAGCTCTATGCCAAGAGGGTGACCTTTGAATAAAGACCCAGAGGAAGTGAGGGAGTGAGCCAATCACGTATCTGAGAAAGAAGGTCCCAACAGAGAGAAACAGGACAAGCAAAGGCCCTGAGGTAGAGCCCGTTTGGTGTGGTGAGGCTGATGGAGGGGGCTGACAATGGTGGGTGGGCTTAGCAAGGGGGAGAACAGAGGAGATAAGGTAAAGGAGCGGGGGTGCAGAGCAGCAGCCCCCACGAACCTGATAGAAATGCACAATCTCAGGACCTACCCAGACCCCCCACGGCAGGCTCTGCATCTTCATAACATCCTGGGTGTCTCATGCACATTAAAGTTTGAGAAGGGTTGTTGTAGTGCCTAAGAAGCCCGCAGACTTTGAGTAATAAGGTCAGATGCCATTGGAGGATCCTGGACATTGGAGGTTGGTGATCTGACCTCTGCTGTCATGGGATCATCCCGGCTGGTGTGCACAGAATACACTGAAGGGCACGAGTGGAAACTAAGACCAACTAGTAGTTCTCATCACCAGGCAAGGGATGATAACACCCGAGATTTAGAGGGGTAGTAACAGGTGATCATATTCAGTCCCACAACTCCATAGTCAAAAAGCAAATAACCTGATTAAAAAATGGGCGAAGGGTTTGAATAGACATATCTCCAAAGCAGACATACAAATGGCCAACAGGTACATGCAAAGGTGTTCAACATCGCTGATCACCAGGGAAATGCAAATCAGAACCACAAGGAGCCACCGCCTCACACCCGTCAGAAAGGTTAGCACTTTAAAAAGAATAAGTAACAAGTGTTGGTGAGGATGTAGAGAAACTGCGATACTTATGCACTGTTGGCGGGCATGTAAATTGGTGCAGCCACTGCAGAAAGCAGTACGGCGGGCTCCTCAAACAATTAAAAATAGAATTGCAGTAAGATCTGGCAATCTCACTTCTGGGTATTTATCCAGGATCTCACAGAAGTATTAGCACACCCAGGTTCCTGACAGCACTATTCATAAGAGCAACACATGGAAACAACATACATGTCCCTCGATTCATGGATAAAGAACAAGAAGGAAAAGCTGCCGTAGGCGACAGTGTGGATGAACCTAGAACACAGGCTAAGAGAAATAAGCCGGCCACATATTGAAGGACAAAATACACATGATTCCACTTCGGTAAGGTTTTTAAAATAGTCAAATTCACAGACATGGAGAGTAGTGTGGTGGTTTCCAGGGGCTGGAGGGAGATGGAAACGGGGAATTGCTGTTCAGTGAGTATAAAGGTGATTAAGTTCTGGAGATCTATTGCACACCTTCACGCCTCTCGGTAACAATGCTGTACTGCACGCTTACATGTTTGTCAAGAGGGTAGATCCCATGCGAGGCGTTCCTACCACAGTCAGTTTTTCAGTGGTTGGGTTTGGGTAGATTGGAAGGTGGAGCGGACAGGACTTGGTGATGATGGGCTGCATGTGGTGTGACAGTGAGAACCTGAGGATGGTCCCAGGGTTCAGCCCTGACAACGTCTGCTGAGCACAGACTAAGTGCCAAGCACAGAGGCTTCACGTCCATTATCTCCTCCAATCCATGTAGCGCCCTTCTGAGATCCACTGCTGTTAATCCCAGAGAGGCTAAGCCACCGAGCTCGTACGTGAAGGACCCAGACACGAAGGTGAGTGTTCTGGGTCGAAGACCAAGCTCTTCTCATGTCCCTTCTGCCACCGCGAGCCAGGCGTGCCTCTACAGGGATGAAGAGTGTGGGCATGGGAGCCAGTCACAGCCCCGCTGCACACCACCTGCGTGACCCTGGACAAGTGCTTAATCCCTGAGAGCCTCAGTATCTCATCTGTAAAATGGGTGTATTAATACTTTACAGGGTTAGGTAAGATACTGAATCTGAAGCCATAAGCCAAAGCTGCTTGTCTGTTTCCAAGCTACTCTGGGGCTTCTTACCTACTGCATTGAATAAAAAAATTTTTTTAATATATGTTGCACACGAATACCCAGGTGCACAAAGAGCTCAAACTAGATCACAGAAAGGGATAGAGAGGACCAAAGGACAGAAACAGCCACAGAAATTGGAGATGAGACCAAGAAAGAAGCAGAGACAGAGGCCCTGAGCGAGAGAGCAGGAAGGAGGGCCCAGAGGGGCGCAGGCACCCCAGAAGATAGAAGGAGGGCAGAGCAGAGATGCACCACGGTAGGTGCAGGCTCCACCAGGGAACCGTGCTTTGCATTTTTGGCCTTAATGAGGCCTTTCCCATTTGTGGCTTTTGTCATGTCTTGAAAGTTCCTCCAGAGCAACAGTACTTGTCCTCGTGGCATTCTGCACCTCTGGCCTCCCTAGCAACGAGGTAAAGAAGGGTTGCGGTGCAGGCCAGCAAGGCTTTGGGGCTTTTTTAGGTTTTGTTTTCCTATCCAAGGTATTTGGAATGACTATATCTGCATAAATATTCTGTCTCCTACTGCTGTGGCCTGAATGTTTGCATCCCCTGAGATTCACATGCTGAAGTCCTAACCCCCCGAGGTGATGAGGCCTGTGGGAGGGGCTTACATCATGAGTGTGGAGCCTACACAGCTGGGACTGGTGCCCACAGGGACCCAGAGAGCTCCCAACCTGCCTGGCTTTGTAACCAGCTGAGGACACAGCGTGCAGCCTGCAACCTGGCAGACGCCTCACCCGGCCCTGCTGCCATCCTGATCTTGCACTTCCAGCCTCCAGAAGTGTGAAGAATACGTCTCAATTGTTTACAAACCACGCAGGCCGTGGTGCTATTATCACAGCCCAAGTGGACTCAGACAGCTACCTGGCTGGCCCACTCTGAACTTGGGGAAGACTGGCTATATGGAGACTCACTGGTAGGTGTGAGACTGAGATTGTCAGGCGCAAAGGTGCGAGTCATCCCTTCCCAGGGGCTTGTCTTCTTCTCACAATCATCAAGTTCCTGCAGAGATTTGAGGAACTTACGGCTAAGGAGAGATGAGGCTAAAACTGAACCCAGGTGAGTGGAGAAGGACTTGAAAGAGACAAGGAAATGTGGGCTGTGCGTGTTCTGCTCAGTGCAGCTAACTGGGGTCGTCCACCCTCCCTGCTCACAGAGAGCCACTGAATGTGGGAAGGGACTGGGCAGCTCTGGGCCAGCCCACTGTCTGCCCACTATGGACACTCCCTCCGACGACCCTCCAGGTGAGTGGGACAGCTGCTGGGGGCAGGCCTGACCATGAGGCACGGTCCTCCCTGGCTTCAGGTGCAACCCACCGCCACAGCAGCACCTGGTCAGGAGCATCACCTGGCAGATCACTATGGAACATAAATTCTTCCTTTCCAGGGACCCCTTCTTGTCCCAGCAGTTTTCAGTCTTAAAGAACACCAATAATATGCCAGGAACATTGTAATCCTAAGAAATGCTAACGTAAGGGTGTTCTGACTGCATTTTGACTATTTCTTTCAGATCAATGTCATCTTATGCCCAACAATCTAAGATCCAAATTAAATAGAAACTGGTCTCCTTTGTTATAACAGCCATTTGAGTTCATCTGCAGGTGTCTTGCTCACCCAAGCTCAAATTCCCTTGTCCAGTGGGCTCATGGCTGCTTTGTAATACACACTAGTTATACTTGAATACGACCGCTGCATTCTTATGTCGAGACCCACAGAGGGACTGAAATTTAATCTCACTTTCAAGGTAAGCAGCTCGTGGATGCCGATGGAGGATGCTGACCCTGCAACCGGGGACTGTCAACTTCATCACTCACGACAGTCTCCGGTCACAGGGCATCAGCCCACTTGCCTTGGCTCCCCTGTGCCACATCCACAGGGCACTACGCTGGGCCTAGGCAGGGGCTGCGCTCTCAGGGAGTGACATGGAACTCAGGCCAGTGCTTGTTGAGTGAGCAGATAACCTTGTCCCAAGCAGCTGACAAGCCTTTCCCCCTCCTCCTGGGGAGTGAAGTCCTGCTGTGGGCCCCTTGACCTACTTGAGTTCCATGTGACTAGCTCAGGAGCTGCTTGGCATCACGAGAAGCCTGTGGTCTGGCACCTGCAGCAAGAGCGTGCAGAGATGCTCACGCCCACGTGACCGCCTTTCCTGCATCTCCCTCAGTCCACGTGTCCCGTCTCCATTGTGTGATAACTTTTAGATGATGTCCACGCTACTTTGCAGATAACTGAAATTCTGGTCTGGGAATTCTATCTCCCTGGCAACCCATCTCTCATGAGAACAGAACATTTCTCAGAAGAGCACATTAGAATTAAATATAAAACCAAGGCTTTTCCATCCTTCTTATGTGTTTGGCCTATGCTGACTTCATTTACAGGGTCAACAAGGCCAAGGAAGGTAGTTGTTAGATGGCGGTGTGTGCGTGGGTTTAGGGGGAGATATATATACCCCGTTGTTAAATGTAGCTCCCAGATGATTAACAAATGTGTTGGGCGGTGTGTGAGGATGTCTCTGAACAACACAGCTCACAAATGCCTTTTTAAATGTCATTAACATTTCTCCTCTAAGCAGGGTTGAACTTCAGGTCGGCTTGAGGTGCACCTTGAGGGAATCTGTTACACAGGATGGCAATTCATTAACCACGTCTTTTATTTTCTGTGTTCTGATGCTTTGACACATGGGGCCTTACTGATCCTGGAGGGACTGACTCTTCAGAGTTACTCTAGTCCTAGAGCTAGTAAACAGACCGCTTAGGAATATGCTTTTCAAATGCAAACCAACTGATCCAAATCGTGCACCCACCCACCCCCACCTCTACTGGCTCTTGTTCTGGGCTACCATCCACCCCAGAGCCACTCAAATTAGCCAATCCTAAACCTGCTGACCCTGCTCACACTTCTTTTCCATGGAAACCACAACAAAGACCTGTGCCCGCAGTTCTCCCCTTCTTCCTCTGCCTCTCGACTGACCCTGGTACCCTCCATGCAGCCCCGCATGACGTGGCTGGCATGCCCCGCTTCATGAGCAATGAATTATCTTCTCCATAGCAATCATCTCCTGATCTATTGGCCTTACTGTACCTCCAATTTCCTATTAATAGACTGTATTTTAAACCAGACGATAACATCTGTAGGTGGCCTTTGGGTGACAGGAGAGAGCGCCGCACTGTCACGTTAGCATCTCCTGCTTCTCTGTATGTGCCACCTCCAGGCTTTTGCTGATGCCACAGGGATTCAGGTATTGTGTCCAGGTGCCCACCTGACAGCCCTGTTGGGGTGTTCCATAGGCATCTCTATCTGCACTGGCCCAGAGCCCCCTAACACACACACAGACCCCCGCCACCATCTATTCCTCCCCCAGCCTCCCTGCCTTCACACGTGGCATCTCCATCTGTTAAGTTGCTTGAAATGGGCTGTCATCCCTGACCCTGCTTCCTCCTCCACTCCAATCCTTCACCCACCTCATCAAGTCTACCACAAAGATGCCTCCCAATGGTACCATTTCTCTGCATCTCTACCTCCCTACTCCACGCCACTATCACTTCTAGCCTAGACTATTTCAATAGCCTCTTCATCCATTTCTCCATACAACAAGCCGAACATTTTTAAACACTTAAAACACATTTAAAGTAAGTCCTACACCCTGACTCTCCTGCTTTAACACTTCTAGTTGTACTTAGAATCGAATGGCATACGTAATCCTTCCTGCATAAGATCTGAGCCTTTCACCACTTCCCCCGCTTCCCCCTGGCTCACGACACTGTACGTTTCCTGAGTTTCATTGCTGCCTGGAATGCCCTTCTCCCCCGTGTGGAGACACGATTAGGGCTTGTCAAGATTTCTGGTTCTCTCTCCTTCTGGGTTCATGTCCCTTTGAAATTAAGCACAGCCATGAGATTTTCTTTGGCCGGTGAAATATCAGTGGACACATGCCACCTCCAAAAGCATTAAGAACCACAGTGCCCTTCTCCATGCTCTGTTCCCTGCGTGGTACCCTTGGAAGACGAGTTAACACAGAGGTGCCGTGAGATCAAAGCCTCCTGGCCTGTTGAGCCACATGTGGAAGGCAGCTGCCCTGAGGAGCTGCCCAGATCCTCGGCCAGTTTAATGTGAAAGAAAAGTAAAATTGCAATGTCAAGCCCCAGAAATCTGGAGGTCGGTTGTTACTACCTATTTTACCCGTCGCAGTCTGACGGAGAGATTTTCAACCTTCCATGAAAAGTCTCCCTTGACTCTGCCTCACAGAATCAGACACACGCACACGACCGCACCACACACGGATCCCTAAATTCAGTTTCCCTTGTTATTTTTCATAGCCTTCTTTATTATTCCTTCACAGCTCTTACCAGCATTGTATTATATACTTGATTTGTTTTTATTTTTTCATTGTTTGTCTCCCTCACCAGATTATAAAAGTCTGCCTCCGTAGGAACCATGGGTAGGGACCATATCAAGGAACTCGCACTGAGCCTGTGTACAGAGCCTGCCTACAGCAGGCATTCAAGCAATACTTCTTGAATGAATGAATAAATGAATGAAGGAATGAATGAACACTCCAAGAAAGGATCGCTACCTATGGCGGCCAAAGCAATTGGTATCCCATTCCACACAGTCCCATCCATCCCCCTTTCCTCTTTCACCGCCATTCCTGCCCCCTTCCTCCGCCTTTACCCTTCCTCCCTGTTCTCTTCCTCTTCGCCTTTTCTCCACTTTCACCCTTGCCTAGGATAGCGATGCTCACAGCCATTGACTTTGGTCACCCTGCCCCCTTGCCATTTTAACGAACCAGGAGGTAGACTGTTGATCCCTACCTGGGCAAGAAAGGAAAACAGCTACAGGTGTGTTTCCGTTGTTGTCTGCCTTGGTCTCTGAAGAAGAGTCTCCTCCCTCCGTTTTCTCTGCTCTCTGCCTGTGGGCACCCACAGAGGCTCAACCTACTAGCAACCTGCTTCCCTCCACTTGATGCATCTCAGAGAGTGCCAGGGCCATCCACATGTTGCTCAAGCTAGAAATCTGAAGTATCTCAGACCCTTGTCTCTCCCGTCCATGCCACGTCTAATGTGTCAAATCTTGCATACTCTGTCCTTGAGGCTCACCTCCCTTTCTCTCTACTGCCATTGTCCCAGCTCACGTTCCCCCCTCTCACCTGAACTCACGGCAGCCCCTCCTCAGTGGCCTTCAAGGCTCTAACCTCGCCCCACGGTACCCTCTTATCCAGTCTGAATGTGCGCACCTGTGCTTGGATCCATGGCTCCTCTGCCTCTAGGATGAGATGCACATGCCACAGATGTCCTGAAGGGCCCTCCAACCTGGGCACGGCTGACTTTTCCATCCTTGTCTCTCGCCTCTTGTCACTCATACCCAGCATTGTGGCCATACTGGGCCCTGGCAATTTCCATACCCTGTGGTGCCCATCCTGCTCAGAAATGTTGTCTTAAGTTAAGACATTCTCTCCAGGGGAGAATATCCCATGCTTAGCAAAATACTGAGTAAGCTGCGTTGGAAGAGAAGATAAGACTCTAGGACATGGCTGGAAGGAAATAAACGGGAGATAGCTGAGCCACGCTACACAAGAAATGAACAGGAACTTTTTCCTTCCTTTTTTTATGTACGATATAGTGTCCATCTAGAAGAGTGAGTCATATATGTTCAGCTTAAAAAATAACTCAAAGCAAATACGCATGTAACCATTGCCAAAGTCAAGACATAGGGCCTGGCCAGGATCTCAGGAGCCCTCCCCTCGTGGGCCTCTCCTGGCCACAGCTCCCTGTGAGCAGGATTTGGGGTGGGGAGAAATTGGAGGAGAGGACACATGATCAGGGAGGTGACACGGTGGGAGGCTAGAGCAGGAATTGGTGGAATGGCCAGGAGGATTGTTAAAGCACAGAAAGCCCAACATTCAGGTTTCAGCTACATGATGTGTGCTGTGTGCCAGCCTTTTTCCTGTACCCCTCAATTTCCAGTAGAAATTCTCCTATGTGTGGTAATGGGGCTGGGTGGGTGCTGCAGGGAAATCAAGGGGAGAGATCTGTCCTGTGCTTGGCTGACCCTGGAGCAGAGATTAAGGCATATCTGCAAGATGCAGGGATCAAAACGAGAATTCAAAGGAATCTGGGAGCCAGACTGGGGAACACGCAGTAGGGGGGTAGAGTGGGGTGGGGGGAGCACGACTATCCTTGCACTGTTCCCCACACCCACATCCGGATCTCAGCGTCCAAATGGGTCCTGTTCCCTGCCAAGGACAGTGAGCCCAGGGACCGAGAAGAGCCTAAGGGAAAATGTGCATCCCTCACTCATTCATTCATTCAGCAGGCAGGTGTTGCATGCAAGGCCCCTCGCCAGCTGGGGATCCATGGGCTCCTTATTCTGGAGTTCCTGCTCCCCCCGTACGTCTCCCTGCTGTGGGGTGCGGAGCTCCCTCACGTGCCTGCCCCAGGCCTGGGGGAAGGGAGGCGGCTGCACTGAAGGAGGAAGTCACCCAAGGCCCTTTCAGGTCCTTTGAATGGTGCTCTGAGTCCTTTTGGGAAGTGACTGTGCTAATTCCGCTAGGCCACATGACATCGTCACTGCCTTTCGTCTCCTACCCTTGTGTGCAGTGTGAGAGAAAAGAAATGAGTGTGAAGCAGACAATCAGAGCTGAGGCCTCCTCCTCCCCATGTTCTCTGCAGGGCTGTGTGGTCTCACCGCACCGTGTGCGTGCACGAAGTACCACTGTTGGCAGCTGGGGAACCGTCATATGGAAGCTAAGCGCTGGGACTGTCAGGAGCCTCTGTCCATTTGGGCCCACTTTGGGAGCTAGATGCAAGGGTCATACCTGAAGAACCTACAGGATAAGAAAACCCCATAAAATATACCAGCAGCACCCCCGTGATCATGGCTGTCTCTGCTCATTCTGGGATATAAGTTGTTACGGAGCTCGGGGGAGCACGGAACTGCAGTGAATCTGGAGGAAATATTACACTGTAGACAAGTCTCTGGCTGTGTAACTTTTATGAACATTTACTCCTGTGAGTTGGGTTGGAGGTATCACCATGAATACCACTGACCATAGTAGTAGCCTAAAGTTTCATAAGATTCTGAAAATTGGGTTTCCTCCTACCCCACAACATCCTGGGATGTGGAGGACATGGCCAGCAAGGGAAGTGGGGGGAGAGAAGACGGTTAAAGCACCTGTGATCGCAAGGTGAATGGAGCAGCTGGACGAGGCGGTGCTCCCTCACCCTGAGCCTGACCCACCCTCACACTGGCCCACTCTTAGCAGTGAGGAGTGAGAGACATCTGCTCTCAGGATGTTGACATTCTCTAAGGGCTAAAGGGCAGCTGCTGGCAGTGGTCCAGGCTGCAGGGACCTGGATGACTCCCACATGGGTTTGCAAGTTTGAAAGGGGAGTCGCATGCCCCACCAAAGGCACTTCCGTGCAGGTGGCATACTCCCTCAGCCCAGTGGTCCTCCGTGTGGCCGTGGATCGCTTCACTGCCAAGCTTCTTTAGCAGCACCTACATCAGCAGAGATGCTTTCCATCAGTCTAGGTGCTGGAGGCTCAGGAAGGCCCCAGGCCACTGGACACTCCGAGTTCTCACTCTCCCAGACAGCATGCCTCCCCAGCCCCTGAGACACAGTGGTTTGCCATGCACCTTCCCGGGAGGCGGAGGCACCCTGGAGGAACCAGTCAGCTTCCTGCACAGAGTCTGCTGGGAAAGGATATGCACAACCTAAAAAAAAAGTTAGGCTTTTCATCCTACCTGCTAGACCCATGGTCAAGGCCAGGTGTATGTAACACTCAGAAGGAAGTTGGAAAATGGAAGATTATAAATGTCTAATACTTTGTACTTTTGATTTTTTTCTTTGAGCCTCTAAAAGCCTTTGCCACATCAAAACCAACCTTTTCAAGTGAATTAGTACCTGTGCTCCGTGCAGGGCTGAGGTCTGGTGCTGTGAGATACAAATCTGTATCAGAGGTGGGCATGCCCGCAAGAAGCCACAAGCCCACTGGGACAAATAGAATGTATGATTTATGATTAGATATTATGTATGATTATGCTGTACTAAGTAGAAAGTGATAAATACAACTAAAATGGTTTCCAGATAAAATACAAGGTGCCCTGTTAAATTTGCATTTCATATAAACAATGCATTTTTTTTCTTAGTATAAGTATATCCCAAATATTGTTGGGGATATATTTATACTAAAAAAGTATGTGTTGTTTAGCATTGATTACCTGAAATTCAAACTTAACGGCATGTCCTGGGTTTTTGTGTGCTGGTCCTGTCCACCCTATTTATGGAAGCTTCACAGCACAAATAATGTTTCATCTAAGTTTTCAAAGGTGGCCACCTGTAGAGCCATGGCTGCCCCACATTCAGGGAGCCCCTCTGACCCACTGCAGAGACATTCCTGTGCACAGTCTCAAAGAGAAATTCTTCAGGTTTACAAGGGGACCGGACACTTTTATTTCCCCTGCTTGTCCCACTGGCCTGCAAGGGGCTGGAAGGTGCAGGTCAGGGCAGCAGTCCCAGGGGCTGGGTCACACTGAGGGGGACAACAACTCCTAGCATCAGCCACTCGTGTCCCCATGCCAGGCTCCAGGCTGATAGAGGGAGGGCAGGTGGGGAGCCCACTACCTAGGACACTGCCGGTTACCATGGCGAAGGAAAGAATGCTGCAGAGCAACACATAGGCTTTTAAAGCTCAGAAGCAATACAGTCACTTCCACGCAAATGCCTGAGTTCAACCAGACCAGAAAATGCCACCGTACCATCTGCCGGAGGAGAGCAAAACACGCATCTCCTGCAAACGGCCCTAAAGCCCGCCTCAGCCAGCATGCTCCAGCTGTCAGTTGTACTGACGACCTTGCTTCCAATCCTAGTGCCAGCGGTCCCCCAGTGCCAGGACCCCCAGTGCTGAAGAAGTGGGCCGCCTAGTTCAGGGTGGTCCCATCCTGACATGCTGGGCAAGATTTTACTCCTGTTATGCCCATTCTAAAGGCAAACACCACCCCTGTCTCCTCCTGGTGGTAGCTTTAAAGATGACCAAGAAATCCCATCATACCAAGCAGCCTCGCAACTCAGGAGAAGTGCCGGGGGGAGCCAGAAGGGCAGTGTCCTGCTCTGGAAGAAAGGCACTGGCTTTCAGGGGATTCTCCCAAGTGGCAAGGGGAGCCCGTGGGTTTGCATTCGTGTTTGGAGACTTCAGCCCCTGCGGTGGTGGTGACAGCTCACTGTTTAGCTCTGCTGGGGGCCGTCATGAGGACATGACTGTCCCTTGAGCCAGAGCGTCAGGGAGCAGACCCAAGACTGACCCATGTCTCTGTCTGGCACCAAAAAGCAGCCTGCATTTATATCAACATGGAAAGGAAATGAAAAATGCTTACCCAGGGCCACCCAGACCCAGAAAAGGTTTACGAGGCCGTTTCTGGAAGAGGCATGACTAATATTATTGCTGAAAGTGCCCTGGCTGCATGCCAGCAGCGCTGTCACCACCACCGCTGCACTGCAGTCAGGTGTGGGCCAGAGACAAAGGGGCCTTCTGTGCGCCAAAGGGACGGGATCCCATGGGAGCCAGACAGTGGCGTGGGCAAGCCCTGGCAGCGCAGCTGGGAGGCTGCCCCCCAGCAGCCCCCTCACCCCAGGAGCCTTCGTCCACACCCCAGCAATGAAACGGAGTACCTGGAGGGTCCGCAAGCTGCCAAGGATCATTCACACCTGAAAGAGGAGAAGCAGAGCCTGAACCCCAGGGGAACGAAAGGCCTGGTGCAGGGTCCTGGGGTGCAGGTCTTCTGCCCTTGGAGACTGGTGTGTCAGCAAACACGCCAGATACAGTGTCCGGACCTCAGGAAACAGCAGCCCTTTATTGAATGCTCACCCTGTACAAAAGGCCCTGAGGTACCCACTGCAATTTACAACGTATTGTGAATTTCGCCCTCATAGCAAATTATCCTCAGGTTCCAGCAAGTGAAAATGAGGCTCAGAATGGTCAGTGCTCTGCCCAAGGTCACACAGCTGAGACCGAGATTCGTGCTCAGGTCTGCTCCTGTACCCGGAGGCTGCGCCCAGCGGTGCTGCCATCAATGCCACCACGCCTCCCCAGAGTAGGGCCAGGTGAGAGAGGGAAGTGATTCTCACTAGCTTCTGGCCCAAAATTGACCAGAGTGCCAGAAAACGGAGTCAGCACTTATGCAAAATCATATTTCAGTGCAATATTTTAAACACTTTAAAGCAAAACACCCATGATGAACAAACCATCAAAACTGTAAATAAAAAGAGGATCCAGCGGCATTTGTGCACCCTCAGGGTGCATCCTGCCTCACCCCACTAGCCTGGCCCTGCCCCGGAGGGTGGCTGGCGGGCAACCTGCCTCAGACACACATCCTCTAAAACATCTCCAGCCCAACCGAGACGGATCCCCTGACCACGTCCCTCCTGCCGGTTAGATTGCACGATCTCTTACACGTTCCAGAATCTTCTCCACCCGGGCGTGGCCGGCACTGGACCAAGCTGTAGAGGGCTTTGGCCTCCCCGTTTCCCCTCTCAACCTCAGGTCAGCCCCACCCGGGCACCAGTTTTGCTCACAGTTGGCTCTCAATGAGCAGGCTCCACGGCAAAGATGCAGGCAGCGGCATTCATGGCTTTCAGCCCTGCCTAAATGTGAGACTCTAAACCCGCCGGAATCCAGGCCCCCCACTGGCCAATTAAACAGAATCTCTGGGTGTTTGGGGTGGGGGTGGGGGAGGCAGGTGTCACATTCTTAGAGGCTTTCCTGGCAATTCCCAAGTGTGGCCGGAATGGGAGAGACCAAGAGTGAAGGAGGTGCTATTCCTCTGGGGAAGAGGGAGAAGGGTTACATTTTCATAACGGACACTTAAAAGCAGAAAATCCTTTTAAGACCCAATTCTGAATTCAAATGATGATATTCAGGCTCCAGTAGGTTGGACTCTTCCTGGCATCTCTCAGCCGTTGCTCCTAGGCAGGTTCTTTCTCAAATACCATCTGTATTTTATCTCAGCTGTCCATCAGCCACTGTAATGCCGCAGCAGCTCATAAGCCTTTTTCATTCAGTGGCTTTAACTCCCCAGAAAGGCCAATGGATGAGGAACAGTCACTACTTGTTCAACTCTGTGTCTCCAGCACCTGGCTCTGTACGGACTCAAAATACATTTGCCGAGTGAATGATGAATTGTTGCTTGTCTCCTATGTTCAGCGGTTGGCGGGACTCCGGGCGCCTCTCCCTGACGCAGTGCGTCTCCCTGTCCACTCAGTCCCTGCTGTGGGCCCGCGCAGCTCACCTGTCTGACCACATCGGGAGCCTCTGACCCTCTGGTCTTTGGCTGGGTGTGGGCAGTGGAACCCCACCAGATCTGAAGAGGACAGAGTGAGGCTGGGGCCTTATCCCCAAGCTCCCAGGGTGCTGCCTCAGACTCTCTGTGTCCAGGGTCACTGCTCTTCTCCAGTGGCCTCTTCTGTGTGACTCTGTCATTCCAGGTCCTGGAAACCACTCTGTCCCCTGTCCCCCCATCCCTCCAGGACCTGGGGATGGCATGAGCTAGGACACTGCCCTGCCCACCATGGTTTGCCCACATCCTGCCCACGCCTTTGTAAGTAAACTGCCAACAAACTGCCCTCATCCGAGTGCCCCCTGTGTTTCCTGCAGGGACTGTGACTGACAGGCTGGGACGGAAGGAGAGGACTAAAGCAAAACTCCCTCAAGTTCCACTGCTTCTCATGAACTCACTTACTGGAAAACAAGTTGTCTCTGAATGCGAGTGGGTCCTAAGCTGTTTGGGGCCCTTGAAGAGGAGAGCCTGGAAGGAACCACGCATACCAGTGCCACAGTGAGGCCACGAGACCCGACCACCCAGGCCCTTGACGAGGAGAGCCTGGAAGGAACCACGCATACCAGTGCCACAGTGAGGCCATGAGACCCGACCACCCAGACCCTTGAAGAGGAGAGCCTGGAAGGAACCACACATACCAGTGCCACAGTGAGGCCACGAGACCCGACCACCCGGGCCCGGTAGAGGGATGGGAGTGACAGGACAGCACAAAGGTCTTCTCGGGCCCTCAGGCCGTGTGTGGTGCGTGTGGTTCCTGTGTGTGTGGTGTATGGTGGCTACAGGAGTGCACCGTTCCGCTCCCCTTTCAAGGGAGCCTGCTGCAGGAATCGTGACTGGCTCGGAGCCTTTGGAGCCCCAAGGCCTTCATGCTGACCCCACAGCTCGCCCGGGCTGCTCCCAGCCAAAATGAGCACGGCAGGGCTCCCAGAGCTGAGCCATTGCTGCCTAGCACGGGACTCCTCCAGTGGACACTTCCATGGGTGACCCAACAGGCAGGGCCGAGATGTTCTCAGCACAGGTGCTGCATGCTGAGGTCCCTGCGTCCTGCTCTCCCTTCCGAGGGTCAGACCTGCCTCACCCCTGAAGGCCTCACCACCCAGTCCTATCTCCCTCACAGGTGTTTCCCCCAGGAAGTCTCTTGTTTGTCAATTCTTACTCAGCCTTGGCTTTGCAGAGGATCCAAACTGATGCAGGTGGTCCCAGAGTGTGCGTAGAAAGAGGCCATAAGATGGGACTGGAGACTGGCTCCCTCACTGCCGGGCTGGCACGTCAGACCCCGTCCTGACTGAAACATGAGGCTTACAGAGTACTTGGCATGAAGTGGCAGCCCAAGGGCTGACGACGTCAGAGGCTGTGACCTGTGACAATGTCCTGGGTGACAGGCAAACGTGTGGCGGGAACAATGCCTCAAGGGCCATGGGGGAGCTAGCTTGTCATTACCAGGTCGTGCCAACAGGGAAGAGGGAGGCTGAGCTCCTGAGGGCAGCTGACGAACAATGAAAGACTGAGTGTGGGAGCCAGGGGCCTCACTGGTAGCTTACACTATGAGCCATAGCTCCTGTATGGGAAAAGGGGACTTCAGTGGAGAAGCCATCTCAGAACTTGATGCTGGAGTCAGAGAGCTCCAGGGACATTTAAAGGTTCAGCCAAGGCAGGTTTGTTACACAAATTTCAGAGCCTTGGTTGGAAAACTCTGGTTTCTTGAAACTTAGGATGGAGATATCTGTGGATGTCCTCTCAGGTTTTGTCTCTGCAGACCCCCTGAATGCTCAGAGCATACAGAGGTGGCTCGCCCTCCATAACAAGAGCTAGCACTTCACTTCCCTCTTGCACCAAGATAATGCAGAGGCCTCTCAGCCGTCCGACGGTGGTAGATAAAAAGAGGGCCGCCCAAAGATGCCCATGAACCAACTTCCAGAACCTGGGCTAACAAAAAAGGAACTTTGCAAGTGTGATTACGTTAAGGGCCCTGAAATCAAGAGACTGTCCTAGATTATCTGGGTGAGCCCAATGTCATCACATGGTCACATGGGTCCTTAATATCGGACAACCATTTCTGGCTGTGGTCAGAGGGAGTTGTGTCTGTGGAAGTGTTACTGACGATGGAGTCCTTGGTCTCGTCTTGAGAAAGAATTCAAGAAAGGACACAAAAGTAACTGAACTTTAAGAATTTATTTGGAGGGTAAGAGTTTAAAGAAAAGCGAGAGTGCATGCCCAAGAGTATACTGGAGTTTTGAGCTTGGGCAGACCCAGAGGGGGTTGCCTCAAGGAAACGATAGGGAGCCTTTGTATGTAAAAGAAGATGAATATTCACTAAGTGGACATAGGTTTCAAAGGAAATAGGTGGTCTTCTTGGAGTTCAGGCCTGCTCCACTCTCATGTCCACCAGGGGAGTTTTTGGTTATATTTGGTTCTCATGTGAACTATTATGGCTCCAGGAGGTGGTGTGATTTTGCTATGTTAATGAGTGCATAATGTATTTGGGGGAGAAGTTTGGGTCAGTCAACTTCTCCATGTTGGAACCAGCTGGTTCCGTCTGGTCTGCCATCTACTACATTCTCATTCCCCATGCCCCACGCTAACAGCTTACTTGGAATGTGTAGAATGTAGGCATCCAGCCAAATGTAAACACTGGCTGACTGTAAACAGTGGCCGTAGTTCCCACCCCGCTTCCCTGCTCATGTCTGGCTATCTACCTCCACTAACAAAAGGATGGTCTCAGAGGCACCATGTGGCTGGCTTTAAAGACGGAGAAAGGGGCCAGAAGCCAAGGAATGTGGGCAGCCCGTAGAAGGTGACAGAGGCAAGAAAACAGCTCCTCTAGAGCCTCCGGAAGGGGTGGGGCCCTGCCAACACCTTCATCTCAGCCCAGTGAGACCTACGTTGTCCTTGGAATTTATAGAGCTGTAAGACAATAAACTTCCATTGCTTTAAGTCTGTGGTAATCTGTTACAGCAAATACAACAACTCACCATTAATCCCAGTGACCCACTTGGAGACCGCCTTCATCCGTCTGGGCTGCTGGAACAGAGTACAACAGGCTGGGTGGCTTATAAACAACAAACATTTATTTCTCAAGGTTCTGGAGGCTGAAGTCTGAGATTAGGGTGCCAACATGGTCAGTCGAAGACCCTCTTCTGGAGCACAGACTTCTTGTCGTACACGTACATGGCAGAAAGGAGGATTTCTCTAGAGCCTCTTTCATAAGGGTATTAATCTCATTCATGAAGGCTCAGCCCTCCTGACTTAGTCACGTCCCGAAGACCCCGCCTGCTAACAGTATCGTGTTTGGCATTAGGATTTGGCGATATTGTAATTCATTACAAGCATTGTTTGGTCTTGCACAGTTTCTGACATGGCTCCTAAAACCTTTGTCATTTCCTGTAATAAAGGCTGTAGAAGCATCTTTAGTTCCTGGTTCCTGAAATAGCTCCAAAGTGGTAAAGGTGAAATGGGTGTCTTTGGTTGTTCATAATAAGCCCCTTTGAACCACATCTGAGTTTATTTTAATGATGTGACTTTTGGAAGGCCCCTAAGGAAGGGGTTAGTGCCAGGGGAATCAGCCATGTGATTAGAAGGTTAAAAGTTTCCGCTCATCCCCCTCTACCTCCAGTGTGGGGAGAGGGGTTAGGGATAGAGTTCAGTCACCAGTGGTCCATGATTTAATCAACCATGCCTTGGCAACGCAGTCCCCATAAAAACCAAAAGGCCGGGGTTTAGAGAACCTCTAGGTTGGTGAACTGTATGTATCCATGTGTTGGGAGGGCACAACCCAAACACCACAGGAATGAAAGCTCCTGTGCTTTAGACCATTCTGGACCTTATCTTATGAATCTCCATCTGGCTGTCCATTTGTATCCTTTAAGATTCTTCCTAAGAGATGGGTAATCTAGTAAGTATACTGTTTTTCTGAATTCTGTGAGCTGCTATAGCAAGTTAATCAAGCCCAGGGAGGTAGTTAAAGAAGCCTCTGATTTATAGCCCAGAAGCCCAGGTATCAGCTTGGACTTGCAGCTGGGGTCTGAAGTGGTGGTAGAAACTGAGCCCACAGCTTGTGGGATCTGATACCATCTCTGTGATAGACACTGACGCTAGGTACTCTCAGAACTGAGTTAAATTGCAGGACACCCAGCTGCTTGTGTCATGATGTGTGTCTGTGTCATAGGTCAAGTGGTATCATAGGAGATGACTGAGAGTAGAGGGGACACACAGGAGTGCATTTGCCCCCAGCGGATTTCAACACATGAATTTTGAGGGGACACATGCAGACCATAGAAGGAACTTTGCGCCTCCTGTCCCTACAACTCTGGGCTCTGCAGAGTTAGAGATCTTGATGCCACAGGAGATGTTCTCTTGCCAGGGTCCCACTGAAGTATAAGTTATGGTTGCAGCCTGGATATATTGGATACCTTGGGTCCACAGACCAGCAGGTAAGGAGCGGAATCACCACCTTGGCAGGGGGTGATTGGCCCTGGACAGCAGCATGAGATGGGCTGCTTTTATTCAACAGGGATGGGCTGGAACTTGTGAGGACCCCAGGCAGTCCTCCGGGTGTCTCTTGGTACTCCCTTGCCCAATCACACCCGTGAATGCACACACACAGCATCTGTTCTGGCCCAGAGCCTCAGGATGGGCTACACCACCGAGAGAGCCCCCCAAGTCCTGTCATGGGAGAGGGGAGTTTAAAAAGCAGAGCACGGAAAATAGGCCAATGCAGGTGTAGTGTTGCAAGACCAGCTGCAGAGGCAGGAGAGTGGTTCCTCCAGCTCACTTCCTCCTCCTAAGTTTTCCTGTAGAAGAAAAGCCACTGGAACCGTAGTCCCCAAGCATGCTTGGAGAAGGAAATGGGTCTGGCACATGGGGTTGGCAGTGGCAGCCTCAGAGTGTGCCAGCTAGGTTCCCCTTCAAGACAGCCTGCTGAGGGAACATGGCCGACCGACAGCCTCCAGCTGCTGCACCTTCAGCCACTCCAGGGCCTTCACTGCCCCTGGGATGCCTCCAGTCAATGACCAAGCAGAGTGGACACCAGGGCGAGGCCATTGCTGCTCATCACGGGTCTCTGCCAGCAGGTGTCCTTTGTTGGAGGTCCTTGGGAAGCCCGGCAGAGATGCTCTCAAACCTGCAGCTGTCAGACACCCTCCCGCCTAGTCCTCCTTCCCTGTCCTCCCACCGGTGTCAGACTGCCTCCTGTCCCAAGGCTCTGAGCACTTTTGCCCCCCTCCTTTTGTGCATCACGTGCCTCTCCCAGCACAACCCTTGCACATCTCACCTGTCCTGAATTGACCACGGGTGGAAATGGGTCTTCCCCTGGAAGAAACCAGCGTCCTCACAGCCAATCCTTCTGGGAAGCGCCAACCTTGGGTCAGGAAGGGAGGGCCCCTGGCTGCAAAGCAGAGGTCTGCGTGGGCACTGATTCCAAGGCACAGAGGTCTGGGGAGTGTTTATGTGGGCCCCTTGGAGGCGAATTTGGAAGAGGCGGGGAAGAAATCCCAGGGGTTCTGGGTCTGTAGAACAGGGTCATGCTCTCTGTGGTGTGTTTCCTTCCATTTACCGCAGGACCTTCAGGAGAGCCCTGTTTACTCTTTCAGCCTAGTCTCTGCTCTGCAGAGACGCTAAAGAAAGACCCGCCCTATACGCAGGAGAACAGTGTCCCCTCGTCCCCGTGGTCAGACTGAGAACAGTGATGCCATGGAACATGGTCCCACAGGGGCCTCGACAGCAGGTGGCAGTGCAGTGACAGAATGAGGAAATGTAGCAGGAGGTAGTAAGGGGGATAGTAAGCCTGGAGAAAAGCCCCCGGCGTGGTAAGATAGAACCCAGCAAAATAGAAGCGTGGCAGTGAGTCTACCTCTCATACCCGCCCACCCCATGCACGGACAAGCACACACCTACGTCCCTTTGTGAGCTGTGGAGTCCTGAGTACCTTCTGCCAAACATTTTCAGTTCTCCTTCTAGGCACAGGACAGAATCGCCTCTCCTACGTTTTTGGACATGACACGTGTGACTGTGTGACTTGGTTCGAACACAGAAATGTGAAGAGTGACGGCGTCACTTCCGTGAGAAAATTTCGAAAGTGAGTGAGCGATGCACTGCAGTGTTTTCACCTGAGCCTCATGGATCAAGAGGGTCAGTAGCATCCCAGGTGAAAACTTCTCCACCACATGGGGCCCAGAGAGAAGGCTGCCCAGAGTGGAGGCCCAGCCAGGCAGTGGCAAACATGTAGAGTGAGCAATTCAAAAGCAAAGCTCTGCTGTGTGGACATGGAGGTTGGGGGTTATTTGCCACTGCAGGGGGACCTAGTCTGTCCTAACGGACATCGGCGTGCATTCTCTGTCCTTGCCACTGGCCCCTGCCACATTTTTCCTGGGACTAAGAAGGAATAGGAGAGACATAAAAGTCAGGAACGGAGTCCACATGCTGAGCAGAGATGAGGGGAGAGAGAGGAAAACTGAAGCATCGGCCACAAGGACTGTCATGGGACTCCCGCACCCCCATTGCCCACGGCCTCCCATTTATGCATGTCTTCATTTGTTCAAGCAAAAACCATTAAATAAAAGCTGTGCAGTCCGCCCTGAGTGTTGTAGTAGGCTTTATTAAACAAGGGTGCGTGGACACAGCCTCTGCCCTGGGGGAGCCCATGCTCTGGTGGGGCAGCAGACCATTTGTGAACAAACAGTCACCACGTGAGTACAGCTGGAGACACAAATACAAAGCAGCAAGGGGAGCAGGGAGAAGAGAAGCCTTCTGCCTCAGGCGGCAGAGGAGGCTTTGCCCAAACGGCGCAGGGGGATCTGGCGCCGGGGCTGCAGGCACTGCGCAGGTGGATAGAAAGCACGAACCATTAGCATGCCGGGGCCCGGCCCCACCCCTGACGTCTCACGATCCTCATGGGACAGAGCGGCCCTCTGGCCGCTGGAGGTCATTTGCTGGCTGCCCCTGGCACCACACTGGAAAACAGCCTGTTGGCAGGAACTTCGCAAGTAGAACTGTTTTCAAGCTGGGGAACTAATGGGTTGTTCCTGAGACGGGTTATTGACCTAATCAAACAGTCAATTCTAGCACAACCATCACTGAGATGTTGACTGGCTGGGTCTCAGCTTTCAGGATTTCAGCAGGCCTAAGTGCAGAGGAACAAGCCCACAGTCTGGGGGAATAATGTAAGGGTCACAGACCGATGTTGGGCGCCGAGGTGTGATATGAGGACGCTAGGCATTATCTCCCAGAACCTGGGAGACAGCTTGTTGTGAGGGAACAAATGCTACAGAGATAAGCGATGATAGATTGACAGACAGATAGATAATAGATAATAGATTGATGGATAGATAGATAACAGATGGATGATACATAGATGATAGATTAGAGATAGATGATTGATAGATTATTAATAGATTAGATATAGATAGGTAATTAATAGATTATGGATAGACAAGGGAGAGATTAGGTATAGATAGATCATTGATAAATAGCTAATTGATAGGTAGATTAGATATAGGTAAATGATGGATAGATTAGAGACAGGTAGATGATGAATAGATACTTGATAAACAGGTAATTGATAGATTCAAGGTACACAAATAGTTAAGCAATAGATCAATAGATGATTGATAGATAATCGATAGACAGATAGACTGGATATAGATAAATGATAGACAGGTAGATAGCCAACCAGCCAAGTTGGGGTACATAGCCAAGATTTGTGGGGTCTTTTAGAGTGACCCAGTTTCCAAAACAAAAGACTCAGCACAGGTTGCCATCATTTTATCTTGGGGATTTGTTTTATCATCAGCGTTTATAAGGGTGTTAAAATGAAGTCCTGTTTACATTGCCATATAACTGATCTTATTGAAAAAAACTAATGACATCAAGCCAGGTGTACAGGGTGTCAGAAACCCATGCTGGGCTCTGCCCAGAGGCTGGTCTGACCTTTGCCATGGTATGATGTGGTGGTACCGCTCTTTGAAGAAACCAGGAAATCACTCTTTGAGTAACTTTTGACCATGAGAGTGGAAAACAGGTCATTTTGGGCACCTCCCAGCCCTGTCTCACCCTCCTGATAGACCATCTGTTGAAACTGAATCCGTTTTAGTAATGTCTCAAAATTACCAAATCTACACCAAGACACCCTTGCTGGACAGTTAACTTGGACTCATGAAGATGAAGACGTAGATCAAGCACCAGGGGCTCCATTACATCAAGTCCTTGCTGGGGACCCTAGGGGCAGCATTAGAGCAAATGGCTCCCAAAATAGGGAAGAAAAATTGGCGTGAGAAAAATTGATGGTGTCATTTGGTAGCAATTTGCCTACCTACCAAAACTTGCCTTCCCATGTGACAATCACCTCTCTACAGCTACAGAGTCAAAACAACTACCTGGTCCTGTAAATGAATACCTTGATTGCAGACTTTAATAAATGGAAAACTACCCAAACCTAAGCCTCTCTCTACCTTTCCTCCTTATCCCTACTTGGATTAATTTCTTTCCCTTCATTTTCCCACTCCTGTCTCACTCTCTTTCTCTTTTTTTGATATTCATTCCTGCTTGAAAAGACTACGAATCAAGTCCCTGCCACAATGTTTATAAAATCCTGTTCCCCAAAGTGACACTAATTGTCTGTGGAACTTCTCTGGCCCTAATTACTGAGCAGCAGAAATCTCTGTGGGCTGCTTCTTCTGCAATCAGTTCACTTGGTAATTATCACGAGCCAGAGCAACTGAAGCCAAGGGCGGAGAAAAGGGTAGCTTTGGGGCAGGCTGAGACGTCTGCTGCTGACTTCAGTGCGTGTACAGAAAGATAATGCCTACAGGTAACGCACAGAGCAGGAAGGACCAACAGATTCCATGAGTTTGAAAAACCAAAGTCACTTAATAGAAAAAGAGAATTCATTTCTGCAAAACTAAGGCTATTCTTCTTTAGACCAAATCACCAAGTCTTGGATGATTTCAGAATGACTTGTGTCAAGAGCGAAGTCTTAACATCTTGACTGTAGAATTCTGTCCCACAAGGAGAAGACAGGAGAGCACACCAGTGGCCAATGGGCAAGACTTGGCTTTGTCTGACTTAGGCTGCCCAAAATCTAAAATTTTAACATAAGATACACCAAAGTGAAAGTGAGGAACAATGCCTAGTTTGTACCCTGTCACTCTGCAACTGTAGAAAGGCTCTGGAAGGGAAAGAAACCAGTCTTCACTGTGCTCTGTCTAGGTCTTTGGGTTACTTTGAACTAAAATATTATAAGCACTGAATTGTCATCCAATGTTTCTGTGAGTTATGATTATTATTGAACTGATCTCTGTCCTGTTTTTCACAGTTCCCAGGGCCTGGAAAAGCAATTGCATTCTCAAAAGCTTTTAATTTACCCCTCCTTTAAACGTTGGGACATCCATCGTTGTATCCTCAGCACCGAGGACAGTGCCTGGCACACCAGAGGCATTAGGTGCTTATCTATTGAATACTGATTGAATGAAATAGAATGGAGCATATTACAGGGTAATTTGTTTTCAGGCAGTGGTTTTCTGACTAAATGTTCCCATACTCATTCCATCATAAAATTCATTCATTCCACAAATATCATGGAGTGCGGACTTGTGCCAGTCTGGGACTCCGGGGCCACAATGGTGAGTCAAGCAGGCAACCAGACTTGTTAAAGATACTGTGAGAGAACCCGTGGTCTCCACTGTTGAGCTGTTTATAATAGGGTAAGGGAACAGAACAAATCAGAAGCAATTAGAAAACAATTAAGTGTTAAGTGGTATGCCTCTGAACTAGCCCAGGGGAGTCTCAAGGGAGAAGAGGTAATGTAGTCCTTGCTGTTTTCATGGAAGAGGTGGATCCTTGGCTGGACTTTGGGAAAGCAGCGCAGAGAAGCTAGTGTAGAATGTTCCTGTCAGGAGGTAGCTACTCAGAGCCCCCAAGGAAAACCAAAGCCTTGAATGCCCAGTTATCCACTGCTTCCGTGTAAAGAACTTGAAAATGCTCTAAAGTACTTAGAAGAGTTTGAAGTGGCCTTGGAGAAAATATTGAGTTCCTGCCACCCAGGCTAATTTTCCTTCCTCCAACATGGCAGGACATGGTCTTGTGGTTATTTCTTTCAGGTCACTTTTCAGGGAGAAGCTGGAGGCTTCTTCCAATCTCTGGCCCAGGCTGATTACATCAGAATCTCTGGGAACCTTTTTTACTGGCCCCACCACCAGAGTCTGTGATTCAGTTGACTTGGGATGAGATCCAGGAATCTGTATGTTTTTAAAGTTCCTGGGTGATTCAGCTTGGTTTAGGAACTACTTTCTCAAATTTATTTCAAAGACATTCACTTTCTGAGGTTAGGATAAAAGGGAAGGCACATAATAACCAAGGAAGTAGATATGATTTATGTCTACAAGTCCCTGCAGGCAATCTGGAGAATTCCCAAGGGAAAGAAATCAATCCAACACAGTCTCCTTTTTTGACCTCCTAAATGAGTCAAAATGGTCAAAATTTGGCCAAAATGAATTAATTTTTGCCTTCATAGCATAGGCACAACCTGATGAATGGAAATGAGAGATTTTATTTATAATATTAGGAAGATGAACATGTCAGTGAATTGGAGCTAAAGTAGATTAATATTCTAACGTTCCTTATTTAACTATGCCAGTTTGGGTCTCCAATTCCAGAAAAATGTCTATTTGCACATAAGATGTTCCAAGCATAAAACTCAGGAGCAGCATATTGTTTCTTTCACACACAATGCTTGGAGAATACTGCCACACCCATCGGCACCAAGGGGGTTGAGACGATGGTGTTGGACCTGGGTGGGCCATGTTCCATTTCTCAGTCCTTCCAGTTTTGAATAGGCAATGTTTATTAATGTTTTAAGATGTTTTCCTCCTGTTAGACTCACCTTGCGAGTCCCTGGTTCCATTTCCTTTGGGTAGCTAATATCTACCCCACACTGGGGGTTGGTTTGCATTTTTCTCTCTTTGTCTGGGTGTCTAATTCCTGTTACTGTCCATGGGAGTTATGTGCTCCAGTTGAAGGCTTAAAATATACCTGCAAACTCTTCCTTGGCCAACAGGCATATATGCACGCCACCCACACATGGGTGCATGTGCCCTTCCTTTCCTAC
This sequence comes from Smutsia gigantea, assembly GCA_032199065.1. Lineage (NCBI taxonomy): Eukaryota > Metazoa > Chordata > Mammalia > Pholidota > Manidae > Smutsia > Smutsia gigantea. The sequence goes on from JAVSCE010010993.1 coordinate 30,099, forward strand.
TGGGTTCTTAACTCGTCTTAATCCGGAGCCCCAGTGTTCAATATATTTGTGACATTTAAAAATTCTGACTAAGGTTCCCCTTAGTCATCACAGTATATGGAGATTAACTGTTTCTTCCATTTTGAAGCCATACTGGTTTCAGTGGTCTTAATGGCTCGGAGGTCAGACTTATTCTCTACAGACCTAACAGTATGACCTAGTTTATTATTCATTCAGGACTAGGTCTGAATCACTGGAAGCAGATCTCAATATATTCAGCATTCTTCTAGAGCACCTAATTCTTTCCTGAAATTTTGTCTATATTGGCTTAAAGACTAACTAGCCCAGTAATTATCATGGAGTTATTGTAACACCAACACAGGAGACATTACAAGTGCAAGGACCAGAAAGCTCAGTCATAAATATTCCACATCATTATTGCCATGAGGCCACTGCGATTTCAGCACCCACTGCAATGACAGCTTAGGATTTAAGGTTTACGCCCACGAAAACTAGTAAGTGCAAAAGGTAACATACAAACACCAGGGCTACTTCTATCTGCAGCCATGTTACATTAGTCACAACCCTATAGGAAAAGAAACATCGAACTAATCATTAAACTGACAAGCTACTCATTCCAGGCCCCGTCTCCCTCATATTTATGCCTTAGAAGGCTCAGAGCATTCTTCTCTGTTAAAATTCTTCTTTGTGGCATAGAATATATACTTTTCTTCTAGAGCTCCCTATTTGAGATTATTCTGTGTGGGCACAGATATCAAAGGCCCTTTCTGGAGGCAATTCAGTCACCTCATTTGATCGATAAGCAGGTATTGGGCAGGCATGTTGTTCCAGGCATCATGCAAGTAGCCGAAGGGACAATGGTAAACAGTTCCTGGTCTCATCAAGGCCAGGGCTAGCAGGGGAGACACAAGGGGGTCAAGTAATGACACACAAGTAATTGACAAATGTACAATCACAAGCTGGCTAAGCGTTAGCACAGATGGGGGAGCTCTCTGAGAGCAGGTGGCCAAATACCGGGCCTTGGCTGAGTGGTAGGAATGGTGTGGCAGAGAAAGGGCTGTACCTGAGCTGAAACATGAGGAATGAGTGAGGTCAGGTCCCAAGAGTGGCATGTGCAAATAGCTAGTGGGGCAGGAACCCGGCCCTGGGATGCACTATGCAAAGGAGGCAGGTGTGGTCAGAGCTGAAGAGCCAGAGGCACAGATGGAACCCTGGGAGCTGCCTTGGAGAACCAGGTCTTGATCCTAAAGCAACTGGAACTCGTCAGAGGTTTTAAGAAGGAGTGACACAATCAGATTTACACAAAGAAAAAATGTTTAGATGGCAATGTGAACAGTAAATTGGAGAAGCGTAAAAGCAGAAGAAGATGGGGAGACTGGTGGGGGAGATAGCTTAGCCATGTGTGGTTGGTATTGAGACCAAGAATATAGGTAGGGGTTTGGGGGGCAGCTGGAAATAAGGGGACAGATGTAAGTTACATGTGAGGTAAAAGAGACTAGCATGGGGAATAAGATTTCTGAGAATGGGGGAGAAGGCTGTGTCAATAAGGACTTCTACACTTTGACTTGTATACCTTGATGAACTAGCTGATGTTCACCAGAAGTCACCAAATTTGTGGGATGGAGTGGCAGTAAGACGTCTGAGTGGAGACACGAGCAGCCATCTGGAGACATGCAGCTGAGATACGTGGGCTAGAGACACGCACTTGGAATTCATCATTGTCTAGATGGTCATTGATGCCGTGGGCATGAATGAATGAGCTGAGAGAGAGAATAAAATGAACCAACCTCAGGTTTCTGGAGAATGATTCTGCAATGTTGAGATGATGTGAGTCATGTAACTTCCAATCAAGCTTCCTAAATTTCATTTCCACACTGATGTGTCGTTCTGTGCAACCCATCTAGGTTTAACAGCTAAGTGAAAGGGTCATTGTCGTTTTTACAGCAGAGAAACCTTAGAAAAACAGTGTTGTGGTAGAGCACTAGTAACACGGGATTCCAATTTTTAAAAAGAGACTTCTTATAAAGTTTCAGTCAAATATGCTTCCGTGTGCCCTGGACCATTTGGAGAGATCGGGCCAAGTCAGCAAAGCAGGAGGCAGGCCCAGGGCCTGCTGTGATTCAGATGGAATGGGTCCAGTTTTATTTTCATGGCTCTTTTATACAAACCCATGGAAGCTTGCTGAGGCCTCTCTGTTCATTTATCTTGTCCACTAATTTTATTAACCTCTATCAAGCAGGTCCAGGATATATATAATCATGGGACAAAGATCTTTATTTTTATTTATCAGCTCCCTGAAAACATGTCAATCAAGATAGAGTGTAATTATCAGTCCATTAACTCACCAGCCCACTTTTTGTTCTAGTAAACAAATGCAAATTCAGATTCTTGAACGCACTTGAAAAACATTTCTCTTCCTTCCTCTGTCTTCCCAGATTGGGTTTTCTATAATCAAATCACTGTTTAATCTGCATATTTTTATTTTGCCTTGAACTGGTAAGCTAGCATTCAGGATTTCCTAGAACACTAGTCCCTAGCGAATTCTGCTCCATAGCGTCTCACGCCAGGTTGGGAGAGGAAAAGAATTAAAAGAAAATACTCCTGAAATACAGGTATTCTGACGGGTCACACCACGCACAGGAAGTGGCAGGACCTAAGATATTTATAATCATGTCACAGATTCAGATTTCCCGAACCTGGTCACGGGACTTCTAAGGAGCCCACAGGCAATTCTGTTAGTTATCATCACACAGACTACAATGTAGAGTCCTCAGAAATCCCTTTGATGTCTTCAGTATCCCACATTCCCTGCTCCCCTCCAGATTTCTGAGTCTGCTTGCATCCAGGATCCGGTCCTTGTCCTCCCTCTTGGTAGGTCTCAGTCTTACTCGCCCTTCCAGCCTCAGCTTAGCTGTCAAGTCTTCCAGGAAACTGGTTCTGCTCTCTCTCATTCTTTAAAGCTCCTCCTGTCTTGGTTCCATTCTGCTCCCACTCTCCTGTCCGGGCACGCACACCCCATTGGAAATGTGTCCTTACTGAAGTATGCCCCTGTGGACCGAGCGCTCTGGACTGGCTCACACGGGACCACATGAGCATCAGCGTCCCTGCCATATGCCTCTGGCCTAGTGCCACTGGTAAATAAATGAATGAACCAATGAAATGGCCAAGGGCCCCAAACGTACCCTCCCCCTCGGGCTCTGTGAGACAGGAGAATCCAGCTAAAAACAAAACAAGGGGACCCCAAAGCCTTTTATTGAGTGCAAGTCCTGCACTTCATCCAACCCGTTTCTCCCCTTTTCTCACCAGAGGGGCCTCAGGGACTGAGCCTAGAACCCTCCAGAGGGGCTCTTTGGCCTTTGCATTTATGGTTCACCTGCGGCGTGGTGGGAAGATGAAAAAAATGTTCTAAGAAACCGGTAAGGGATTGTCCCATGAGTATGAAGGGTCCTGAGTATGTGGCCCCAAGGGAACCAGCCAGGCCAGGCCATGTACCTCTGAGAAGAGGCCTCCCCCTGAATTAAGCAACCTCTAGTAGGCTGGAAGATCCCAAGTATGCACCTCATGGGTCACACTGCCTTTACAGAGGTGTCTAGATGGTCTGGGCCACCCAGGCCACTGCACTGACATTGTCAGCAGGTCCTGGGGTCTTCTTTCTCCTCCCCAGGCTTTGTGTCTAGAAGGCCCTGTGTCCAGTGGTCCCTTCCACACCCAGGGACGACCACAGTACCATGAGTAAATGCCTGCATAATCAGGGAATGCTAATGCCAGCCCAGCCCTACCCTCTCCACACCAGCAGTGGAGAGCCTGTGGTCCGAGTTCAGACGCATGCTAATAGAGGAGGGGCCAGGAACGGGCTGTGGGCAGCTCCCTAGGAGCAGGGGTGTTGCGTCCCAGGGGAGCTGGAACTACCGTCCACCGAGCTGGGACATCGAGGTGCCAGAGGCTCCAGAGCCTGACAGATGCTCTCACTGTTTGCCTCCTTCGGGTTCCCCTAGAAACAGAGCCTGTGTCTGGGATATGAGTCCAGTTTGGTTATTTGGAAGGTGACCCCACAGAAAAGGAGGGAAGGAACCAGGAGAGTGGGACAGGAAGGAAGGAAAAGCCACTACAAGGTGAGTTAGTGAGCAGGTTACTGCTGTGACCACTGGTCCCATCTCTCTGGAGGTCCCCTGGGGAATAATGTAGACAGTCTCAGAACTACGCCTCTGAATGAAGGACAAGAGCTCCTGTCCGCACTGGTTGAGGGAATGCCCCAGGGCACATCAACCATCCTGTGCTTCTGAACTGGACACTTAGGCAGGACACTGTGTCTTGCCTAAGGGTCCTTTGTGGCCAAGCATGGAACCTGGACTACATTCAGCTCTTTTCTTCCCATGTGCAGGACACCTCAGTTCTCTTGGGCCTCAGTTTCCCCATCTATACAGAGAGGGTGAGAATAATACCAAAGTCCTAGGGCCATTGCCAGGATAAAACAAAATAGGTTCTAAGAAAACACTTATTAAGCCCTAACACACTTTACAAATGTAAGAGTGAACCCTTTAAGGTAGTGAATCAGGTTCCTTTTGCCAGTAAAATGTAAAATGGTACAACCCCTGCAGAGGGGAATTTGGCAGCATCTAGCAAAATTACATATGCATTTGCCCTTTGAAGCAGCAATTCCACTTCCAGGAATTTATTCCAAAGATAAACTGGCAAAAAATATAAAAAGAAATGTGAAAAGACAAATATGCGTAATTCTTTTTAAATGCTTAAATTTTTAAAAAGCAGAATCAAATTGAAACAAACTTAATTCTATATCTTCTTGGCGGCATAACCACACAAATAGGAACTACACCAGGACGTTTTAAAACACCAGTATTTTGTGGTATATCTCTAATAAGATATGCCCTAAGGGCAAGGACTGGAAAAGAAAAAAACAATCTGAACTGTTTTCAATAAACATGCTGTTGTGGTAACATTGGTTGTGTTATTCCTAGACTATTGTACGTGAATTTTGGAATAATGAAATCTCAGCATGAGAGAAGGGGATGACATTGGCAAAACCAATGAGAGTAAGTAAAAACCTCATAGTTCTAAATTGCATGCATTAGTATAAACTCATGATATATTTTATCTTAAATAAAATGATAATTCCTCGTTCTGACCACTGAAAAGAAAGAATCCATATCTTTGTGACTTCTAAACACCATTTCCTACTAGAAGGAACCTGGGCTCCCCGGAGAAATGGCTGGTAACAGGTCAGAGGAAGGACAGGTAAAGGATAAGCCTGGACCACCCGGTCACATAAGGAAATAAAGAAACCATCAAAGATGAAGGGTTCATGTCAGATGTCAATTTAAAAGGCCCCCATTGCTATGAGGACACTTTGACCAACAATAAGGATACTAAATACAACAGGCTGAAACACATAAAATATTTTTCATAATGATACTAAAAGAAAAAGTCATGAGTCAACACTGGAGGTGTTAGGGAGCCAATCCAGTACTTTTGAAAAATTGGTAAATCAAGTGAAAGAATCAAGCATTTATCTTTCTTCCTAAGTGATCCATTCCAAAGAATTGATGGGGGAGGGGCAGGTTTTTTTTAATATAGAAGTGTGTCAGCTAATAAATGAATAATAGAATATCGCCATTCTGAAACTCCCCAAAAATGAATGGATCTGCACTAACATGAACAAGTGGAATCTGAAATTAAAAAACACAATACCATTTGCATTAACACCAATGAAATGTAATAGTTAGGCATAAATCTAACATAATATGTACTGAATTTCTATAAGGAAAGTTACAGAACTCTGATGAAAGAAATAAAAAGAAATCTAAATAAATGGAGAGCTATCTCATGTTCATGGATAAGAAGACTCAGTATTATTAAGTCAGTTCTTGATTGCAACCCCTATCAAAATTCCAGCACATTATTTTGTGGATATCAAAAAAACTGATTCTAAAGTTTCTATGGGAAAGTAAAAAACCCCAGAATAGCTAACAAAGTACTGGGGAAGAACACAGTTGGAAGACTGATACTACCTGACTTCAGTACTTACTCTAAAGCTACTATAATCAAGATATTGTGGTATTGGTGAGAGAACAGACAAATAGATCAATGGAACAGACTAGAGTCCAGGCACAGAGCCACATAAATAGAGTCAGTTGATCTTTGACAAAGGAGCAAAGACAAGTCAGTGAAGAAAGGACAGTCTCTTCAACAGATGATATTGGAAAAAATGGACATCCACATGCAAAAGAATGAATCTAGACATAGACCTGACACCTTTTATAAGGACTAATTCAATGTGGATTATAGATCTAAATGTAAAATGCAAAATTATGAAACTCCTGGAAGACAGCAGAGGAGAAAACAAAAAGGACCTTGGGTTTGGTAGTGAGTGTTTAGATACAACACTAAAAGCATGATCCATGAAAGAAAAAATAACTGGGCTTTATTAAATGAAAAATGTCTACTTTGTGAAGATATTGTTAAGAGAATGAAAATACAAGTCACAGACTGGGAAGCAATATTTGCAAAAAGTATCTGATAAAGAACTTGTATCTAAAATACATAAAGAACTCTTAAAACTCAGCAGTAAGACAACAACCTAATTTAAAAATAAGCAAAAGATCCGAACAGACACCTCACCAAAGGAGATATACAGATGGCAAAAATGGATATGAAAAGATGCTTAACACATCATTAGAGCATTGCAAATTGAAGCAACAATGAGATTCCACTATACATTTATTAGAATAGCCAAAATAAAAAAAACTGACAATATCGAAAGCTGACAAAGATGTGGGACAATTGGAACTCTGACTCACTGCATGTGGGGATTCAAGAATGGTACAGCCACTTTGGAAGAGTTTAGCAGTTTCTTAAAAGCAAAAGGTATTCTTACCATACAATCCAGCAATCATGCTCCTTGGTATTTACACAATTGAGCTGAAGAGTTGTGTCTACACAAAAACCTACACATGAATATTTATAGCAGTTTTATTCTTAATTGCCCAAAACTGAAATCTTTAGTAGATGAAGAGTAAATAAGCAGTGGTATGTCCATTCAGTGGAATATTATGCAGCAACAAAAAGAAATGAACTATTAAGCCACAAAAAGACAGGGAGGAACCTTAAATGCATGTTGCTAAGTTAAAAAAAAGCCAATCTGAGAAGGCTATCTACTGTATGATTCATCTAAATGAAATCCTGGACAAGGCATAACTAAGGAGACAGTAAAAGGAGCAGTTGTTGCCAGGAGTTCAGAGGTACAGGGGTGGATGGATAGGTGGAGCACAGAGGATCTGTAGGGCAGTGAAACTATTCTGCACACTCCTGTAATAGTGGATATATGACATTATATATATGTCAAACCACAAAATTGTACAAAAAGCAAACCTTAATATAAACTATGGACTAAATAAGAATGTCTGAATATTGGTTCATCAACTGTAACAAGTGCACCACATTAATGCAAGATAAGTAACAGAGAAAACTGGAGGGAAGGGAGTAGGGAGGGGATATATGGAACTCCTCTGTACTGTTTATTTTTTCTGTAAATCTAAAACTGCTTTGTAAAAAAAGGCGCTCATCTAGGCAATATTTGTCAATGGCTGCTAACATGCAAAAAGAGAAACTACACATTTTGTGCCTCCTGATAGAACACAATACTCCCCATAAAGTAGTCTTACCAAAAGCAAACCAAAAACAAAAGAAAACTTGAACCTCATCAAGCCTTTAGCTCTAACTTCCACTTGGCAAAAAATGCTGTTACACCATAGAGAATTGGAGAACAATGTAACCCAGGGATGCAGTTAGCAAAGTGCAGACTGTAGGAAACCCTGCGAACAAAAAGGCAGTTTCTGCACAAACTCTTCTTACAAATAATTTGGAAATAAAAACAAAATAGTAGAAACAGAGCTCATAGATTAAAAGCAATTTAGGAGACCTATCGAGCCCATTGCAATATATAGACCTTGTTTAGGTCCTGATTCAAACAAACTGTAGGGAAAAAGCTCAAAACATGTAATAACAAACACTTAGGCCACCACTGGAAAAACTGACCACTAATTGGATATTTTATGATATTAAGGAATTACTGTTAATATTTTTAGTTGTGATGATGACATAGTAGTCTTAAGTTTAAAATTAGAGACCTCGTTTAGAAACAAATATTGAAATATGAATATGGATGAAATTGTTGATTAGAGTTTGCTTCCAAGAATCCAGGGGGAGGAAGAAGGGTAGGGGAAAGATGAAACAAGACTGACCAAGAGCTGATTTTTGTTGAAATTGGATAATGGGTATCTGAAATCCTACAATTTTGGGGGTCAGAAAACTATAGGCTGAGGGTCAAATCCAGCCTGTCAACCATTTTTGCACTGTTTATGAACTAAGAATGATCTTTACATTTCTGATGGTAGAAAAATAATAAAAGGAAGGAGAATATTTCATAACATGTGAAAATTACATGAAACTCAAATGTTAGTGCCCACAAAGTCCTGTTAGAACATAGCAACGCTTATTTACATACTATCCATGGCTGCTTCTGTGCTACAATGGCAGAGTTGAGTGGTCGAGGCAAAGAAAAATATTACTCTCCATTGAACCCTTTCTCAAAGAATTCTCCACTTTTGCCATTTGGCAAAACACACTCCACGCTTCATCTGTCCTCCTGGATGCCTTCTGCTTTCAACTCAGGTGTCTATTACATTGTGAAATCATATTTCTCACTGAATTAATCTTGACCTTAAGTCCAGGGTTGAAACTACAACATTAGCACATGTATGGCTTGGCAGCCCCAGCTGGATTCTCATATTAAATTCTCCACCCAAGCCATTCTTTGATTATTGGCACCCAGGCTGATGGTCAAGCAAATGAAACTATATATTAAAGCTACATACATTTTACATGACCCATGGCAACTGTATACTTGAAGATTGGTGGGAATGTCACGAAAGCCTACCAATTTGGACCCATTACTTGTGATTCCGAATTCTTCGATTGCAGGTGCTTGTGAAGTGCTGGGTTATCCACTGGATTTCTGCTGAAGTCGGGCAAACTATTCAAATGACCCAGGAAACAGCGCTTTGGATCCCAGCCCTGGCTCCGCGACAGCCAGCTTTACAAATCCTCATCTCGTGGGTCCCCACGACAAATCCATGCTTCCTGATGGGTCTCTGGGAAGTTACGTGGGTGGGGAAGAAAACTGGCGTGGCTTCAGAAAAGAGGCACAGGATGGAGCGCTCCACACCTCCGTGTCCTCGGCAGGTGCCCCACTGCGGTCGCCTGTCAGAGGCAGTGTGGCTGGCATGAGGGCTAGTGGTTTGGACGGCTGTGGGAGTCCTCCTAAGGGCAGAGTTTCGCTGCTGCCAGCTGGTGTAGGGAGAATGTCAGGTCGCGCCTTGGAGTCGCGTCCGTCACCCCCTGGCAGGGCCTGCTCCCCTAGCGCCACACCCGAGGTAGGAGGTGCACACGCGCTCGTGGAGCGCCAGGACAGTACTGATCGCTTTCCTTGGGAGGTGCTGCCCCACTGCGGCTGGCTTCCTGCCCGCGCTCCCGGAGGATGGTGCTGCCCTGTATGCACGCGTTTCCCCTGATCCCAAGAGCCTGGACTGTGAAGATTTCTGGCACAACTGCCCGACTTGGCTCCTTGGGTAGTGAGGATGGACGTCTCTGATAGCTATGAACAGGTCCGATTACCCAACCCAGCCGGCCCCGGCCTTTGGCGTGTCAGGTAGCCCAGTCCTGTGTCTGGTACTGGCCTCCCTCAGCCTGGAATTGGAAGAGGTAGAGAAAACGAAACCCCACTGGGCTTCTCTCGGCCTCAGTAGATGACCACCCACTCAGGACAAGGCTGGAAGGAGGCTGTCTGTAAAACTTCAGAGTGTTTGGATGGAGGTGGGGCCGGGGGAAGGCCATTTAAACAAAGGGCCAGGGAGCAGTGAGAGACTGGAAACAGATTAAAAGTTAAAATTCTCACCACAGCCCAGGCTCTGCTTAACCCAGCCTGTCCGTCATTCTACCTTGTTTCATGCCACTTTCCCTCACTCCCCACCTTGCCTCACAGTGGTCCTTATTCCGCTGCATAAACATATAGCCTCAGGGCCTTTGCACATGCTGCCTCTCTGCCCGGAATGCTTCCTGCTCTCCTTCTCCATCCCCTTTCTTCTCCCAATCCTGGCTTCCACCCTGCCTCTCCTTACAACCTACCCCTTCTCTCCCGTTTGGCCCTGGTGGGGGCTCCCCCTACCCCCTACCCCTATGTTTCCCTGCAATCATTCTGTCTCAAGCCTGTTTTGGACTCCTCCATAGCCCTGATACAGCCTGCAGTTGATTCCCTTTATTGTTTTACTTTTCATTTTGTCTTTACAACCCACAACTAGATTACACATTCCTCTGGGACAGGAACGTGTCCACATCATGTTCCATGGTGCATGCGGTACCTAGGACAGCACCTGGACCTAGCCAGTGCTCACCAAGTGTTTACTGAATAAATGATTCCACAGACATTGCATTCAATTTCACTTCTTATTCTCAACTCCCTCTCCAGATTAGCTAAGTGACCTCAGGGTTTGGTGGTTCAGTCTGTGCATTTGCCAAGGTCTTTCATTTCTCTTCCTCCTTCCCTGCTCAGTCTTTTGGTCATTTTGACTAACAAATGACCAAATTAATAACCTCACCTCCTTAATGATCTTCACCACAGAATGGGCAGAAGGAGTTATTCACTTCTCCTTAACTGACCCCACACAAGGCTTTGTCTGACCAGAGTTCTAATTATGGGTTAATTATTTATTATTTCAATTATCTGTGAGATTTCTCTCCACTCAGAGCAGGCAGAATGGGCGAACTGTTGTTAACAAATAACCCCAAAATCTCAGACTTGCATTGATGCAGCAGAAGTTTATTTCTCACTTTAAAGCTCAATATGAACGTTCCGATCACACAGTTCTCCTCTGAGGAGTGAATCCAGGGTCCTTCTGGACAGGAGAACATCAGAAGACACGTAGACCCCTCTCACTTTTGGCCAGCAGGGACACACCCAGCTTACGCTCAGCTCCGGGAGGCGGAGAGCAGGCAGGTGGCCCCACGGTGACACAGGGGCTGGGCAAGAGATCTGAGCATGCAATCCCGGTGGGCAGCCTCTCCTGGCATTAGCCCTCACAAGGTGAGCATGAGGGCCACGACAGTGGTCATAGCCTGCAGGAAAGAAGGCCCCACAAGTTCTTGACATTCCCCCACTTCTCACACCTTCTAGGAAGAACCAAGTGCCCTACAAACTCCAGCATACCCCCTGCCTGGCTACAGCTTTCCCGGCAGCCCTGATTCTGAGCTCCTGCAGGGTGGTTCAGGACCTTCCGTCTCCCCTGCCCACTGCTTCCCTCTTCCTCGCCGTTCTCTGTAAGGCCCTGGCAGGAACCAGGGCCCCGAAGTGGTCTGCTGGCCGCCTGCACCCTCTCAGTGCCCTTCCAGGCCTACCAGTCCAGGGAGCTCCATTTGGTCAGTGATGCTTTTCTCTCTCTTTCTTCTCATGAGATTTCCCTCTTTTCAACCTGGCTTATAACTGGGTATTAGGAAGAGAGCAGTCCCACTGGCCCTGCTCTCAATGGTCACAAAGGACTGACAACCTCTGAGAAACTCGCCTTTAAAGCAGGAGATGGGTGGCTATTGGGTTCAAGTGCCTTCGGAGCCTCGTAGGTAAGATATGAAATTGGCCCCCCATATGTGGAGGCAGGGAGAGACCCGAGAAAGAGGCAGGCCACTCCAGGTTGGCAGTGGCAGGTTTAGTAAGCAAGGGAGCCTACATTCCAGGCTCTTCTCAGGCGGCCGCAGGAAGAGTAGGGCAGATCTCTGCACCTGCCCGCCAGAACTTTAAAGGGCCTTACCTGGGTTCAGGCAAATGCACCAGCCAGATGGTCTCAACACCACACCACTATCTCAAGACTGTGTCCTTGGGGCAGCCTCTGGAATCAGGGAAGGTGGGCAGGGGTGGGGTGTGGAGCCTCTGATCGTCATGGTGCAGCTCTGGGTGAGGCAGGGGTCACGTCTTCTCAGTGGCCTCCCCCAGTGGCAGACACAGAGCTGCGCAGACAGAATTGCAGGCAGTTGTGAAAACCTGGCGGGAAGGGCATCAGGGCACTGGCGGGGAGGGTCCTCCACTAGGGCGAGGAGGCCTTCCTGGTGCCCCTCAAAGCGTTTTAAAATGTAAGTTGTATTACTCTTCCTGTATAGTGAGGCCGGCAGATCGGGAGTCCACCGCCTTTGTAGAGACAGTCTGTGGCTCTCAGTTGGGCCGTGGGCTCAGGACTGGCCGGTGAATGTTTGAAAAGCTTGCTCAAGGTGAGTTGTTGAGAATCCCTAGGAATCAGGTCCCCCTGAGAGAGGCAGCCCCTCCTGGGTCAGCAAGGCCCCAACGGGTCAGAGCATTAGAAAATTAAAGATGTGATTAATATACGTCCTTCAATTAATAAGCTAGTTAATGCAGTTCAATAGATGCAGGCCTGTCTAGTGACAGAAGGCACATTTGGAGAGCGTGACTTGCCTTACAATCATAGGTACTGACCCGTCCCCCTCTCCCCCTCCCATCCAGCCCAGCAGCAAGTCCCACTGGCTCGAGCTCCACAGCACCCGAGACCCACTCCACATCCGGGCTGTCCCCGAACCATGCCCTGCAGAGCCCTGCCTGCACCTGGCAACAGCCCTCTACTGGACGTCCCCTTCCCACTCTGCGTCCATCACCTGTCCCCCCAGAGCAGCCAGAGGCGGCACACTGCTACTGGGTGAGTCTTTCTGTTTGCAATTTAAAGAGTTCTTTTATATACCTGTATTATAGAAATTTTCAAGCATACATGAAACAAAAGGGGATACAGCATCTCCCCCCGACTTGATCGCTCAGCTTCAGTACTTGTAACTCATGGCCAGTCTTGTTTTAACCATGCCGACCCGCTTTTCTCCTCTCCCCACACTACTTGGCAGCAAATCCTTGACAATAGAGGATGTTTATTACAAATCAGATCAAGTCACGTCTTAGCTTAAAAACCTCCACAGCTTTCCAGAACATTTGCAATGAACCCTTATCTCACGTGGTACTCAAAGCCTTCTAACCACCCTGCTGGCTTTTCTCCCCGGCTGCAGCCAGAGGCCCTTCTGTTCCTCAGACACAGCACATCTCTACCTCAGTGCCTTTGTACTTGCTGTCCTGCTACCTAGACCACTTACTGCCTACATTTCTGTGGACACTGTGGCATTCACACCTCAGCTTAGACGCCACCCCCTCAAAGGCCTTCCCTGTGAGTCCAGCTCTGACAGGCCCCCAACCTCTAACCAGCTGCTCTCTGTCATAACACTCTGAAATCAGCTCACTTATTTTTAAAAGTTTATTCTAAAATCAAAGCTCCAGAAAAGCACAGACTTTGTTTTGTACGATGTTATGTCCCCACAGTTAGCTTAGTGCTCAATATATAAGAAACACCTACTATATAGAGTAAGTAAAAGCAAACAAAAAAGAATAAAAATGAAAAGTATTAACTTCAGGGCAGTTTTTAAAGTAAACTGGTGCACTTATAATTACATTAACTGATATAATCAAATTCCATTTCTTAGGAAAAATATACATATACAAATGTATTTTGGGAGAAAAAAGAAAACCTCTTTTAGTGCAAAGACCTCTGCCTCAGGGAAAGATCCCAAATGGCCTGAGTTCTAATTCTGCAAACAGGGAAAGAAAGGGGTGATGTGACTATTTTTGTCCTTAGAAGTAGCTTCTGCTTCCCGCTGGTAGAAGAATGGAGGACTTAATTCAGATGACAAGACTACCCTCTCCCACTTGTAAGGCCAGGGGGAAAAAAGGCCTCTAAGGAGACAGATTAATAAATTCTGAAATGAGAAACAAAAGATAAAAATTTAGGTTTGTTAAACAAAAGCCTCCGCTGAGGGCCATATTTGGGGATCCTGTTTGATGAGGCTCAAACCGCAAAGTGAAATTACACCGTGCTTTTGATTACTTCCTATCATGGTTTAAAAACAAATTCCCACATCATGTTTTACATTGGTGACAATCCCCTGCAGCAAAGCCTCCTTTGTCCAGGGCCCGCTCCCCACCCTCTGTTAGCCCCCGGCCCCTCCCTCCCCCTTTCAGCTGAGCTCCCCTGGTTTTCAAGCTGAGATTCTCTTCTTTCTGTGTATAGCCATATTTTTGCAGGACGTATGTTGAGTATTCTTGAATGTAGTGTGTGGGGCTTTACACCAAAAATGTGTAGGCGAAAAGTTCCACGTTGATTAAATCTGTATTGATGAGACGCTTTCAAACTCACCAGGAGGGTATCCTTTCTCAAAGGGAGCAACACCCCCCAGTACCTGCTCATTGCATAGGCCACAGACTGGGTCTCCTCCGCACGCTCACCCCAGCTTTCAGAGGCTTGGCAGGATGGCCGTGCACCCTCAGCCTTCCACACAGCCCTCCTCTCAAGGGAAACAACAGCATTATTTCCTCAGACACTGGTAGGAATGTGAAGGGGCTGGGCAGTCTTCTGGTACATAAACCCTTTGAAGATAGTGAGCAAGAAGCAATCAGGAGACCTGAGAGGCCTGTGCCCAGCAAGGAATCCACACAAGAAGACGCGCCTGGCTTCCTTAGCTCTATGGCTGGGCCCAGGCCGCCCACCTCAGGCTTTATGCGGCTGTTCTAGGCAGGGCTGGGCTGGCCTAGGGAGTTCAGAGCACAGGTTTTTTCAAAGAAACCACTTTGAGTTCTGTGGAGGGCATAAGTCCAAAGACTCTGTATATACGCAATGTCATTTTGAGCATTTTTCTATGTGCCGAAAACCCTGTGCATCATTAGCTCGTTTCAATCTCACATGTCTTTATGAGGTAGGATTAAAATCATTTTACACTCACTTGAGGAAACTGAGTCATAGGAAGGTATGAAACGTCTGAGGTATGAAACCTACTGAGACCACACATTAGGAAGAAGGGAAGTTGGGAATATACACAAAGCCATTTGACACCAGTGTCCAAGATTTTGACCACTAGCAAGCCAGCACAGAGGAAAGAAACACAGACTCACACTGCCTGGGCTCAACTCTCAGCGGTGCTGCTTTTTAACTATGTGACTTAACAGGTCACTTACCCTTTCTGTGATGAGTTTCTCTGAGTGTAGAATGGGACTGGTGCTAGCACCTACCACATGGGTCGTGTGGGCATTAAATCGGGTCCTAGGTGTGAGTGCTGGCCAGTGCCTGGGGTAGGATAAGTGTTGTGTGTCTGCCGTTGCAAAGCCTCCAATACCACTTCTCATTCTTGTATAATCCCATTTGGCTGACTCCTTTCTCCACCTGTTAATGGAAGGCATCTAATCCCCTGCACACCCATGCCAGTTTTGGAAGGGGAGTTTTCTGGAGGTGATTCTGCAAGATGGCACTTCCTAGCTGTCATCTTTCTCTCCAGCTTGACATGTTGGGAAACATCCCCTTTCCAGGCCGCTGCCTTCAGAGGTGCCTAAGGCCTTGTCTCCAGCGCCTGATGGGCACTGTGGCCTCCCCAGATAATGTGCTGTCATCCCCCGCCCCTGCCAGATGAGTTGCGGGGCCGGGCACTCTGAGGCAGAACAGCTCTCTCTTCTCTGAGGCTACCTGGGCCAGGAGCTGCATGGGACCAAGCAGGGCAGCCTGCTGACAGGGCCTTGCAGAGCACCTAAGGGATTGGCTTCCGATTTTGTCCTCACAGAAACCTTGAGCTCATGGGAGGCTAGGCTGAGGGTCCGATCTGAGGCAGAAATTAGAATTATGCCTCTTCTCCAAATGCTCGAAGCCCTGCTGTTCCCCCTCCACCTCTGGGATAGCCTGGGAGGTCTGCGCTCTGTGAAACCGAGCATGTGTGGGCCTGTGCATTTCCTGGGAAGATTTCCATCACTTTTGTCATGCTCCAAAAAGGGGTTTGTGATCCCCAAAATGTCAAGGACCCTGGTTTCCATAGGACAAGTCAGTTTGTTGGGTTGGATTCGCCAAGAAAGACCCTGAGACAGAGTTAGGCATGCAGGGTGTCTGTAGCTGAGAAACTACCTGTGAGAGGGAAAGAGGAAGAACTGGGGAGCAGTCAGGGAGTAGGTAGACCTACCAGGGGCTGTGCAACAGGGATTCTGGAGCACAGAGAGCCTGGTAGGGAAGTCAGTGTTTGGCAGAAATGCTGGGCCTGTGAACCACAGCCTTGCTCTGAGGTTGGCCTGGATGGCCCCTAAGAAGAGTGCCGCCAGGTTTGAAAGCTGAAGCGTGTCCTGAAGGAGCTAACAGCTGGAAGCTGTCAGCCGGCAGCCTGTGTGGAGCTGGTCCTCCCGCCCTTTCTGGAAGGGAACCTGGGGAGCACGTCTCTGCGCCTGCTACGTGCCCTGCACAGCCAGCACACACAGTTCCCAAAGTCCATCAGACCTGCTCCAGCAGCTCTGCATCCTGCGAGTGTACCCTCTAAGCCAAGCTGGGGCCCCTGGTCGCTGACCTAGTCAATACCCATTCCCAGAATCTCGGGCCCTGAATGTGACCTGGGTAAGAAAAGCGGGCCGCTGGGGGTAGGGGGGTGGGGGTGGGGGAGCTGGGCAGGAGAAGTTGTAGAAGACAAGGGAAGTCCTTATCTTATGAAAAGACTGTATAATATACATGTTGGTTGTTTAGAATTTGGAATACATTTCCTCACAGAAATGCTATTATAAATGGTTCCCAGGCATTTTGCAAAAACCTGTTCAATTCATAATAATATTGAAATAGTAGGAAGGGTCGTCCCAGGGTCTGAAGCCCAGAAGACACCCCTCCACCGGGTGAGATCCTCTGAGCCGCCCAGATAACCCTGCTGCAGCGGAGGACAGGAGGATAGGTGAAATCTGCAAGCATCAGCGGGCAGAAGCAATTCCAGAGAAGAGGGAAGCGAGGCTGGGAGGGCACCTCCAGGGCTTAGCAGTGGAGAGACGCCGGAACAGGGGGCCCCTGCAGCAAAGGCGCGCTGACCTAGTGCAGAAAGGTGCACCGCCTCTTTATTAACCGGGTTTCTTGCCTCCCACCAGCCCAGACTCCTCTGAAACCACGCTCACGGAAAAGCTCAGCAGGTTGGAAGAAGCGAACGCTAGAGCCATGAAGCTCTTTGTTAACCTCTAGAAGGCCTGGGGGCGCCTCTCATCCCAGATTGCAGGAGCTCCCGGAGCAAGCCCTTGGGGGACGTTCTGGAAGTGGCCGCTAGAGGGCCCGTCCGCCCTTCACGACTCCAGGAGCCCCGGGAGGCAGGGCGCTGGGGGAAGAAACCAGTCTTTTAATTGCTGTTTAATGAGAAGGCTGCTCCCAAAGTGCCCTCCTCACAGGGAAAGCTCCAGGCTTCTATTAAAGGGAATGTCTTATTTATCCTCTAACATGAAGAAGCTTCCACACAGCATCAATTAAACACATTTAATGTAACTAGAGTGGGAAAACATCTAAAGAATAGAATATAGAGTTGTTACCCTTTTAAAGTATCAAACCGCCCGTTCTGGTCTCCGTGGTGTGTGGATTGGTCCTGGGATGGGTCTCAAGTTTGGCTGGATCCCACGGGGTCCCTCCTCCTCCCCAAGCAGGTGGAAGGAAGGTTTGGGGGCTTGCATAGGTATGGTGTCAGGACGCTCCAGGCAGGTCCGGCGATCCTGCCTCATACTGATTATTCTTGTCAGTACAGCATGGACACTCATCCTTGTCCGGACGTTCATTGGGCTGTCGGGTTGAAAACTATGGTTACTGGTGAAATTTTCTATACCATCCACTTGATCTGTAGGGCAGATTCTGGAAAGTGCCATTATCTGGACCAAAGCAGATCTAAAATCGAGTGACTGCTGCCCAGGTATGGGGTATTCCAGAGCAGCTGCACCCAGAAAAAAAGTGCATCGAAGTCCTAAGCAAGATCCACAGTTCTACATTCTGAACTGCTCGAGGCAAGGCCAGATACAGGATGCTCTCAAGGTTCTAGCTTAGTATATTACACAGATGGGGTGGAAAGGCCCTCAGGAGAAACACCTGTCTTTTCCTGGTTCCAAAAATAGTGATCTCCTAAGCAATTGATCTGCTTTTATGTTAAACCCTCATCCGCTTCCCTTTTAGTTAACCCCTGGTTGCATACTTGTGGCTGTTGAAAGGAAGTAGGTCCGCCTGCAAAGTAGGTCCTGTCTCCATTCTTTGTCCCATCTTAGCTACCCTTATCTTTCCTTTTTCTCTTGCTCCTGTGTTAGTGTATGTTAAACTTATGTTTTTTTGTCTCCTTTGCAATTTGCCTTAAATCCTTTGTGGGACAGACCAAAATGCAAATAGAATAAAGCAGAAAGCAGACATCAGATACCTAATTTTTGGAATGGCATGAGGTCAAAGGGCCGGCGAGTGTTTGTTAGCTGTAATCCTATGCAGGAAAAAGCATTTTACAATTCTCTGCTAGGCTGCCTGGGTGGTGACATTTTCTAACACTGACTGTCACCCTTAACTTTACTTACCCTTTGATTTGGACACCTCCAAGCTGAGTCTTCTAGACTCTTTTGTCTTGTGTGTAATACACAAAGCCTTGTCTTTCTGATTTTGTAACTTCAGAAAGTATATTCTAACTTTTCAGAGGGCTTCAGTGACCAGTTTATTTTTTTAATTTTTCAGTTGCTTTACAAATTTAAACTTTTTTTTTCTGCCAGAAGATCCAGATACTGTCAACCAGCAATACCACTTCACTACTCTGGCTGGTACCTCTGAAACATAGCAAGAAACAAAGAGAAAATCACAGCAAGTTGACTCAAAAACTCAGATACCCACAAAGCAATATACATGTTTGGCTACTGTTGCTATTACAAATACTGAGACACTTTTTGAAGGCCTCAAGTCCTGAATTGCAAAGATTCCACGCCAGATCTGAACACAGCAGGCATTTCACACTGTTTGCTAAATGAATACATGAGTTCACAAAACCGAACCAAGACACGGGGGAAGAGTGAGTGACTCCCCTGAGTCGGGCCTGGGCAGTTCCAATTTACCCATCGTGGGACCGAACAACTTTCAAAGATGTGAGCATTTGCAGAACTGATGTCTCTGCGGTTTCCTGAAGGAGAAAGGGACAGGGCAGAGAAAGGCTGTCTCTGGAAACGGCAGCTTTGAAGGAGAAAGACTTGGTGGCCAAGGAACACTACTCTCAGGAAGCCCCCGGAATCAAGTTATTTTATAAAATGAGGCCCTTCCCTTCCCCTCCCCCACTGCCCTCCCTCAGGTATTAGTAACTTGCTGCGTTAACACTGCCAGCGGCACTCCAACACCCTGATTCCACAGCCCCTTCCTTTCATGCCTACTTCTAAATGTTTGTCCTGAGAGGTTTTTTTATTTCCGAGGATTTTTGTGTCATGGGCCAGGCCCAGAAGTTTACAAGAACAAAGAAGGTAATTAGTCTGTGGGTTTGGGCTGTGTAAACAACCGATTTCTTTCATTCAGGTGGAAAACAAGACAGGCCAAGGACCTCATTTTTTACTGAAAATATGCATCTACATTAGAAAATGTCACCGGTGGGTATTTTTTCTCAACTCCGTGGATATGTCTCATTCGCCCTAGCTCCTGCTTCCTTTGCTTTTCTGTCTGACTTCTTTTTGCAGGACTTTGGAGCAGCCCAGCGCCCTGCAGCCGCCTTTACGGGAAGCAGACAGAGCCTGGTGAGAGGGCCTCTCAGCAGGCTGGAAACATTTACTTTCCTATCCAGCCTCCCTCCCTGCCAAGGAATCAGGCGAGCCTGGGGGAAATGCTTTCCCTCCCATGTTTACAAAGCGCTAAATTTTCAAAGTCATTAATTCCCTTCATAAAGAAAGGGTCTAATGGTGTTTCCTATTAGTCATTGTGATAGCGGCTATAACCCTGTGGGATGCTGAAAGCGGTAAAGAGCCCAAACTGAGTAGATGTGGGGGACAGCAAAATTGTTTCTCCTTTGCAGCCGTCAGACTTTTCTCCTGTTTTAAAAGGAAATATTTTGAATATCTTAATCGCTCCCTCACACGTTCTTTTATTTTATTTTCCTCTTCAGAACATTCAGAAGTGTTGGTAGACACAGACCCCTCCTCTATGCATGTGTTTCTTGGGGGAAGGAGTCCTTTGTCCTGAGGGTCCGAGCTAACCACTTCCAGAGTGGGTGCCCCCTGTTGGGGAGGGGGAGAATGGGGAGGCCCAGTGTCTCAGCCCCCCTGGGCTTGGGTGCTGGCTGGGGTGTTCCCAGTGCCAGACAGAAAGAGCCCTCTTTTTCCAGTGCTCAAATTACTCCCTGGAATCCAGGTTTCCAGCCCCTTAACCCTTTCAGGGCAGAGAACAGCAGGGAGCCACTCTGCTCTGAGCACCTGCCTGTTCATCTCCGGCTGGGCTCAGGGGGCAGGCAAGGGCTATCGCCGGTCCCCCACAGCTGGCCCATGAGCTCAGTAAAGACTCCTCTTGATTTCAGTGTAGATTGGTTTTTTTAGAGAATACCCTGAGACTTCCTGGCTGCAAGAGGAATTACTGTGACCAGAAGGGGATCCGGCGGAAGCTGTGTTGGCAGGGAGAGCAGCAGTTTTCAAAATACGACCTGTTTCAGAATCAGCAGGAAAGCCTGTGAAAAATGCAGACTCTTCCCCACTGCGGCCACCACCAGCCCCACCACCAACCAAGTCAGGATTTCTCATGCGCTCAGGGCAAAAACAGGGAAGAGACCGGCAGGGTTCCCACATCTACCTCTGGGTCCTGACACATGCGACCCTCCCGGGCCCCGGAACGGCCCCAGGAAACCTTCCTTCTGGATAGAAATGCTGGGCTCCCACGGGAGGGACAGTGCCTGGGGCCCTGCTGGAGGGGCAGCCAGCGGGCTGTGCCCACCCCTCCTGACTCCCAGACCTGCTGATGCACTGGGAGCGGTTTCACCTCCATGCCCACCACCTCAGTGTTGTTTCACCTCAGTGGTGGAACCAAAAGAGAATGGGAATCCCTCCGTAACGCTCCAGAGAATGTGGGTTTCGGTTGTCCTGGAGACGGCCTTGTCCCCTGGCTGCCTGTTCGGCCCTTGGGTCTGGCCCTAGTCTATCCACATCCCTAGAGACACGGACTATGTGCGTCATCCACTGGAAGGCTTTTACGAGAGGTGCCGGGATCAAAGCTGCCTTAAGCAAAGAGAGTTCCCAACCTCTGATGGTCAAAGGAAACCAGGGCCCGCTGGCCACCATGGCACCCTTTGGGACCCATCTCCTCGGGAGCCTCTCAAAGGATGCTGGGACAGTCTTCCTGTGTGGGTCTTTCCTCCATGCCATGCCCTGCCTCTTAGAGCTGTGTGACCTTGGGAATACTCCTCACCTTCTCTGAGCCACAGGTCTTGCTGCCTGTGTAATATAAAGAATAATAATAATCCTAATAATCATAATACTATTCCTGCAGAATTTATGAGATAAGAGATCATGCCAGATACTTAGATGGTACTTAACATGTCACTCCTCCCCTCACACCAGAACCTCAGGCAGGTGCCCGGACACCTAAGGGAATCATATCAGAAAACTAGGCAAATGATGACTGCCTACATTTAACAAGTGATCCTTCTTGCCCGATCTTTGTTCCTGAGTTGGAGTGGAGATACTTATTGTTAGTTTTTTAAAGCAACAGGTTGATGATCCCTTCCATCAAGACATATGCTCCCCCCAGCTAGGAGAGGATGACGCCAAAAGGCACCTTGCTTCTCGGATTTTCTTCAGAGCCCTGCTGGGCTGGGGTGGCTCTGAACATGTAAATATTTAACTGTCATGGATTGTGTAACTGTTCTGGCTCCGGATGCACTGGGAGCCGTGGAGCAACACGCTGGCACCTGCTGAAGTGTTCTGCATTCGGGGAACGGAGTTGATGCCCATACTGGGAGGCTGTCCTACCAGCGGCTGAGAGGTAGCAGGATTCTGTGGTCTGTTAGTTATCTTGGGAACAAATTCTGGAATTGGGAGAAAGATAAAGCAACTGTAATTAAAGCTTGCCTTGGGTGGAATCTCCCAGTGAAGGGAACTGGCACATAATTCTTGTGTGCCCGCTAAGCCCCAACTGCTAGGCTGGGAATTTTATGTATATTGAATTGTTTAATTCTTACAACAGCCAGAGAAGGGATTACTATTGTCACCAAGAAATGGAGGCTCAGAGAGATTCCGTCATCTCCTGAAGTCTTCCAGCTACTCAGAGTCAGAACTAGGGCATGAAGCCATAGCTGGGAACTGTAATTATGAAGAAGGGAAATCAGTGCCACACTTTGTAACCCTTAAGCCTCATCAGTAATGCACCCTTTAGGTATCTCGGAGACGAGGAAGAAGGAGCGTGTTTACAGGGAGTGCCCCGTGTTTCACTACAAGGTCAATGTTAAACCACTTCCTTCTGCCTCATGGATACCCACTGGACAAATACACTCGGCTCATATCAAAGTATGTATTTATTAAGACTCAAGAGGTTGGAAAAACATCAGAGACAAACCAAAACTAGAACATGCAGAATTAAGGCGCTGCTCTGCCCACAGTGGGCAGGACCCAGGAAGCCAAACTCTCAGCAAGATGGAGGGCACTTCACCTTCACCTTCGGCCCCGCCCATCCCCACGCATCCTCCCTCTGCTCCTGGACGGACCCCAGGGCTCACAGCCACAGCAGGCCCTTGCTGCCTCTGTCCCTGGATCACCCGCAGTCCCATTTCCATCCGTCTCACCCAGATGGGTTCCTCGGCTCTCTAGATGCCCCCAGACGATTGGTACAGCCTGCTGTTCCCCCGGGTTTATACTGCTTTTGTGAAGCGTCGTAATTGTACGATTATACATTTGTCTAGTCCTGTAAACTTTGAGCTCTTCAGAGGACGAGTCTTCTTGGGGCCATCTACACCCCCTGGCGTGCTGGGCAGAGCTTGGCACATGGAAGGCAGGCTATAAATGCTAAATGGCAGACTGAATGGACAGTGGCCTGGGAATAGAAATTTTGTATTTTCAATCCATATGCTATGACAGGAAGCGTCTGATCATCGTTTTCATCGTTTAATGCAGGACTTTCTCATTCAAAGATAGTCAATATGACCTTGTTTCCTCGGATGGTAAATAAGGTTATACTGCTTCATAGAGATCTCCTAAGGAATAACCAGTAACTAAATATCATCAAATGCTTGCAAGATCATAGGAAAATGAGAATAAGGGACCTCTACAATTCCAGATAATAAACAACACTGGAAAACTGTATTTTTAAATTTCTAAGGAAATATTTTAAAAGATACTAGGGCAATTCATTTCATGTTTGAAGAATCACTTCAATAACTCAACAGTGTTTACTGAGCACCTCCCAAGTGCTGGATGCTACGGGGAAAATGACTAAGATCTACTCAGAAAGTGCTGTATACCTCTCAGCACATTTTCCCAGAATCACTTCTCTATTTCTTCATGTCCTCACGGTGGTAGGCGGAATAACACCCCCCGTCCCCCACGACATGCCCATGCCCATGGCCTCATCCCTGGAACCCGTGAACATGTGACTTCACATGGTGAAAAGGACTTCGTAGACAAGATTACATGATCCTGGGTCATCCGGGTGGAACCGATGTCATAACCAGCATCCTCCGAGAGGGAGGCAGGAAGGTCAGAATCAGCCCTGAGACACAAGCTAGGCAAACGCTTGGAGTGATGCGGCCACAAACCAAGGAGGGCAGGCAGCTCCCAGATGCTGAGAAAAGGCAAGGGAAAGGATTCTCCCCTTCAGCATCCAGAAGGGAGGCAACCTGCTGACACCTGGTGCTGGACTGAAGGTGTGGGGCGACTTGCCACAATCGTAATAAGGAACTAAAACACATGTCTTCACAACGGAGAGAATCTTAGTCCCACGCCACGTGTTATGCTGGTGGGTGAGAGAGATTTGGCAAAAGTTGACAGCAGTGCCAAGCACACAACCATTTTGTTAGCTGTTATTATCACAGAATTATTATTTCATTATTTACTCGGGAGCTCTTAATCCCGGGGGTAAGCAGCTCTTACTTCCTATTCATAAAACGAACCTGTATTAAGAGACCAGGCCCTCTGGTAACGCTTGGGGAGCCAGGCATTGAATGGTCTTTCTGATCTCAAGACTCCTGCCAGGAGGAAGAGACCGACTTCTCAGCAAGGAAGACCAGCGCAGGTGACAAGACTCAGTTAGGGGTGCCCAGGATCTGAAGGGGGTCCAGGAAGGGTCTCCTCTGGGGAGCAGGGGTGATGGGGAGGGCCCTCTGATGAGGAAGGCCTTGAGCTTAGGACTGTCAGAGCAGCAGCCAGCAGGAAGGTAAGGGAGGCCTGCTGTGGGCCGAAGGAGCAGAGACAGCTCGTGGAGGCAGCCCTCCACCCAACAGGCGGGGAGCCACTGCCCACAGGCCCGGGTCGAGACTCAAACCTGACGTCCACCTGGGCCCTCTGTACTGCCCCCTTGGGGTCATTCCCACACGACAGCTGCCGGCGGGCCTCAAAGACTGTGTTGTCCCCAAGGGACAACTGTCTATATGATGAGACACAACTGAGAACAGCCATAGGAATCGCCATTCGAGAGAGTTTGAAAATCAGCAGTGGGAAAAGTCCACCAGAAAGATGTAAAAGAACCAGGCCTGGGGAAGCTTTAAAGAGCAAAGGACGTGAGTGGGATCCTACAAGTGGGTAAGATATAGATTGATGGGTGTGGGAGTGAAGGAGAGCCTTCTCAGCATGGAGGTGGGCCCCCCGCAGGCAGGCCACTGGGCAGGCATGGGCAAGGTAAGGATGACCGGCTGGGTACAGAAGGTCAGGTGCAGAAGGTCATATATGGCCTTGAAAGCTACTTCCCGTCCAGACTTTATTCTGAGGGCATTTGGGGGTCTGCTGGAGGGCTTTTGAGGAATAGGATGAAATCGGTGTGTTTAGGAATACTACTGCGTCTGGCTGTAACCGGGGCTCACCTATATGTCTCCAGTGCAGTCCACGCACCATCCTTATTTGTTGAACTGAGCTGAGATTTGCAGGATGGATTGGAAAGAATGAGCAAATCTGTTCTCTGATCTAAACCCAACTGGCTCCCTCCTCACTGGAAGCGGAAGCTAACGGTTGCCGGCCTTACAAAGACCACAAACCCTAGTATTCACCAAAGGTTATCAAGTCAACTCAGGTTTCTCTTGTTGCATTTAACCTTTCGTAAATACCAAATGTTTCACTAACTGCCAATTGAAATAACACTTTAAGCTCCTATTTTATAACTGAGGATTGACTATGTGTAACTGAGTATTAACTGGGTTATAAAATCAGAGCTAAAAAGCGTCATTTCAATGCCAGATTCTGATGCTCTTGTCTGTCTTCTAAGCCTTAACATGGTATAATCGCTGTCTAAGCTGACCCCGCATGTTGGGAGCTGCAGAGCTCAATGAGTGTTTAGCTGCCAAAACATGCCCCAAATTGTCACCAGAAATAATAGTAATGACATGACATGGAGGATGCTGAGAAACTGTTAGCAAGTATAATAGCAAGAAACACAACCTGAATGTGGGTGAGAAGAGTAGCCCATTGATTCATATAACCAAGTGATACCAGGGGTACCCTAACCTCAGGAACTATTGGAGCAGGGATTCAAATTCAGGTAGACCCTCACCCACTCTTACCATTTGCTTCTCTCTGCATTTTGGCTTCATTCTCACCAAAGATGGTGGACCCTTTCCTCCAGGTGGTGGAGGACATGACCACCAGGCTCTTCTCCCGCCCCTCCAGCTGCACTTCCAATCAAGCTCAGGGAGGAACTGGCTCGGATGTCCTCCAGTTAAAGATGTCCTTGGACATGGAGAGGGATGCCAGCTCCGCTTCAGACCGTATGGCTGGGGTCGTGGGCAAAAGGCAGTTTCATCAAAGAAGGAGATCGGGTGGCAAGAACACGGAAGGAATCGTTCTGAGCCAAGAAGCAAAGTTAACGGTAGGTGAGCAGCTCACAGTGACGTGAGGCCAGGAGGGTCCTGTTGCTTCCCTGGGTCTGCAGGTCTTACCCCGCTGCCTCTGACTCCCGCTGGCCCAAGAGACCCCACTTATCCCTCCGCATGGCCCCTTGAGTCAGTCTCAGCTCACGCCCCACACCCCTTCTGTGCTGGCTCTTCTGAGCTCTCTGATGCCTACAGTTAGAAATTCAGTTTCCCATCGAGTTAACATGTGTTTCCAGCAAGCACTACAATGAGAAACAATGGGAAAGACATGAAGACTTAACCTTCGTGTCAAAGAATCCCAGAAACCTATTGCTTAAAAATGTAAGGTGAGAGTGAGATCAGATTAGGTTAGATTCAGTTGTTCATGAGAAGTCTTCAGCCAAGCCCCTCAGGACTATGAATCTGACCACACGGCAAAGGGTCAGTGACCAATTAGGTCATCAGTTGTTGCCTTGACCAGTGGTTAAACCTTAGCCACGGACAATCCCACTTGTTGAGGAAAAGGCCTTGCCAGCAGAAGAACATTGGTTTAATTTAGGGATAGTACAATTGTATCTGTGCATTAGGCATTCCACTGCTGATACAACCAGAGGCCGCCCTTCTGGTTGCAATTGTTTAAAATCCTCTGGCACCACTGCTCCCTAATTGACCCCAGATTCCTGAGCACCAGGAGCCGGGCCTGACTTGTTTATCACTGGCCCCCACAGCCAGCATTGGCCCGCTGTGCACGCGTCCATCTGTAGCCATCTGCTGCGTTCCACCGAGCGTGGCCTCCCAGGCTGCCCTCTGACTGTGAGTCAGCGAGCCCGCGGCCAGAGGGCCAGCCTCCTGGGGGCTCTGCAACTACAGAACCTCCCTGCAGCTGAAATACTTATTTTGTTCTTATGAGAGGCTATTTGACATAGAGGTTGTAATTTTCTGGTTCCCTGGCCAGTAGGAATTCTGCCAGCCCCTGATTATCAGGTATATGGCTGTTAACTGCCTGGGCTGGTTATAACCTTGAGAAAGGCTGACGGTGGATGCACTGCCCTCGGAAACAAACTCTGTCCCTTTGCCTTGGGGCACACACTGGGCCTTGAAAATCTCACAGTGGTGAGTGGGCGTCTGGCTGGCACAGCTCACCCCCTTCCCCATTCCGGATGACGGGTGGCCTCAGCGTCATCCCGGTGTACAGAGGGAGTGAATTAATGCATTGAGAACTCACTCCTGCACACAAGAACAAAGTTGGAGCAGGCAGGGTGTTCAGGAAGCCACATTTGGCGTGTTCTAGCAGCAAAGGTATCTCGGCAGCCTGAAGGAAACGGCATTTAAGCCCTGCACTCAGCAACAGACCTGGAGGCCCGTGGTTTATTGGGTGTTTCCAGTAAAAGTGCAGAGCCCAAGCCTCCTGGGGAGCCCCCACTACAGTAATGCATGCGTTCACCCAGCCACATCACAGGCAGCAGGTCCACACTGGGCCCTTGTGACTTGCCAAGCATCATGCCGGCCTGCCCCTGAAGTGAGGGCTGTACAGGCAGATGCAGACTCAAGAAGGAGTGGCGCTGAGCCTCAGAGAAGCAGTAAACACTCAGAGAGGAACAGCTCCGCAGTTGCAGACAAAAGCATGCTTTTCTCTTAAACCCCGAACCTGGAATATGCCCTCTGATGATGATTACAGGACAAATCAACACTCAAGCGATGGAGACCAGATTCCCGCTCTGCTCAGAAAGTCCAGGCTGGGGCAGCTGGGGCCTAATGAGAAGCTCGGTTAGCGGCTCCTTCGGGGTGGGAGCAGCCAGGCACTGTTCTGAGGGGCTCTCTGCCCAGTCTGGGGGCTTAGCACCCCAGCCCCTGGCCCCAGGGCTCCACAGGGTTACCCCAGAATCAGCCTAATTCTACACATGGACACCTTGCTTGGGTGACAGGAGGGCATATCTGCACAGACAGAACTTTCCCAGGAGCTCCTCCCCAGCTGAAACCATGACCTGTCTGGGCCCAAAATCTCTCATTAGCCCGCTGACTGCATCTGCAAAACACAGGTGAAGTTTGCTCTCTCTGCACTTGGTGGCAGCTCCATGACAACACAGCCACAATGACCTAAGACTGGATGGATATAAAACGAGGTGTGATCGATGGCTCACCTAGTCATTTCATCTGCCCCACGATAACACAAGCCCACTTTTATGAGGCTGAATTTGGGGGCCCTACTTCGGATACAATCTTCACCAAGAACCCAAAACACGCACAGAAAACCGCCAAGCATGAGGAACCACCCCCTCCGCTGCTCCCAGAGCCACTTTGGTGAGATTAAGCTCTGGTGAGATGCTGCTTTCCAGGGCATATCTACTGTAAGAAACTCATATTTTAAATGCCAGCGGGTTATTGTCATTTATCAGTGGTCTCCTGAGGTAGAAGGTCAGCTGATGACATTTAAGCCCTTGCAGAGGTGAGGGGTAGAAATTGGCTCAGCAGAGAAATGGGGGCAGAACATCGATTCTGTCCCCACAAGACAGCAGCCCCGGACCTACCCTTGAATAAGCTGCCTCTGCACACAGCTCCGGGGAGGGAAATGTGGCTGGTATTTAATTCTCTGCCCGTTTGGATGGCAAGTGAGGCAGAGGCACCAGACCCAGCTGTTCCTTCCAGCCCCATCTTCCCCATCACCATGACTTGATCCAGTGGTCCTGAGAGGTGGAGCCTTCTTGAGAGGTTGGATACCTGCGCCCCCCTGATCTCGCTTCATGTCATTCTTGATGACGTCCTTGAGTGTCAAGAATCTGTGATTCCTGAACAGGAAACAGAAGTACCTCCTCTACAGCTTCAGGCAAAAGTTGACCTTTAAGAGGGGATGCCCAGCTGTGGAGGGGGATAGGAGGAAGGTGTTGATTTTCCACATGTAGTACTCTTCAGACTTTCTGGGAAAGAAATCACAACACAGTTCAGACTTCGCTTCTCCCTCAGAGGAAGTCTGCTTCACAGCCTGGAGCCCTGGCCAATGTGGAGGGGTAGAGCTCTCCAGATGTGACGACACAGCTGCTGTGGTCCTTTTCAGGGCACCCCACAAGTGAGCAAGTCAACAGACCCAATCTCTTCCTCACAAACAGAATTGTGTGACCCTCTCCCTGTCCCCTGGCTTTATCCACAGGGAGTACATTCCAGAATGTACTAGAATGTTCCAGAACTTTCTAAGAATTCTAGAATGCCTATACGCTCCCACCAGGCAACCCAGCTCTCTGCTCCATGGGCACTTGCAGGCTTCAGAATCTCTCACCTACAGGCTCTTCCTCCTACATGAACTGAACTGGAATTCAGAGACTAGGTGTTCCTTGTGTCTGTTACCTTACCACTCAAATTTCCTGCTAACCGTATCGTCTTACTCTATGGCATCTTCTTTTTCTCTAATTTTTAATCACAGTCCACAGTGGACATGTGAGAGGCAAGAGAGCTCCACCTGGGAGTCTTGTCAGCAATTGGTGGCAATCATAAGACTTCCCTGGAGACCTGAGGCAGTTACATGCTCCTCCTTTGTGTCAACTCTAAATATAAAAGCTCAATATGGCTTTTACCACATTAAATAGCAGCTGTTGATATGCCTACCAAATAATATAATTTACTAAGCTTGTCTTACATGGCAGTGTTTAACATACACTATTTCCAATCCCTTAAGATAGGTATTCTTTTTATCCTGTAACAGATGAGGAAATTAATGTTCAAAATGGTGGAGTAACTTCTCCAAGGTCACACAGTTAAGTGGGGAAATCAAGCTTTGATTGGGTAGGCCTGCCTCTGAAGCCAACCTCTTGATAGCCCACCTGCTAGTCAGTATCCTATAAGCCTGATGTCTGGGGAGTTTCCTGGGACGTGGGGCTTTCTGGGCTAGAACTGAGAGTGTTGGCCACCCCGTGAGGGAGTGTGGCTACCTGGCCCTTCAGGTGGGCCTCACCTGTGGAGGACAGAAAAAAAGGCTGGAGGGAGCAAAGACGCCCCCTGCAGGACAGAGACTGCAACGAACCCTTTTCCAACTTCTCAGAAGGTTCTAGCTTTGGTCTCTAGGCCAGAACACAATCGTGATCACTTGGAGGGTATAGGTGGGACTTGTTGGTGGGTGGGATTTGTCAAACATCAGAGAAACATTCCTGAGTTTTTCTTCCCTTCATATGAATTCAAGAAACTTAAAAGTACTTTAAAATTTTGAAAATATTCATGAAACCATTAGATCTGCCCTCTCAACTGTTCTTCTGTGAGAGGCTTCGGAGTCGCTTCCCCCAGGACGTGACCCGAGGTCCTCAGGGTACTCCTGATCTGAAGCCTGCCAGCAGCTCCTATGCCCTGTCCCTACCCACACGCCCCCACAAGGACCGTGTCAAACCAATGTGCAGCTTTTCTTCGCCCTTCTGCATCTGTGTGGCCACTGTTTAGACCACACATCTGTCACTCCTGGAGCCTTCCTGACCACCGTCTCCCTGCCTGGGTCACACAGCACTGTCCCTCTCTGTTGACGATCTGTGTTCATCTCATCCTCTAGGGTGGGAGTCCCTCCAGGAGATGACTGTGTCTTATTCCCGGGTTCCAGTATCCACTACAGTACTTGACATGCACATGCTCAGGAAACGTTCGTTTCAATGAAAAGGAAACAGCTATTTAGGGTAGGCTGGTAATGGAAATATCCGAGCTGGAAAGGTGCTCTGCTCCAGGTTGCAACTACAGGCAGTTCCACTTCTAACCAGGGCCACTCAGTTCTTGGCTGTTGTGGAGGCCACCCTGCAGTTGCTATGGGAACCAGCCACTCGCAAAGCCTCTGGGGCCCCAGCTCTGCCCCCACTGCCTGCCGGGGGCCGTCTCAGATGCCACCGTGGGAACCGCCCGGGTGCCACGCCTCCCCAGCCCACCCCTCAGAGTTGCCTCGGGTCAGAAGATGGGGGCCAGGCTTCAGTGGGGATCCGACAACCCCACTTACAGCTGCTTTACGGAGAAATGCCTTCAGAGTTCCAGAGCGAGCCGCCAGTAAAGGAACTACTGGAACACATCCTGTGAGGGGAAGTGGCTTCGCTCCCCACAGCCCGTGGAAGAAGGGGAAGAACCGAGAAGCAGACAGAATAGAAAAACGGAAGTGGATCAGTTCTCCTTTGTCTTCAGAAGTGGCTTTGGTGGGTTGGGTGGGGTGGGCAGAGGGATGCTGGGAAAGTGGAGGGAGGAAATGTGGTCAAAGCTGCCCCTGGTGGGTCCCAGCAGAGACTTCACCAGCGGACCTTGATGCAACCAGTGAAGTGTTTCACAAATGAGAAAACTGAGGCTCAGAGACATTAGCCAAATTCACGTCCTCATCTTCCTGGGCACACCCTGCCTGGCCTCCCTTGCAGCTACGAGGGGCCATGTGGTTATTCGAGGGAGCTGAAAGGAAGTGATGTGGCCACTTCTAGGCTTGGTAAAAACGATTCCATGCTCCCCTGCTCTCCTGCCTGGCTGGAACCATGCTGACCCCTGAACAACCATTGAGGTGACCTGTGGGGGTGGCAGGGCCTCTGCCAGTCCAAGCCCCTGAATGACTGTGCTGAGAGGGTTGCCCCAGCCACCTCTGCCCCTGCCCAGAAACATTACCCGAACAAGGCATAAGCTTTTAGTGTCATTATATGTGTTGAGGTCTGTTTGTGACAAGTGGCCTTCCCTAACTGAAGCAACAGGACAGTCGTGTCTAGCTTCCAGCTTCCCTGCACTGCATCTTGCTCCAGGGCATTGGTGGCGTCTGAGGGAGGTAGGCTCAGTTGGACAGGACCAGAGATTCTGGGATCGGAGCTGCTCTGTTCTTCACAACAGCTGCTTCTTAGGCTCTGGAGGACTTCCAAGAATTTGGCTTCAAGACAGAACATGAATCATTCACATGACACACTCCCACGGAGAGAGTATAGATTTGCTGCATGGTGTCTGGTACTTAAAGGTATTCTATAAATACTTGGATGGATGGATGGATGGATAATGGCTTCTACTATAGGGCAGGGGAAGGAGAGAATGCCCTACCTGGCCATGGGAGACTAACTGAGACATAAGAAGGTAGGTGGAGAGAGAGAGCTGCTCACCCTCTTGCTGTACGCTGGTGAGTCTGGCTGGGTAGAGAGGAATAGGTGACGGGTGCCCAGAGTCGGACAGGCCTGTGGAGACAGCAGATGGGCCACGTGAGTGGGCCCTGCCCCTGGGTAAGGTGCACACCTACCCCAGTCAGGGCTGGGGTGCCACTTTAGTAAATAAAAACTAGGATGCCCAGTTTGCTTTGGATTTCAAATAAACAACTAATATCTGCCCATATAAAGTTTGGGACATACTTATATTTTAAAAATATTCACTTTTTAAAGTCTGAAATTCAAATTGAACTGGGTGTCCTGTACTTGATCTGGCAACCCAAAGCCAGGCATCCCAGTAAGTGGCCTTGTCTTGTACGGACAACAGCGGGAGACATCTGACCTGGGCTGATCAAAGACCCCTGTTGCAGGGACAGCCGCCCTATAGTTAAGGGTGGTTTGCCTCTTTTGAATAAAAACCAGGATGTAGAAGACCTCCAGTGACTTCATCTGGCCTCTTCCCCACATTTTGGAAAGTACTTTAAGTATGAAAAACAGCAGCTCAATAAATAGTAGTGGAAATTAGAACAACAAAAAAAAACCCTTTGGCCTTCAGCCCACTAGACCCAGAGGAGAAAAGCTTCCAAACCAGCGACTGTTTGTTAAATGTGAAACATACAGCCTAATTCACAATAGAATTTATAGAATGGAAGCACAAGGAGCCTTTCTGTTTCTAACCTTTAAAAAAGGTGTCTGTGTTTTTTCCAAGGTTCTTAAAACAAACATCATTCACCTGTAGTTACTATCCCTGTCAAAGAGCTGATGTTTAACAAATACAGTCCATTGTCAGCACAGAATTCTTGGGCAGGCTTTATTTAGAAGCTGTTATTCTCTCCCTTTAGATTTCACATTATTTTCTCTTGTCAATATTCCTAGGAGCCATGGAAGAAAGTTCTAGAAGTAAAGGGGATTTAGCCTCACCCTCTTCCCCCACACTGATCACATTAAAAGTTTATATTAAAATGTCCTTGGAGAGAAAAAATGCAAGAGGCCTGCGGGAGTAAGCCAACCACGGTCCTGGGTCAGGAGGACTGGTCAGAAATCCCGGGCACTGCCTCCTCATAGGGGTAATGATGCCTCATGTTCGTAACAAGATCGGGGGCTGCATGTAAGTGTCACATGGTGACAGCACCTCCAGCATAAACAGCCAACTGTCCACGTGCTTTCCTTGTCACCGTCCCCCTTGGTGTTCCTCTGTTCACGCTTCCCTCGTCTGTTCTCCCCACCGTAGGCACAGTGATCTTTGTAAAATACTATCCTCTAAACCTTCCAGTGATCTCCCAGCCCTTTAAAAAACACTCCAGCCCTTTACTGTGGTCTACAATACCAGACCTCACTTTCTCCCACTCTCTCTGAGGACGCTCCCTCACCCACCAACATTCGCTTCCCTTCTGCTCCTCAGACATGCTGGGCTTGATCTCTGCTTTGGGCTCTGCGTGAACTGGTCGCTGTACTTGGAAAATTCTTGCCAAAGGTTGTTTGCCTGGCTGCATCCTCGATGCCATTCAGATAAGAGCTTAAAATTGCCTTTGAAAGCAGCTTTTCCACACCAGGAACCCTAAAGCGATCCCCCTTTCCCACCCCTCCCCATCTCATCACCCTATTTTAGGTTTATCATCACACTTACCACCAGCTGGTAATTTTTTCATTTGATTGTTGTCTGTATCCTCAAAATAGATTGTAAACTCCAGGAAGACAGGGACCCTGTTTGTTCTATTCAGCCCATGTCCCCAGTGCTGGCAGCAGCATGTAGCACATAGTAGGTTGTCAATACATGCGGACTGAATGAATGAATGAATATCTTGCAGAAACTTCCAAAGCTTTATCATATCACCATGGACCAAATCCTTATGAAGACAGCATATACACAGACTAATAATGCTAGCAAACATTTATCCAAGGTTTACTACATGCCTAAGCACTTTAACGTGTCATTAATTCTCTTAATGCTTACAAAACTCTAGGAACACTATCATTATGATCCCTGCCCCCCCAAAAAAAGGCATTCAACAAAGGTGGAAAAATAACTTTCCCATGACCACACAGGGGATAAGGGATCGTCTGGGTGCACACCGGCAACCTAAACCCCAGCCCTAAGCACTATTGACTAAGCTGGGCTGCTAGTCCCAGATAAAGTCCAAATCCTGGGACATGGAGGGACTGGGTCTAGGCTGGTTTCTAGAAGATATTCCTGGTGAGGTTTTGTTGTCTATTGTTTTATATCATTTGTTGAGTTCTGATCATATGTTCAGCATTAGGAGGAAAGAGAACCGACTGTGATTTGGCAAGAATTTAGGAAAGTGCCAAAGACAGAAGAGGAAGGAGGCCAGGGGACACCTCTAGTACCCTGACTTCTGGGCCCAGCTATCCATGCGTTTGTCGTTCACACACCACAGTGAGCACCTAACCTCTGCCTGGGACTCTTCCAAGCACATGGGTCTGTCCAGGGGTGGAAGGTACTATGGAGGCACAGAAGCAAGGTGGGGGGACGTGGGGTGCCAAGGGCAGGTGGGAGACACTGCTATATAGGTTCACGTGCGTGTCCAGGAACAGGACTCCAGGCAGTGCGAATAGCAGGTGCAGAGGGCCGGAGGCAGGAACATGCCTAGGGCATCCAGAGGACGGAGGGAGCCATGGAGAGGGTTCAGGTCAGAGAAGAAAGAGAGGCCTTAGAGGGCTGCAAGGCATTTGGATTTTACCCTGAGCTGGCAGGAAGCTGTGGTTTGTCTTGCGAGTTTTGAGAGTCACTTTGCCTGCTCGGAGACCACGAGGACCCGTGCAGAAAGTGGAAGGCCAGCTGTGGCATCTGGAGCCTTGCTGGAAGCCAACTGAACCAAGTGCTTCCAGAAAAGAGAGTGCTCAAACCATGCTAGGCACAGGCTCCCGTGCCAGCAAGAAAACCTAAATACCACCCCATCCCCATTCCCCAACACTATAAATGGTACTGGTGAGGCCATCATAAAACTTGGTCCTCTCATCACTGCTGCATCTATTCAGTCTCTCCAGTGTAACTATAGAACATTTACTCTGATCAGTAAATTAATTTTGCCAATTTTGTGTACGATGCAAAATGATGAATACATTGTTCCTGTCCCCATGAAGCTTTCTATTAGAGAAAATACAACATCCGCAAAAACTTCTGTCACATCAAAAGAAGGAATTAATCGGTCGATACTCCTTAAACGTCTACTGTATTCGTAGCATTCTGCTTGGGGTTGAAAATACACATGAAAAATGGAAGACAAAGGCTTCTGTCTCATGGAATTTAAAGTGTAGTTGAGGAGACTGGGGTAAACCCAAATGAAATATTTAGAGGTGAAATAAAGGCAAACAGGTACAGTGTGGATTGGGAATGTTCCGGGGGTCTGAAGAAAGAAGTTATCCATATTAAAGGACTCTCTTACTGAACCCCTGCCTGAAATGCCTCCCTTTGGCTGTGCTTCACCTACGTGTGGGTGGGGGTCACAGAGGAGTTGGGGATCCGGCAAGAGGCTGTGAGCCTAACAACATTTGACCACGACCACCCCTGAGGAAGTGGCTCACGGAACTGGCCACCCGCTGACAGTAGGGGGAGACTTCTCGGGCTGCCCAGGCTCCTAACTAAGCACTCAACTAGGAGTGGCGGTGGAAGTGGCATTAGGGCCACCATGGAGCTGAGATATCTTGGTGTCTCATCCCGTTCATTAGTTCCCAGCTGTTATTTCCCCAGAAGTAACCAGATAA
Source organism: Smutsia gigantea (assembly GCA_032199065.1). NCBI lineage: Eukaryota > Metazoa > Chordata > Mammalia > Pholidota > Manidae > Smutsia > Smutsia gigantea. The sequence continues at coordinate 65,834 of JAVSCE010010993.1, forward strand.
AAAAGCTTTTGCATGTGAAATGTTGAGGCTTTCGAAAAATCCATTTCCACACCAATTTCTCTCTCAGTTCTGATGAGTAACCCAAAATACTTCTCAACGCTGCACACTCAAGCTTACAGCGGAAAGTTCATGAATTTCTGCATAATATAACCAAATCCTCATTTTATACTGAGCAAAACTTCGCTGCTCACGGGAACTCTTTTTATAAGGGTAAATGAGTCTTCAAGGAGAGTCAAGGATTTGCTTGTTTTAGCCTAATTTCTAGAGTATGGTCTGGGCAGTGATGTGGTGGATTGCTGGGCATGTGTAGGGAGACTGTGTTTCAAGTTATGAAATTTATCTACCCTGTTCTATAAAAATTTCAGACAATTTTTAAGATAAACGTGTATGGCTTGAGTAGAGAAGAAATAAGAGAAACTATAAATTTTCTTTGTGTACTAATTCCTGAAATACTCTACCATTAAAATTCAATGTACCTCAGAGGGAAGATAGAAGAACAAAGTGTTTCCAGAAAATATACTTCCTCCATCCTCCTTCACCTTTTTCAAGTCAGTTTGCCTTTGCAACAGTAAGATATTTCAATGATGCGTTCTGTCAACACCTCACCAAAGCCAAAAGAAACACGAGCATTTTGCTTTGGTGCAAATAAATTTGGGAGTAGACTATTTTTTCAGTATAGGAAACAGAGTTAGAAATTACCTACAAAGCCTGAAAGGCTGATAAGGCCATTATCATGAAAATTCCTCAAAGGCACTTTTCTTTAACAAACAATAAGAAAAGATTCATATTTTTATTTTTCACAGCATGAGGCCATCTGTTGTCTTTGAGCCCAGTTCTAAATTGGAAGGTTCAGAAAAATAAATTACATATGCAAAGGATCAATTGATTTCTTATGAATGTGATTTTTCTTACCTGACATGTTTTCCATAAATTAAGACAACGTTGCTTTGTTTTGAGATTAGAAGACCCAGTTCAATACGTTTGTCCGCACAAGAGGAAATGAAACGTCTGCTTTGTGCCTCCATTAGGAAGATGACTTACGACAGGCAGCTGTCAGGCAAGGCGTCTGGATTCTGACCGAGCAGGGTTGGACCCGAGTGCTGAAAGCCTTCAGGAATCCAGTGAAAATCACGGAAACTTACCACAACCCAGCCCACCCCCGCCTGCAGAAAAAATGTGAACAACATAGATGCCCCCCCCAACACACACACACATGTAATTCTGAGGATAATTTCAGAATTTTCAAACTTCCCCCTCCCACCCCAGGCCCAAACCTGGATCCCACATCTATCCATTCCGAGCTGTGTGATCTGGGTCGAATTACTTGAACTCTCCAGGCTCACTTCCCTCCTTTGTAAGATGGGCATGTAATAATGATACCTGATTCATCAGTTTGTTTTGAAGATGACATGAGCAGATGTATCTGAAGCCCTTGGCAAAGTGCCTTGCTCAAAATGACAGCTGGTCATTGCTAGCTGTTATTTACATGCTGGACCATAAGTTTAAGATTCCCTAGTCAAAAGAATAATAAAGATACTCTATAGTTAATCAGTATCAACTTAAAAAAATGTGTATTACAGGTTTTATGAGTAATGGTAAACAGTATGGCTTTACTTTATAATGTCCATGCTTTAAAAGAGTTTGACACTGAGCATGGGAACATGGGTTTGTGTTAGTCGAAGCCTCAACTCTAGGGCATTTAGTTGTTCTAATAGAAAATTCTGCCTCTAGGGTGGTCAGCTGGTGTTAGATCAGGAAGAAGTCAGCTGTTCAGATCTCAATCATCACTCACATGGCCGTGTCCATAGAGATGGTGCTAAATGTTCGTTGCTTCTATTCCTAGCAGTGTGGACAAGAGGTGGAATCCTCAAAAGCTCACAATGGTATGACCCATCCCAGGCTGGCTTTACGAAGGAATGTTTGTTTAACAAAAGGCCAAATTTGATCTGAGTGCGTGGCCGAATTTGGTCTGAGAATTGCTTTCCTAATAACATGGTAATGAGGTCTGAGGGCTTAGCTGTCCCCACCTTAAATGTCCCAGTGCTTTCATACACCCCAAATTACCCAGGACCTGTGCTTGGACCTGTTTGATAAAATCAGTTCACAACAGCTTTAAGATAAGATAGACTTGAATTTCAGTTCTGGATATGCTACTTCCTAGCTCTTTGACCTTGAGCAAATGGCCTGCCCTCTGGCATGGTGAAGGATTAGATAAGGCATGAAAAACACATAGTATGTGGCACACAGGGACAGAGTAGTCAAGACACTGTCATTGTTATTATCAAGTTTAGGGATTCTCATTCTCCTTATTTTAAGTGGCTTTCCAATGTCCTTTAATTTTCCTTTTTTTGTTTTTTTGGTTGGTTTTTTTTTTTTATAATTTACACAAAACTCTAAGTTGAAACTGTCCAGTCTTGGGCATTGAAGGCATATGTTGCTCTGGTGATTCATGTAGCCCTCTGCCTGCTTAATGTCCCCTTAGAAAGACCCCTCCTCAAGGGTGATCCTGTCTCTCTCAGTCACTGGTGTGGCCCAGCGCCCATTCCTAGGTCTGAATATGGCAGGGGCAGGACAGGGGTTTAACTCCACAGTGGTTCTCCCCTCACCCAGGCTCAAAACCAATTCTCCTTTCTTCTTCTTCTTTTCTGCTCCCATGTAACCAATCAAGCTTCCTCTTTGTTGTTTATTCATCACGTTACATCTTCCATCCATCCTGTCCATCCCCTCAGCCACCAATTTAGTCCAGAAGCATCTTGCATCTAGACCATTGACATTTTCACCTAGCAATTATCTCCAGCTCGTTTCCTCCCCCTCATCTATCTAGTTCCTTTCTTCAAACTATCTTCTACAAAGCTGCCAGATTAGCCCCTCAGAACCCTGCTCGGCACAACTCATCATTCTCTGAAAAGACAGGTCTCCACGGAGAGCATCCAGATCCGCCAGGCTGATGACTGAAGTCTCCGCAACCTAATCCGGGGCACTTCCTTTTAGGAAATCCTTCACTCCAATCCAAATGGCTTACTCTTATCTCCTCCTGGCCCCTGTGTGCACAGCCCAGCATCTCCCAAACCTCCCCACCAAAGTCTTCCTAAGTTACAGAGGGGGGTGATTCAAGTACATGGCAGGAGATATTCTTTACAAGTCTTGGGTTTCAAACTAAGAACACATATGAATTTTGTATTTCTATCACATAATGTATCTGTGTTTATCAGTGAGTAAATGCTTTAAATTATAGCTGTCATATATGATTGGATGGCTCCAATCTCCAGGGTCCAGGAAGATGTGCCCAGGTAAGCAGGTGGCTTTGTGGGTCCTCTAGCGCATCCTGGAGCACCCCCACCTCACAGCCTGTTCTCCTGTGTCCCAATGAATCCCTTGTCCCACCCTTGGCTAATTTTGTCAGCAGTCACTGCCTCCTCTGAGCTCCTACGTCCCCCCTGCTGCTTCCACCCACTGTAGCTTGCACTATTAGCCATCAAGCACAATTCCTTTCTCCTTGAGACAAGGACCCTCTTTTATACCAGTGTTTATCCGCTGGGTGTGGCACAAACCTCTGAGTACAAACACTCCTCAGCAATGATTCTCCACTCTTTATAGAAAGTGTCTCGTTACCACTTTCATTGTATATTGATTTTTTTTCTTCTCTTTTCTCCTCTTTATTTCTATCCCCTCTTCAATAGATTTCCTTCTTTCCTGCTTTCTCAGGTCTGAATGAACCAAATACCAAGTTATCAGTAGTAGGAGCTTTTCTGATTCTGTGCTTGATAATGCTTCCAACAAAACAATAAAATGAGTAATAAGCATAATAAACAATGGCTAATTTTTAAATTATTTTTATTTTTTTAGCATTTTTTCAAAGTCAGATCCCATGCTCAGAGATTCCTTTGACTTGTTTGCTGATAATACACCAATTGAGAATCCCTCACCGAGGAAAAGTGATTCATTCTAGAAAAGTATACAAGCACCTCTCAACTTCCTGAAGACCCAGCTCCTTTCTCCACCTGGCCTCTCCGCTTTAATTCCTTAATAACAGCCCCACCATGTGAGAAGAAGGAAGGTAGGGGAACTCATGAAAGGAACGGCTTTGAAACAAAAGGTTAAGATGAGATGACGTTCAGGCGGTAGCTAGGCTCTCTGAGGTCCCCATTAACCCAGGTAATTGAAAGGGAGATGGAAACAATGTATCAGCTGAATCACAAAATGTTATCTGTTTTTTTTCCTCTCTTCATAGGTCCCTGGCCAATGCACTGATAAGTGTACATATAACTGGGGTGAGGGGGACAGGCTGGGTGCCCAGTGGGCACGGCCTCTGGGCTCCAGGTGAGAGTAGACATTTCCAGACAGTTGCTGTGGTCACTCTCTGGTTGCCATAGTGCTGACGTTGAAGACCCAAATGGATGTGCACAGAAAGAAGTAATTCTGCACCAAATGTTTGTTCTTTGCACTCTTGTTGACTGGCTGAGCAGAGATCGACAGCTTGAATTCTGAAAGGCTTGTATTTCATTATGTTTACACAGTGGCCTTCAGTCTATTAATAACAGGGACATTTCTGCAGCAGCTTCTTCTACCACTAAGGCTGATTTCCTTTAAACATTGTTTCCAAAAGTTATCCAAAGAGAGACAGAGTTGTTGCTTTCCTATAGATAGACTTTCTGATTTTCTTGAAGCGTGCTGACTTCTTTTAGGCATGCCGGCGTGTGCCAGTTTGCAGGGCTGCAGTAAATTCTAATAGCATATGCTCCATACAATCACACTACCTATCAGCGCAGCGTCTTAGGGTTTAGGCAAGGATAACAAGAAAAAGGGAGGCTAAGCTTCTCCTGGGACTCTCGGTCCATTGGTGTGCCAAGTCAAATTTTTAATTTGGAGAGCAGTTCTGCAGAAACTAACAGAAACTGCTATCTAAACATTTTAATAAGAATAAGCCCCCAAGCCAATATGCAATCAAGTGCACTGCTTTCTAGTAATTTCACTTATACAACAGTTCTGCAAGCTGTTACTCTCTCCATATTCAGATAACCTCGCCTCTAGGACGACAGTAAAAATGATATTTTAATAATGTGCCACAACTGTGATCAGAAATACTTAATGAAACATTCTTCCCATCATACGGTAACAAGCTTGGAAGAACTATTTTACAGATTTAGACAGGACTGGCTTGCTGCTTCTGGTAACTTGCACTGGCACGTTTTTTCGATATTGTCTGTAAGAACTCATACCTAATGGTAAGTACTTAGGGTGAGGTCTAGCGTTTATATCAGCTGTGAGGCCTTGCTGGCTGCCACAAAACTTCTAAATCAGTGCTGTCCAACAGAAGTATACTGTGAGCTGCAAATGTAATTCAAAAATTTCTATAGTCAGTTTAAGAAAACTACAAAGAAACAGGAGAAATTACTTCTAATAAATTTTATTTAACCCGTATATCCACAAGATCATTTCAGTGTGTAATCAATATAAAAACATTATTGAGATAGTTTACATTTTTTATATTAAAGCTGAAAAATCTGGTATGCACTGTACATTTACAGCACATCTCAGCTCAGAGTGGCCACATTTCGAGGGCTCAGTGGCCACACAGGGCCAACGGCTACCTTATTGGGCGATGCAGCTCTGGGGCAGAAAGCTTGTCCAGGGACGGTCTGCAACCACCCGCATCAGAAACAGCCTGGGAATCTTAATTCCCAGGTGTGCCTTCTAGGCTCTATCCCTGACCGACCAAATCATAGTTCTGGGGGTGGCACTTAAGGAATTTGCATTTTTTAACAGGTTCCATAGCTAGGGCTTTGCTTATTGAAATTTGAGAGCATTGGTTAGATTCCCTGTCTCAAATGAGCTCAATTTGCTCATAGCCCTTCAGCCAAGCAACCACTACAACCTTGACCCCACAGTCTTCTAAGCCAGTAGATGCAACCACACAATGCAGTCTATTCTTCGGTTGACTCATCAGCTATGACCAGAGCCCTGTTCTAGGCCCTGGAGACAGAATGATAAACAGTAAAGGAAAAGGCCCTGCTCTTTTGAAGCTTACATCCTCATGAAGGAGACAGAGAGTAAACAGGCAAAGAGGTAAATAAGTGATCTAATGTCCGGTGGTGGTAAGCACAGAGGGGAAAAGTAAAGCAAGGGTTGAGATGGTGGGGGGGGCAGAGGAAGGACAAAGCTTCTAGGTGGATGTGGTGTGGCGGTCTTGGAGAGTTCTGGGAGGAGGTGACTATTGCCAGACACTGAATAAAAGAGAGAGGGCCTGGGAGAAGAGTACCGCATCAGAGTGAACAGCACGGAGGCCAGTGTGGCTGGAACCCAGCAGCCAAGGTGCGGAGTGGGGAAGAACTTCAAGGCAGGTGGGGTTTATCCTAAAGGCAGTGAAAATTCCCTGGAGAGTTTTAAGCGAGGACATGTGACCTAATGCTTAATAAAGGTGGCTATGGAAATTGTCCAAGAGAGATGTCAGCTTGGAAAACAATGGGGAAAACAATGGGGATGGGAGAAATGCCATCTGTAGGGTGTGTGTTGAGGGAGAGTGGAAGGCGTGAAGGCATTTGGTGATGGATCGGCTGTGGAGTGAGAAGGGAGAGAGGAATGGAGATAGCGCTTGGTTCAGAGCCTGGGCCACCCGGTGATGGGCAGGGTATTTACAGAGTGGGGAAGGTAGAGGCGGGGATGAATATAAAAAACCAGGTGCACAAAGAGACTGGTGTCTCTTTACAGCCAGTGAGATTTTCTTCATGAAAATAACCCTATTTTGATTAAAATGGAGAGGGACACAGGAGTTTCCTTATCACATGTCTCAGCTTCATTTGACCTTTCTCTGTACTATTTCTCACAGGAATACAGAAGTCTAAGAAGCTTTCCTGCCCTCAGGGGGTTGGAAGGAAGTCCCAGCCTCCCTCCTCATAGATTTCCTTACCAGGTGTTCACACGTACAAACTCTCTCACACTCACACACACATGCACGCACACAGTCTACCCTCCTTCTGCCCAGAGGACACACAGTCTCACCATCCATCCAACTTCCTTTGGCACCTCTCACACTGGAAGACAAACGAGGTGGTCAGAACCCTATAGTGGCCCATACCCGATATAATCCCCCGATAAGCAGGACTCACACTGGACTATGATTTCAGATATTACATTATAAGGTAAAGGTGAAGTGATTTTGTAGATGTAACGAAGGCCCCTAATCAGTTGACTTTAAGTTAATCAAAGGGAAACTTGCCCTGGGTGGGCTGACCTCATTAGGCGAGCCCTGGAAATATGGGTCTAGAGGTTAGAGATGAAAGATCACCAAAGATAGTCTCTTTTTGGCCTTAAGGAAGTAAACTGCCATGGTGTGGAGAAGGCTCATGTGTCAGAGAAGGGGTTTCCAGGAGCTGAGAGTCTTTTTCCTACAACCACAAAAACACAGTGACGTCACAGCCCCAGCGCCCCTGGATCACAGCCTGGGGAGACCCCCACACAGAGCACCCGGCTCAGCCAGGAGAACCGATGGCCCACGGAAACTGTGAGATGGTAAATGTAGGTGGTTTTAAACCACTAAGTTTGTGGGAATATGTTAGGCGGCAATAGAAGACTAGCTCAATAAAATCACAACTATAATAACTATGGCAATAACAGGTAACAGTAACATTCAGCACTTACTATGTGCTAAACATTTTCAATTGCTTTGAGTCATTGTTCTTCAAACCACCCCATACATTTGACACTATTCCTATCCCGATTTGATACATACAAATGCTGAGGATTTCAGGATAAGTCACAGAATGGAGGATGTGACCGAGCAGGGAGTCAGGCCACGCCTGGAACTCTGAAGACAGAGCTGGGGCACCAGGCGATGCCACCTCCACTAGAAGAGTGCCTCGTGCAAGCCCTGCACCTGTAACCCTCTTCTTCATAATTATGAAGCCTACACTACCCCACATCTTACCCCCTTGATATCTTAATCATGGCCCCAGCTCTCTCATCCAGGCCTCTGATGGGCCATCGCACCACTTCCTCTCTCATGCTCTGAAGGTCCCGTGGTCAGTGTGGACAGCATGGCCTCTGGGAGCTAAGGTGTCCCCAGGGTCCACTGGGCATATTCTTGCCTAGACCACCCACTGGGTGACCTACTCTTCTTGGTTTTCCCAGAACCATCCCAGGTTTAAAACTGAAAGCCCTACATCCCAGGAAACCCCTAAGTCCCAGGCAAACTGGAATGATGGATCACCTTGCTGCTCTCCAAACCCCAAGCCTGGGCTGAGGTAGGCCTAGGGGCCACTTTTACCCTGCAGCTTGCCATGACCTTTCCTATCACCAAGAAGAGAGAAGTGCCTGCTAGGACATCAGAGTCTCGCTCTCTACAGATGACTAATTTCAGGAGCAACTCTACTGAAGCACCTGGGGCCAGGTAACGCTTGCTGGCTGGGGTCCGGCAGGGAAAGCTGGGGCAGCACTTCAGTCTGGACCATCAGGCAGGCCTAGGAAGCCTGTTCCCACGGGCCTTTTCCCTTGAATTGAGAGATCCACTCGCCTTGAGCATCACACAGGAAGCACATTGATCCAGACATCACATCGGCCAGACTCCTCGTTTCTCTCCACTCTGCTCCAGGGAAAGCTGGAGGCGGTTTAGGCCCTGGATTCATCTCATCCTTCCTAGAATTGGGACTGTAATGAGACTCAGCTGGGGGTAAAGGTCACCTCAATTTCTTAATTTGTCCTCAGTCCTGATAAGAGACACCCTCGTAGAAGCTGGTTTCTCTCTGTTGGGTATCCTTATCTTCCAAGTTGTGCTCTTTGTGCCAAGGGACACCAGGTATGACAGGGGTCAGACCAGTACAAAACTGCCCACAATATAGGAAATGGCTGAACATACATATTTTATTAGCTACAGCCAGCCAGTGATTCATGAATTCATTCATTCATTTGTTCATTTGTTCAAATAATATTTGGGAGCACCTACGGTGGCCCTGGCATTGGCCTAGTCTCTGACATTGAGAGACAGCACATTTTAAACCGAATGACCTGATAAGTGCTGGGCATGATGCTAGAACATAAAGACACCAGCCTAATCTTCACAGGGTGTGTGTGGGGGGGGTGTGTACACAGTCAACGAAAGATTCTTAAAGAAGTCTGTTTTCTATAGGAAGGTTAGTGTATATATATTATTTGCATTTGTCTACAACTTATCTCATTAAAACTTTTGAAAAAAAAACACAGCTTAATCTCATAAAACTCACACCAACTGTCCCCTATATCACTTTACAGAACATTTGTTTGAATTCCTAAATGATTTCATCCGGTGTTTACTATGGGCCAGTTTCTGAGCTTAGCACAGGAAAAGCAAAATAAATAGGACATTGGGTATATTCAAGAACAGAAGGTTTAGCGGGGATGGGCAACACATACATACAAATATCTTCACTTCGTAAGAGTGACTTGCTGTGGCGAGATGCGCATAGGGTGCTGTGTGGGGGTCAGAGGGCAACATGCAGCAAGCTGAAGGGAGGGAAGACGCTGGAAAAGGCAATGCTTCACTTGTGTCTCTTCTGTTTCTTTGTTTAGTGGGGTTTATTTGCTCATTAAGAAATTTCAAATATAAATAAAAGAGTAAAACCTCCCCCAAATCTCTTCACCCAGAGAGAATCACAGTTGACATTTTGGTGAATACCCTTCCTGGGGTATGTGTGTGTGTGCAGTGTATTTTTTATTATCATAATTTAGGTAGAGGATAATAAACTAGCTGTTCAACTGTAGCAATATACCCACAAAACACTCAGCCACCAGCCTAAGACATATCTCTGCATTTTATTTTAGGCAAACATAAATCTGCTCACAAGATGTCTTCAGAGAGCAGGACAAGTCAAGAAAGATCAGAATGGGTCTGAATAACAAATCTGGGGCCAGTGACATTTTCAAGGGCTGGAGCTGACACACAGTTATTTTCTTCCAGGAAAAGCAAGGTTAACTCAAGCTGGGAAGCCCAGCTGGTCATTAGCTTTGCAGCTAAGAGGAGCTGCATCTCTTAAAGGGTTGAGTTATGATGACCTGGGGTATTGATTAGATGAGGGCACTGGCCCCATATTCAGCAGAGAGTTAGGGAATGAGAAGTAGAGGGGAGATAGTGGTGGTTATCGTCTTTATGTAGTTTTCAAAGTCACTTCCGAAAAAGAGGATGAGGTAATAATTGAATATACCAGCAAGGGACATGAGGAACAGAAACAGTATGATGCGTTTCCCAAATATGTAGCCAGGTGTGCTGGAAAAGAAAGAAAGAAATGCTGTGGAAGCAGCCCAGAGGACACAATGTAACACAAAATGTCACTTTGAGCTACATGGGGTTTAAATTATAGCTCCTTTTACTCAAGAATGCTCCATTTACTTCACATGAGGGATGGAAGTGTCTGAGCTTTTATGAGTCACCGCACATATTTCAAAACCCAGCCTAAGAGAGCCCAGACCTCAGAACCCACCATGGCTAGCGCGCAGCCGTATGGCTCTCTGCTCTCCCGATTTCCTTCTGAACTCCCGTTTCCTGAGGGCCTGAAGATGGTGGGTGGGTTGGTCCTCAGGCATTCTGCCTGGGGATCAGCGCCCCATCCACTCATTCAGAGCCTTTCTTCAGCTGCCCCTTTCCGGGACCACCTCTGGGAACAGTGTGGGCTGCCGGGTACAATGCAGGACTTAATGAGAAGGGTGATGGTTCAGTGAAGCAATGACGCTGGTGGAATCAAAAAGGGGCTTTGGCATCTGAGGTGCAGTCTATTCTTCTGAGGCTGCCTGGGAGCAACTCACATTCATACTAATGAGAGCTGGGCCCCGGCAATGGAAAATGGGCCCTTACATGTTAAGCGAATGGAGGGAGAGAGACTTGTAGCACATTCACATCTTTCCCCTCAAAGGCTCTAAATCCTAAGCTGCATAGGCACATCGTCAGCTGCGGTCAGGAGGCACTGCCCAGGGATATGTGACTGCCTAACTGTGCACGGCAGCAGCCCTGCTTCCTCCGCTGTCTGCCGTCCTTCCATGACCTCTGTGCCTGCGTCCATCTAGCGTGTTTGAAAGTCCAACCAAATGACGTGTTAAGGCTGTTAGTAAAAACTGTGGTGAGGGGACTCTGGCAATCAGAACTGCTCAAAAAAAGAGCTAGCTCAGGTAAACGTGTGACTAACGCTGCTGAGGCCTGTTTCTTGCTGTAATCGTAGAGAGCAGATTCTGGCATCCCTGGGTTCGACATTAGAAATGGTATCTTTTTGAAAAGGACCCCAAAGGTTCGTAACGAGACTCATACATTTCCTATGTCAAGAGCTTGAAAATCATTCAGCACTTGAGTATCAACCTCTTTGCTACTCAAAGGGTGGTCCAGGGACCAGCGGCGTCGGCATCTACCGGGAGCTTGTGAGAAATGGAGGATCTCAGGTCCCTCCTTGGATGTGCTGAATCAGAATCTGCGTTTTGACCGGCTTCCTCAGTGACTCACAGCACACTGAAGCCGACACTGTCCCTGCCCTTGGCCAGCTATAGTCTTCTCTCTCGGTTCCCTGGTCACAGTCATGCACATGAAGTGAGACACTGTCTCTTTATTCGGGGACCTAAAGAGAAAGTTATGGGCTGAACTGTTCCCCCAAATTCATTTGTTGAAGTCCTAAGCCCCAGGACCTCAGAATGGGACTGTATTTGAAGATAGGGTCTTTAAATAGGTAATGAAGGTTCAGTGAGGTCACTAGGGTAGACCATGACTCAACATGACTGGTGTCCTTATAGGAAGAGGAGATTTGGACACAGGTACGCACAGAGGGACAACCACTTGAAGACACAGGGTGACAGTGACGACCTACAAGCCAAGGAGAGAGGCCACAGAAGAAAACAGGGCTGCTAACTCCCTGATCGTGGACTTCTAGCCTCCAGAACTGTGAGACAGTCAATTTCTGCTGTTTAAGCCACCCCGACAGTGGCACATTGTATGGTGGCCCAAGAAGACAAATACAGAGAGTTACCTGCTTATGCCGATAAGGAAGTGACTAAAAAGTAAAGGAATCAGTGTAAGGGATATTTTTCTAGCCAAAGAACAGAGGATTCAGAGAAATTAAATCGTGAAAAGTCAAATATCGTGGTGGCTCAGATTTATCACATGAACGAGGCCACCGTATGCTCATTACAGAAACAAGAAAAAGTGATTTGCAAAGCTGTTTCAGAACGTGCCCAAGATAAATCCGTGGTGAAGAATGGAGCGGCAGTGCCTCCTGATGAAATAGCAGTATTCTTGAATCTGGACTACGTTTTTAATGGTCTCAAGACATATAGCCCTGAAAGGAGACAGGTCTCTGGGGCTTTGACTCTTCCGGGGCCATGCAAAGGGCATGGAAGGCAAGAACTCACCGCATGCCCATCATGTGCAGGGCTAAGTGTGAATGGGGGTCCCAGCCCGGCACCTCATTAGCTGCAGTTTTAAGTCTCTCAAGCTTAGAGACGAGCAACCCCCCTGGAAGCTGGGTGTGGTGTGCACCGATGAAGAGCCTGCCTCAGGCTCAGGCAAAACACAGAGCAGGAAGCTAGGCAGAGCACAGGAGGAAGAGGGAGGGGCGTCCGCGGTGCACAAGCTGCGTAAGTAGACGGAAAATCAAGACATTTATTGCCTCTAAAAGCTGATGGATAGTTCTCGCTAAATGAGGTGGGAAGAGTCAGAATTAAATTATTAAATTTCTATAAGGAACAGGCGTTCTATAGCTGTGACTTCATTTCATTCTCAGAATTACTCTGCAAGGCATCATTAACTTGTTTTCCAGGTGGGGAAACTGAGACCAGGCAGAGTGACTTGCCTAAGGTCACACAGCAGGGGAGGGGCGGAGTGGGGATTCAAACCCGTGTGTGTGAGCCCAGAGTTCTATTCTTTCCCTGATTTCCTGAGGACCCCTACCAGATTCTGGAGACTAGGATTTGGTTATTCATTCTGAAACACATGTGTTCTCCACACACACAGCATAAAACCTACATGAAAACATGAAAGAGGCATTATGCCAAACAATTCCCACCTCAAGTGTGCCTAAAACTTCTAGGAAGAGTTGCTATGCTGTGAGAAAGGTGAACCCAGCTATTGAGAGACTGAAGTCCCTGACCCAACTCACTGCTGTGTAACCCACCCTCCCTGTCTCATACAAAAATGTACTCAAAATGTGGGTAGAAAAAGAAAATGTTATAGTCCCTCCTGGCTTTAAAATTCTGTTCTTTTCAATAAGGAAATACCACTTTAAATATGGTAACTTCTAGAAGGAATAAAAATTGTAAGATCCATAGAGCAGGATATCATTCCTTTGTGCACCCATGTACCTCCAATAAACCTGGCCCTCTATATTTTTGTCAAATGAATGAATCATTCTCAGAAAAGAGGCATGAGCATCTTTCAGTGATTCCCAGACTGTGCGTATCAGAATCACCCAAATATGTTGTTAAAATGCCGATTCCTGGGACTCCACCCCAGAGATTCTGATGCTGTAAGTCCAAGGTAGGGCTCAGGAATCTGCATTTTTACTAAACACCCCAGGTGATTCTGGGACAAGTGGTTGGTAAGTTTCACTTCAGAAACAGCAGAATTGATACCCATAATACTTGCCGAGGGGTCCCCAAAGGACCCTCTAACTCAAGTTCATCCTCTAACTCTGGTGAAGGAACCTCATGGTCCACATTGGTGGGGAGAGGGGAACAAGGACTGTAAAGTATGGACCCTAAGGGAAAATGACAGTGAGGGATCAGTCCTTTTGAAAATCGTGCCCATTATTATTTCTGTAAGTTGAATATTTTTGGTCTCGCACCGTGCCCCGCACCCTTGGAGATTCCCCAGTCTCCTTGAGGACAAGGGCCTCTCTCTATCTTCTCAGCAACTGACACAGTCCCTGGCTCAGGGCAGGTGGTCAATAAATATTCCCGAACGGAGGCTGAGTGAATGAGCAGTGAGCAAGATAAGGAGCGGGTGACATCAGGTAACTGAGTTCACTGGCCCCAAGAGCTGCCAATCTTTGCCCCCTCTGCCATTTGGCTGAGAACTTCAAATTGCAAAGAGGAATTTGGTGGGAGCTCCCACAGGGGTCCCGGGCTCTGAGGGACAAGGAGAGCAGCCTAGTGCCAGCTGGTGAATGTAGGTGATATAAGGCAAATAGTCTTGTAATACAATGCCAACCGCCATTGAGTTGGGGCCTGACGTAGCTTAGAATGAAAGGGGAAGACACTGCGATTCCTCCTGAACTGCCATGTAGTTAAGGATGCTATAGGCAGCCTAATCAGGACAGGGAGGAAGGGGGCAGGAGGAAGATGTAGTTCGTAGGACTGAGAATAGGAGCCGTGAACTTCCAGGGGGGAGTAAAGGAGGCAGCCGCCAAATCCCTAAAGGGAGATGCTCTGGTGGGGGAGAAGCGGCAAGGAAGCCCTGGCCTCCCCACTGGGCCAAAAATGACACTGCGATTCCTGAAGCGGGCAGGGGCAGAGCAGCTTCTGGGGAGGGGCCAAAGATGATCTGGAACCCAAGGGAGGCATGCCTGGGGAAGGATCTCACGGAGCAGTGTCTCCCTCCATTGGAGAGGCCACGAAATAAAGCAGACCTGAAAAGCATGAGGGCACTAAGGCATCTGCAGAGTCAGAGCATGACATGGTCCAGGTACAGAGGGCAGATAGATAAAAGAGGGGCGTCTGCAATGGAAGAGGGCATTAGCAAGCTGTTTCTAGAAGGCAGAATTGAAAATCCCCTCGGACCCAGCCACAGAGCCCCGCACGCAGGCTGCATCTGTCTCAGGCTATACTTGGACCTAGATTAGGATTAGATATTTCATCTAGTATATATCGTTTCTATTGACAACTGCTAAGATCTCTGTGTTAGAAAGTATTGTGAGGCCGTGTTTGATCTCAGCAGGGAAGTACACCATGATTGACTGGTAATGAATGATTAGGAGAGGTGGGGAGGATTCGGAACCAGCACACACAGTGTGTGAAGGGGCTGGTGAGATGTTATAACCATTTAATGGGGGAGACCAGGCAAGGATATAAGAGGTTAGGCCGTTTACATTTCAACGAGGTCCAGAGAAATCGAATAATTTTAAGATTTTAAGTCTATACCCTAGTGTTTAGTTTTGCCACCAGTAGTGATTACCTTTCAAATGAAAAGAGCCTGTGGGTAAATGGACACCATTTGTCGTGTTCCATAGATTGTCTTAATATTAAAGCGACTTTAAGATCTCAGGCGAGTGGTGACAGATGGAGAGAAGAGTGACTAGGCCCAGTCCTCAGGACATGGGGGAGGAAGGCGGGGATCCCCAGGGGGCCGGTCTGAGAGCTCAGACCCCTTCCTTCATTGACAGACACTCTGCCTCCTCAGCTCTACAACGGGAAATCTCCTGCGGCAGGCACATAGAGGCTTTCTGGGATAAAAGAGAATAAAAAATATAATTCACGACAGTGTTGATAAGGATAAGAGAGATAATGGAATTATGGGTTTAGAGGAGAAATAAGAAAGTTGCTGAGGAAGAATGAGGAAGAGATGTGCATGGGAAAGAGCTGCTGGAGGAAGAGCCATTCTTCTCCAGCTGCAAATCACCTTCGAGCCCCCCGAAGTCACTGAGCTTTGCAGACTCCCCAGAGGTCGTGCTTTCCCTGCCAGCCTCCTGGGATGGGGTGTCACTGTCCTTGTCACGGCGGCAGGACGCCACAGAGAAGGGATGGGAAACTAGACATGGGCGAAAACATGGTGGGGAAGGCTGGGGGCAGCCTGCCAGAACACATGCCTACCTCTCGGAGCCCTTCTGCACATTAGGAATTCTAATCTCTAAGGAGCTGCTGGCATACTGGAACTTGAACATATCTTCTGTGAGTATGATCCTTTCTCTTACTAAAATCCAGGTATAGTGAATGTATAACTATTGCCTTGGGACTTTCTTTCGGGCAACATCTATAAACAACGCAGTGGTGCCTCTCTCTGTTCACCGTCTCCATCCTTTGCGTGCTCTTGCATCTTATTTGCTCTTTCTGCTGATCCCTGGAAGATCTGTTACTCAAGAGAACTTATCGAGGTGCAAGTTTTAGTCCCCATTTCTCTAGGTAAACAATGAAATGCTTCACTCACTGGAGGCCTTGAGAAGCCAGACACAGGAAGTCATTCAAGCCCCAGAGGGTGTGGGGCTGTAAAGAATATCCAGCACACAGTGTTAAGGCATCTTTTGTGAGCCTGACACTATGTGGAGGAATTTTTTTTAATGGGAAAACTAGTCAAGTCCCCCAGCTGTGTTTTCAGAGCTTGTAAAATTCAGGGAGTAAAGAATGAGGGATCCTAGTTGCCTTCACCCTCCTCCCTCAGGGATCCCCCAGAGCCTTCAGTGCTAGGCAGAATATATTGTGAATGATCACTCTTGCTGTCAAAAAGCGTGACTCACGCCATGGCTCTTACACTGTCCCAGCAGCCTACCTCTGCGTCCTCTCTCCTAGATAGCCGACGAAGTACTTTTGCCTCACAAACAGGTACATAAGTCCAGCAAAGGCAGCAGGAACTAGTGGAGAAAGGGAAACGCCTGTGTTAGTTTTGTAGCAGCCAAAACATGCTAAGTTAACACAACATTAATACAGTTCTCATGCAACTAATGTTGTCACGGTATCTAGCAGAGGTCTCAGGTTCTAACAGGGCTGATGAAAAAGTCTTGAGAACTTTGATCATAGTAATGTTACTTTATATCAGCATCGGGGGATAGTTTTCAAAGTATTTCATATCCATCATCTCATCTGGACCCTTTCTACATGACCATTATCCCCTTTCCTATCTCCAGACGTGGCAACTTAGGCTCAAGGGGTCTAGGGGCTTGTATAAGACCATCAGGTTATGTGTGTGTGTGTGTGTGTGTGTGTGTGGTTGGGGATGGTGAGGAGCTGGACTTGAACCCTGAGCCCGAGGCTAGTTCTCTTAAAAGCACACCTTCACCTCTGGGCTTCCAGGCAGCACAATGCCCAACCTCTTCTGAACAATTGCTCCCATTCAGAAAAGCTTTCTAGGAAAGAATATTCTCTTGGGATGGCCCTGAGCAGCGCCCAGATGACCCTATGGAGTCCTGAACGCTTGGAGCTGAGAGTTAGAAAACCCACCCCACCAGGACTACTATAACTTGGAGCTAATGCTTAACTCATTGGACCTCTGGACACAGGGCTGATGAGAGATTCCTCCCTATCAGAATAACCGTGAGGGTGAAATAGGGGCATGGATATAAAAGCACATTGAAAACCTCTCAGCACTGTTCAAATGCCAAATTAATTGTCTTGACCAGCACTTTGTATATGTCGGGTGCAGCTCCAGGCACTTTGAGTACTTGGGTCTCTGAGCCTCCCAGCCACCTGGTAAGGAGCACATTACTGTCACCTTTTGACAGATGAGGACATTTAGACTCAAGGAAGTCAGTGAGCCCAGAGTTACCTCCCAGACCAAAAGACCCATGAGGACAGCCGTCTTTAGCTAGCCATCATCTCTGCGTCTGGCATAGCTCCTGCCACACACTGGCTTTCAAAAACTATTTGTCAAATAAATGAATAAAGGTCAGATAGGTGGGCCATGGAAGAGGTGGACTTTGAAACCACGTCTGTCTGATTTCAAACAGACCACCACCAGCACCATCAATAATAACATGTATTGGGTTCCTATTTTAAGTTAAACTATAGGAAAGTGTCATGTTGTGGGTCGTAAGCAGTCAGATATCAATCTGATACATATCAAGCACTGTGTCAGGGGCTTTATCACCTTGTCTCGGTCATCCTGTGAACACTATTATTTCTGTTTACAAATGAGGAAACTGAGCCTTAGGAAAGTTGAGTAACAGCCCAGTGTCATGACCCCAGCAATGAGTGTCCTGTGAACTGCCTCCACTCTGTCAGTTTCCCAAACCCATGTTCTTTCCCCAACTCCACTTTGCTTCCCAAAATGCTATTATATGACAGATTAGAAATCAGAGCTCTGCAGAAACTGCCTGTGAGGCTCACCCTATTCTCTGAAAGTCACAGACTTGTCACAAGTCACCATTTGTCTTGGACAAAGTTTTTCCTGTTCTGTCCCAGCCGGAGGGCTCTGTATTATGGCGCATCCTTCGTTCCATGGGAACAGAACGGAACATGAGCTGATAGGAATCAGGGGTGGAAAAGGCTGCCCGCTCTGCCCTCGTGCAGGGAATGGCATGCGCCTCTCCTCTTGTGTGGCCCTGGGCTGATTGCAAAGCAGGAGACGTGGAATGGGTTCAAGTCTGGGCTCCAAAATTCTGGAGTTTAAGCAAACCACTGTCCCTCTGATGCTTGGACTCTTGCTCTGTAAGGTAAAAGGTTTGGGCTACCATGATCCCTGAAGTTCCTCCCAGCTAAAAACGTCTCCGATCTCCTGTATTCATAAGAAATGACCATCATCAAACAGGGTTTGCTGACACTTTTGTCCCCTGGCAATGTCAGTGCCTGTTTTGGCAGGAAACGCATAGTCCCAGGGCTCTGAAACACCTCAGACTCCCTTTGTATTTACCTAGCTAGAACAACTCCACATTCATCTCTATCAAGTATCATCTAAGACATAAAAGGAATCATAACTCCTGGTATGAGAACAGTTTGACTTGATTTTTCAAGTTATGCCAAATATGTTTCCCATTTAACTCAGGATAGAAATTGGAAAATAAAGAGGCCTACTGACAGCCTTGTGGAGCACAGGAGGAGGCCATGTGGTGCCCCTGCGGTGGCTTCTGCGGCCAGCTCTCACTCTGGTGTCCTCACTGCACCTTACTCTTGTCCTCATGGCATTCCTCACCCTCGGCAATCAGTCATCCATTCTCTTATTTCCTGCGGTTCATCTCGCCAGCTGCTATATGCTTCACCATCTCTTTATATTTACTACTGCAAATCCAAGCACAGGGCTGGTCACATAGTAGGTGCTCAGTGTGTATGTATTACATGACTGAATAGTAAAAGGATACTTGTGAAAAATCCAGGATTTAGCCCAAAAGATCTGGGCTCTTCTGGCTGTTATTCACCAGCTGAGTAAACCAAAGTCTCCTCCAAGATAATAAGGGAAATAATATCCTCTCTACCTACTATATAAAGTGAGAGAAGATGAGAAGAATTTAATATTTCATCAGAAGGCACTAGCGGCTTTTTCTTACGCACCTTGCTGAGCCAGAGCGTGGAAGGTGGCCAGGTCACGCCAAGCCTCCACCCAACACCGTGCCCATCTCCAGAGGGGACCAGAGATATCACTCTGATTGCCATTTAATTTTAAATAAACTCCAGGAGTCAACTTGCTGAAGTCAAGACTGTGGGCTGCTGATAACCCAGGGAAAGCTGGAGACCTGGAATCCAGCCTGTGGCTCTGCACACACAGACCCGAAGGACTGCCAGGCTGGAAGCTTATTAGCAAAAGAGCCAAGTGACAGCCATCCCGGAATAGATCCCTGCGGCACTCTCATTTATAATGCCCTTGTATCTGAGCTGACACCGCTTAAGGATTCCGAGTAACATTTAGCCTCAAACCACCCTTGTCAGCACAGCCTCTCTGAACCAGCCACCAGGGAGCAAGCATTAGGAATGCATTATCACACCAGCTCCGCACAGGCACTGAACGCGCCTCAAACATGCCCTCCTGAGGGTCTCACCTCACGAGGGCTTTACCGATCGGAGCTGGAGGTCAGGCAAAGTCTTTTCAACAAAAAAGGCTCTGCTTGAACCTCCTCAAGACGCTCCTTGCAGAAAGAGAACACACAGTAGCCTGAGTTACCTTGGCTGCAGAGTAACCCTGCACTCCAGAGCACCGCAAGGAAAGTGGGGTAGGCGTCGACACAGTTTTGGCTGTAGAAGAAATAAGGAGAAGAAAAATCAGAAAACGTGTTATTGCAGTGTAGTCTGAAAATCACCTGAAACCCCAAATTAATAATCACTAGTGCACAGGGGCAGGAGCCCCATTTATAAGTCCATTCACAGCTACCAGATAAGATGCAGCAGCCAGGTGCCACATCACACAGACAGTGGTATAAAGCAAACATCTGGTCAGAACCCATTTATTCTCTTGCTCCGTGAAGCCGATCGGAGACTTGGTTTCTTGATAGATTCGCTTTGGCTGTGTTCCCGCCCCCGGCCATGCCGAACACTTCTTAGAAGTGAAAAGTGAGCAACACAGACAGCAGGGCTGCGGCGGCAGTCAGGTTGGGGGGGGTGGTGTAGGAGGAAAAGAACCCAACTAAGGGAACCTTTATGCCAGAGACACAAGTCAGCTCAGACCTGCAGGCCAGGCTAAGAAAGAAAAGGTGAGCTTTGCACAGTCAAGAAACCGGGGTCGATTCTGAAATTCTCATGCTCAGAAAGTTATCTTGAATAAATGGATCCCAATGTGATAACTGTAGCAGCTACAAAACACGAGCATCACGTCCACTGTTGTACGTTATTAGAGGCACAGAACTGCAGCCCTGGGACGGAGAATGTGATCCATTTCCTCATTCAAGAAAACTAGGGGGAACATTCTTTTTATTTAGCTGAATAACATTCCGTGTCTGGTGGGATCTAATATAGCTGATGCTCCAATAGTTTGAAAATCTGTTAATACCAAAGATCTCCCCTGCTTCCTCCTCATTCTCAGGCTTCTGTTTTCGTTTGTTTTTAAGTCATGGTTTTTGTCCGGGTGGTACAAAATTTTTGAAAACTCTTGATCGTCCAAGGGATTTGCTCATTAGAAAGAACTGTCCAGTGATTTGACATTGGCTCCGTTATTCAGTCTCAAGCCACCTTGGTCCCTGATGAAACAGGGTCTGTCTGGAGGTGAGTGAAGTTCTCCCAGCTCTAAAAGAATGGGCTCCTTCTCTGGATTTCTAGACTATGCCCAGAGTACTGTTCCTCACCCTGACTCAAGCCAGTCCCTTTTCCATCCAAAACCTCTTCCACCTGAAGCTTCATGCACTTATGCCCTCCTTAAGGGAGGGCTGCTGCTGGGCTGAATTCAAGAAGATTTGGTCAATGACCTGGCTGCCTCTTGACGTGAAGGCTGGTGGATGCTCACATGGTCTTTAAAGTTACAAAGTGCGGCTCCGGTGCCGAGTCTGCCATTTACTGGCTGTGTGAATGCAGGTGCATTTCTTAGCCTCACTGAGGCTTAAGGTTCTTACGCAGAAGGGGTGAATGGATATGTCGATAATTACCTCCCTGGATTGTTGTGAGAATAAAATAAGATAAAGCCGTGCCTGGCTCACAGTACCCAGTCAGTAAATGATGGCTGTATTGCTCCAATGTCTTCCTTCTTATTACCCCCAGTGGAAATGTCTTCCCCTCTAACAAACTGTTATTATTCCAAATTTTCTTTTGTGCCATTTTTTCTGCAAGGCAAAACCGACAAACCCATTTCGGCCCTCATCTCTTGAAGTCTAACTACCAGCTGCTCAGCAGATCTCAGGACAATTCACTGCGCTACCGTTCAGTTCGATGCATGACACTACCGATGTTTTTATGGAGAAAAGGACTCATTGCTATTTTCCCTTTCTCGCCACCTTTGGGAATGAGATACAGAAGCACTTAAATTCATGTTTTGTTAGTCTGGGTTAATTTGAAATAAGTAAATATCACTAATAATGGTAATAGTATCAATGCTAATGCTAATCAATAAAATCCATGTAGATCTCTCACCTTCAAATTATTTGACAAGTCACCCTACTTGGAAGTCAGCCTAGAATGGATTCTGAGAGATGCAGGGGAGACAGGACATTAGGTAGCGTTTCTCAAAATGCATTTTGGGAAACACAAAACCCTTGCTCTGCTCTGCAAAAAAAAAAAAGGAGGGAGTCTGTAGTTAGAAATGACTTCCCCTCCTTGGAGAATCACAGTGTCCCTTAGTACATTAAAGTTTCTCAAAGGTCTTGCTGTATAGTACTTGTTCTTTTCTGTAACACCTATTAACAGCCCACAACCTGTTATCTCTGGACACATGCTAGAAAATTACATATCTCCAGAGATCCCGCTTCTCTCTGCAACTTGGGCTCACCTGTGTTCAAGGGAAGCATCAGAGGTCAGTTAACTGCGACTTTTCTCCAAAAATCAAGGAGTCATTGTGCTAGCTCTGCTCATCAGCTGGAAACAGGGCTTTGAACTGTATTTTATACACATGGACAGAGGATCAAGGTCATGATTCCTTTCCTCTCTCAAACCCCGACTCAGCTCTGCCTTGGTGGTAAATGGGTGGGTGGACAGACCGTTAACCAAGGCCAGGTCTGAGCTGATGGGGCACACCTGGCTGCAATATCTGTTTACCAAGTGTCTCCAAATCTCAAACTGTCCGTATCAGTCAACAATCTCAGTTTATGCTGAAAAATATGCATCAGGCTTCTCACTTCACCGACATCATTTATCTTTTATGCTCGTCTTCTTTTATAGCTACAGTCTCTAAACATTTATGATCTCACACCCCATCGACCAAAAGGTTTGATCACGCAACCCTGTGACGGGCGTATTTATGCATAAATTATATCCACACACCACTCTCAACCTGTATATTAAAAATAAGTAAAGCTTAATTTTTTATATTTTATATAGCAAGCTTAAATAAACATTCTTGCAACCCCATGGCTTACCCCTCTTTGGTGCTTTAAAGTCTCCTGGGGACATTATCTCCGGAGATGACTTTCTACTGGACTAACACGTAAGCACCTTCCCAGGGGCTTCCTGCCAGAGGCAAGCAGACTGGGGGCCGTGGCTTTTGCCAGCATTTCACTGCACTGATTTCTCAGCCCCTTCTACAAACCACCACAGGCTCACACGCAAGCCTGTTAGGTGGGTCGGGGGGTAAGCAGTCTTTGTTGCAGAAGCATAGCAAGGTCTGGGTAGCCTTCATCTTTCAGAAAATTCTCCTTTTTCCCTTCTTACTTCCCACCTTCCTGCAGCTCTCTCTCCACCCCTCCTCCTCCTCCTTTACCTCCTAAGGAGGTTAAGAGGTAAAGGCACGTGGATTTGGGGACCTCCAGGCAGCAGCGATCGCCCACCACTCTCCTCTAGCTCCTTCTTCCCTCAGGAACCCCAGGCCGTTGCAGAGCTGGCAGACCATCCTACCAGTAACACAGGGCAGCCACCCCCGAATGACATTTCTGCAATTTGGAGACTGGCAGCGGGGGCCAGGTGCAAGCCCAGGCGCTTCCGAGAAGCAGAGCTAGTTCATTCCTCGGGGGAAATGGCAGAAACTAGACCGCCCGGCCTGCTCCACTGCTTCTTCACTGCTGGCAAAATGCAAACGTGACTTCTTACAAGTACAGTGAAATTCCACTGCATGGCCCAGCCACCCTGCCTAACTTCTCTGAAATGCACGAGCTGAGTTCCTAAGAATTCAGTAATCTGGATGGAAACAAGCTTCTCTTTCCAAACTAATAGAACAGTGTTAATGCTTTCTTTGGATTCCGTTTTCAGAGAGGTTTTGACGTCACCCCTGATCAAAGACACCTTCTTTGCGCCTCTTGCCCACGGATGTGTCTGAGGAGTACCCTCACATCTCCCCTGCAAATGGCACAAAGAAGTTAATGGCCCCCTACATACTTTCCCTGGCCTCCTTTAAGTGTCTATGTCTAAAATGGTTTAAATCACAGCTTTCAATTCCTTCAGTAGATTCTGAGAATTAATATGCTAAAGGTCCAAATGCTAAAACAGGAGGACTCAGCAGAGGATTCCCTTGAGGTCAGACTGCCGGAATAATGCTGTTTCACAGGAACCCTTGGTATGAGAGAGCAATCCCCACACAGTAGGGGCGGGCAGGAGAGACGGGGTCTCCGTCCTGCTCTATGCAGGGGCTGTGAGCACTCAGGAGCAGCCTGAAGAACAGAGCCTCAGAGGTCAGGGGACCGGGAAGCCAGCCTGCTCGGCCCCACGAATGTGTCTGTGCCTGGGGCAGATGGTCCACGAAGCAATTTAGAAGCCGAGGGCGAAAAGGGGCCTGTGATAAGGAACAGCAACGACAAGAGCCGGGGCTCCCATCCTCCCCATACCTAGGCCTCGTTTACAAAATAAAAATACCCCGAGCAGGAAAAGGACTGAAGAGAAAGCATGTTGGTGGGTGTGACGAAGGCCTGAGCAGCTGAGAGCCCTTGAAGTCACTTTAATTCACGGGAGGTGAATCATTTGTCTCTTGGGAGTCCTGAATGGGAGTCCTTCCCCGGAGCTGCTCCCACAGAGCCAGCCGAGGCCCGAGCCCCTGACCCTTCCGTGGGCATCCTCTCTCATGCTGTTCTTGCCGTTCTAAAAGTGCTTTTCTCAGGTGACCGTGACTGCTGCTTTGGAAGATATCTTCCAGGGACATCATAGTCTCGCCAAGACTGCAGCCCAGCTCCTGAGCTAGCTCGTCTCCCAAGGTTTCCTTGCTGACAGGCCTGTGGTCACAGGTACAGAGAGGCAGGCAAACGGGCCACTGGCTGAACCCTCTATTTAAACACATTCTGCATAAAGGAGAAATGAGTGTGCGAATGACATCGTTCAAATTTGCATCCCAAATGGCACCCATCTCCTTCACTGCGCTGTTCAGTTGTTTTCAAACGGGCTTTTTTATTCGAAATAAAGAAAGAGCAATTGCACAATTCCCCATTCTTTCTGTTCTCATTCTGGTTGCTTGAGGAGGCCATGAAATGTCCCGGAGTCCCCTCAGCCTTCCACGGAGGGGACACCAGGGGGCGGGGAGTGGTTGTCACCCCGTCCTGCCTGTTGCTCCTGAAGTCCGCTGACGAGTCAGGCTGGTTTTGGGCGGGGGGTGCCTCTGGGCTAGCCCCACAGGAAACTGGTCAGCCCATGAGTCCGTGACTGGCTCAGAGGTCTCTGGAGCAAGAGGGAGCTGTGGAGATCACACCAACCCCATGTCAAAATCCCCACTTCCTGTCTTTAACTACAAGCACTTAAGTGATGAAGTGTGTCCACAAAGCCCCCAGGGGTGGGCGGGGAGTTTAGCCTCCCCTGGCAACTCGCCTCCCTGGCATTCTGAGGGTTGGTCCAGACAGCCATGTGACCTTGAGGGTGGGGCGGCCCCATGCCCACACCCCAGCTCCGTTAGGCAGCAATGTCAGGGTTTGGACTCACTTGGCAGTGTAGACCCGCTCAAAGGCAAGCGTCCCCGTCCTCTGGAAGCTCCGCCCATTCTGGGTCCTGCTTTCATGCTCCACCTTGTGGGCAAAGAATCCTGGCAGAAGGAAAGGTATGGTTTATAATGGTCACTTTCATGAACCTGTTAGCCCACTATTTTGCTAGAATGTGAAATGTGCCCTTGACAAGTGCTTTACGAAATGTCATTTAGCAAAAATTTACTCAGCAGCTACTCCCTACTAATCCCTGCATTTGGTGGTGGTGATGTAGTTGCAAACAAGACACAATCCCCGCTTTCAAGGATCTTACAGTCAAAGGAAACAGACAAGCAAGTGAAATGGAAGTTACACTTTCGTGCTTCCTGCTAAGATGAGACTTGGTGGGAACAAGGAGCCCTCGAGGATCAAAGGCAACTTAACTTACTGTTCGGGTCACAGTAGGATTCCTAGAGGAAGTGACATCTAGGGAAAAATCTGCAGAGCAAGTAAGAATTACCCTAGCAGATGAAGGGACAGGGAACAACGGAGAGGATCACTCCACTCAAGTGGAACAGAATATGCAAGGGTCAAGAGTCAGGAACTGTGTTTGGTTCAGTAGGTCCAGCTAAGGATGGGGAGGTGGGGAGTGGGAAGCAGAGCCCTGAAGACTTACAAGGGAGGCCAGAGGTAGATGGTAAATCATTCTCTCAATGACATTTATCTTGATCCCTTGCCAGGCACTTAGCTTGCATCTGAGAGCAAAAACACAAGGAGCCTTGGCCAGAGAAGCTTCTGATCTGGCAAGGAGAGGAGGAGATAGACCACACACAGTAAACCAAACACAGGAATTAAAATTATACGGCGCACTGAGCTGTGGACAAAAGGGAAAGCAGACCGTGGTAAGAGGCCATCTGAAGTGCTCAGAGGGTGGACAGAGTGATCCTGAATGAGAAAGCAAAAGCGGGGCAAGCCTTCAGGAAGATGATCGCTGAGAAGTGCCCACTGGACCCAGCAGTGTGGCTGTGACCTTGCTGAGAGCCGCAGTAGGAAACGCAGATTTTATTTCCATCTTGAGAGCAACACTGTCATTGGCAGGTACAAGCTGGGGAACAGCAAATGCAGAAAGCCTCTCTGTCTCGGTGTGGTGAGCGTTTGGAGGGATCAGGCCATCATGGAGGGAAGCCAGGAGGGGACAAATTAAGGAGATGGCTGTGGCCAGAACCCAGAGGGTTTGTCCACCGACTGGATGGTGGCAGTGAGGGATGAAGGTCTCTCTCCCCTCCTCTTCCTTCCTCTCCCCTCCTACTTTATTCCTTTACTCCCATTTCTAGCATGAAAGAGGTTAAGTGAGATTGTCAGGGATCCACCCCAGGGTTCCTTTCCATCAGCTTCATATAGCCTCCCCCAAAAGGGAAGGATGCCTTATCCACTGTGTATGTGAATAAAAGCTTTTCACGGTTCTCTTTTTGGCAAAAGCATATCTCTTCGCTAAGAGTGTGCCCATTTGGAATTCAGCTATAGGGCTGGCCTGTATGAAGCCCTCCTGGCACACTGGTAGCCTTTGCCCCAACGCTGGGAAGTGGGCAGTGCTGTCCCCAATCCGTAGACAAGGACACCGCAGTTCAAGGAGGTTAAATTAACTTTCTCAGAGTCACTCTGCTGGGAGCAGTGCAGCTGGGGGTGCAAATCCTGCTGGGCATAGGAGGACTTTTTTTCTGCTTATTATCACGTTGAAGCTCACTGCCGAGCTTCCATCAGCTATACGGGGATTAAGAACACATCTGTCCATTCCGAATGTTTCTTCTTACCACAGACTATACCAGAAATTCTGATCATTGTATTTCCAGGACCCAAGAGGACAGCTCTTGCCTTTGAACGTGCAGCCAGAGATAGTGTTAAGCAAGTCCGAGGTGATTCCTGCAACCCGCATACAACTTGGCTGTAGTTCTCGAGTCTGCCCTCCTTCTTCCTCTCCCTGCTTAAAGAAACAAACCCCTTCCTCTTTCCCAAGGCTTGCCCTCTACCTGTGACCTCGACCCCATTCCTGCTGCCTCTCTGGGTTTGCATTTCATCAGTGTCTTCCCCACTTCCTGAACTTCAGTCTCATTTTCTCTCCTCTTTATCCTAGAAACAAATTCAGATCTCTCCTACCCATAAAACAAAGCAAGCCTAGGCAGTCCAGTATTCACTACAGTCTACTCTCTGGCCTTCTCAGCTACACTTGAAAGAGTGGGGCTACCCTCTGCCCACTCCTCACCACCCACTCACATCCCAACCCCTTGTTATCCTCAACTATGTTACAGAAACTATATATGCAAAGACCGATAAGATATTTATCTTGGCTAGCTACCAACATTAGGCCAAACCCAAGGGAGAGACAGAGACAGAGACACAGAGAGAGCAGGGATGCAAACCATTACCGAGAATCTAGCACACTCCAGCCACTGCTGGCTACTTTACCTATATTATTGCATGCAATAACATCAACATGTGGCAGTTATTAATAACTCCTCTTCTCAGTTGAAACTGAGGTTCCAGAAGTTAAAAAGCTTTCTCAGAATCACATAAAGAGATCTTCAGATATTAGTTACCCACAAAGTTAATATGAGCCAGCAGTGTGTTACAGGTTCTCAAAACAACAGCTCGTCAATGACTCTTTTTCATAGAATTGGTGCTGGATCTCAAGAACTGGTTCCCTGCACAGAAAACACCCATCTGCATCTTAGAAAGAACATGGTGAGATGGGGTGGGGGTCAGGGGATGGCCCAACGACAAGGGGGTCTGGAACCAAGTTGTATGAGAAATGATCTGCTGAAGAAGCCATGTTACGGCAGACTTGGTATATATAGATGTTTCATAGAGTGCAAGAATTAAACAAAATAATGTTATGTCCAGGACAAAGCATGTGCTTAATAGAAAGCAAACTCTCAATACACCCAACAAGAGGAAGGGTAAACTATGGAAAGCAGTATGGAGGTCCCTCAACAAACTAAAAATAGAGACACCATATGACCCAGGAATTCTACTTCTAGTAATTTACCCAAAGAAAACAAAATATCTGATTTGAAAAAGATGTATGTGCCCCTATGTTTATTGCCACATTATTTGTAGTAGCCAAAATATGGAAGCAAGTCATATCCATCAATAGATGAATGAATGAAGAAGAGGTGGTACATAATGGAATATTATTCAGCCATAAAAGAGAAAGAAATCTTGTCATTTCCAACAACATGGTATTTTGCCAAATGAGATAAGCCAAGTGGAGAAAGACAAATACCATATGATTTCACTTACATGAGGAATCTTAAAAAAAAAAAAACAGCAATAGACTCACAGACACTGAAGTGACTGGGTTACCATGGAGGAGGGATTGGGGTTAGTGGGTGAAACAGGTGAAGGGGATAAAGTGGCACAAAATCTCCACCATAATATAAATTAGCCACAGGGATGAAAGAACAGCATAGAGAAGGCAGTCACTAGTTCTGCAACATCTTTTCTGTTGACAGTAACTACACTAGTTGGGGTGAGCATTTAATAATGTCGAATTACTATGCTGTGCCTTTGAAACCAATATAATATTGTATATCAACTACACCTGGATAAAGAAACATAACAAAGAAAGAGGAAGGGCAGGCTCAGTGTGTTGTGAGCTCTCCATTCCAAGAGCATGCAGTTGAGAGTGGCGTAAAGAAGATTTCTGCTTTGGGAGCGTCATACGTCCATGATCTTGTTTCTAGGGCCCATCGAACTCCCACCCCACCCCCGCTGGGCTGTTAGGCCTTCAGTATGGCACCCGTGAGATTCACGGTGAGTGTGTGTTGGGGTGGGCATGGCAGGGATGGCATGGTAAGGGACGTGCTCACTACCAGCTGTGTATCCCTCCTACGACAGTTCCCACCACGCCTGACTGCACAACCCTGACTGCATGGCCATGTGTCTCCCTTCTTGGCTGCACAGTAAGCAGAGGGTTGAGAAGGTCGCCTCTCTTCGAGGAGAGAGGATGATGCTGACGCCCACCTGTTGGGAGCCATAGGGCACAAAAACAACAAGACTCCATTTTGTTTTAAAGACTCCATCTTGTTGTTTACTTACTTCTTCTTGATCACTTTTGCGACACAATTTCCCGCCAAGTGTTCCCACTCCGGTCCGCCGCTTACGTCAGAGACAACTGCGCATGCGTACGGCTCGGTGCATGGTTGGACTTTGTAGATCGCTTCATTAGCATAATGGGCAACCAATCAGAAGAGACCACACCCTGTATGTCTGTATATTCTCTGCCCCAACCCGTAATAAACGAGACTTGATCAGAAAGCCTGTCTTGTCTCCATTCTCTGTTTTCTGCCCCTCATTCGCGCACCCCTTCCTCAGGTCCCATTTGGTGAACCCCACGGCTGGGGGTTTTACGTTCGCAGACCTGCAGGTCGGGTCACCCACCACCTTCCCCTGCACTCATCCGGACTGCGGGCACAGCCCTCCCGCGGAAGCAAACCTTTTCTCTGCCGTCACCACTCGGTGCCCCTCCCCTTGGCACACCCCCGCCTCCCAAACTAATGAGCTAGGCTTCCTGTGGAAGTCACTTTCCCCAAATCTGTGTTTCCCAGGTTTGCTTCATGTCAAAGCTGCTGGTCATTCTGTCAGGGGAAGCTGGAGACCCTCTAGATACTATTCATAGGGAAATGCATCTGTCTCCATTCCCTGGAAAACCAGGCTTTGGTAGTTCTGGTCCAGAGTTCTTAGAACAATGTGTTTTACACTTGTTCTGCATTTCCAAATGTGCATTTTGCAGGATCAAACTGGAAGAGGGCCACAAGTTTAAAGATCTTGATGACTAAAGAATATTCAAGAGGCAGAGGAGGAAGTACCATCAGGTGGGCTGGTCTCTGGCGTCTCCCTGGCAATGAGGCTCACAGTGTCCTTAAACAGAGCCCTGGACACATCATAGACACACATGGACTGGACCTGCTTGTTTTGGGATAAAGGCAAACTGCAGTGCCTGGCAACAACATGTAAATATTTCTTACAACTAACAGAAAGGGTAGAATGGCTTTTGTGGGGACAGAGGGAGCAAAGCAGTTTTTGCATATTTTCTGAGCTCTGTGAAGTAGGTCTGTGCTGCAACATTGAGATGCATTAGAAATGCAAAGAGACGTTCTGAACTGTACACTTGGACCTTTGTGTTTGCCTAAAAACTCACAGTGAAACAGGAGTGTTATCTCCCAAGTCATTTGCTTAACATTTTGCCCTTAACATTTAAAAGTTACAAACTCTCACCCAGTCCTGTTAGCAGCACACAGGAGTCCAGGTCCCCACCTCACAGGGAAGCATGGCTTGAGCCACCCAGAGGGTCTGCAAGGGCTCCTTCTGTGGCTTCAGAAGAGCAGCAGTTTGTCTCTTCCCCAAGCAGAGGGGGCATAGCGTTGTACAAGGTCATTCTGCCCCCACATTGCCTTAGCTGCTCCCATGGGGCTGGGGAGGAACGTTGGCCATATGGGGTCTGCCCAGCCTGAACCTCTCCAGCCCAAAACAATAGCTCCATGCTGGCCCATACTTGCATCTTCCCTGCCAGGAAGCCTCCATCCCACTCAACAGTTGGGGGAACTGTGCGGCCACTGTGTTATCAGTCATAAATGGCCTGTCAAAAGTCAAGGCTTTTAGACTGGAGTTGTTAAGGCTCAGACATTTCACCATTTATAATCCCTTCTCCCACTGGGTACCAAAGCAGATTTACTCTCATCTGCCAGAAATCATTAGCAATCTCACCATCCACCTCAAGTCTACTCAGGGTTTGCCATGTCACTGCGGAAAGCTCAAGACGCACTTGACAGACCAAGGCCAGGTCCTGGAGCTCTCAGTCAGGGGAGACGAAGAGACCGTTTTCCCATCAGGAGATGCTGCAGCCTCCCCGACTCAACCTGAGCTCTCAGAATGAACTGCAGCCTTCTAGCTGAGCTCAGCCGCCTTGCCAAAGGCAGGTAAGAGGGAACGGTTCCACTGGCCGCTGACTCTCAGCGCTACATTGATGCTTGTAAGGGAAAGAGCAGGAGGGGAGACCCTGCACGGGTCTGAACAAGCACCGGCCACCCACCCATGCAATTGCCCCCACAGAGCCTGCAGAGGTCACTGCAGGCTTCCTGCTTTCCTTACCTGCCCACCTTTCCCCACTAACCTTTCCTGTCCTGGGAGGCAGGAACCACAGCTGTCTTTCACTGCTATATCCCCACGTACCCAGGACACCGCCCAGCCCAGTACATGCAGATCAAGACCAGGAAGCCCAGCCATGGTACCTGCATGAACTCGCAATGATCTGAAGCAAGGGCAGCCTGAACCACCCATTTGTTCCCTCTCTGAGCTGCAACTGTATTGGGGGTGATTTAGTCTGAAAATGTCCGGGTCCAAAGGCTGCCAAGTGTTGTTCCATCTAGGAAACATACTCAGAGAATGTAAGGCTGGACCTCTCTGGTGTGGGGAGGTTGAGGGTAAAGCTTACTTGGTGCCCAGAGGCTAATCACCAGACTTTGTCCAGATTCAAGTTGGGGGAACATATCAGAACATCCCAAATTGATTAGATACCCAAATTTCCAAAGTGTGACAGTGTGTGAACATTCAGTAATTTACCACGAAGTTACAGCAGCTGCCCTTAGTCACCACTCTCCTTTTTTCTCTATCTGAATAAACTGTAAAGACAAAGCCACTGGGGAGACTTATAAAAAGAGTCTGAGGCAGTCCTAACTCGGAAGTTTAAGAAGAGAGCTCTACAAAGTCTTGTCTTTTTCAGATCTGGTTATCTTGCTTGGTTTTTTAAGTGACAGCAGGGTTCATGGAAATGCAAACCCCAAACAAGCATATCTTTCTCTCTCTCTCTCTACAGTTATATAATGCATTTGAAAAATGCTTCAAAAATTATACATTGCTAAAGAAAGGGGAAGTTTTACAAAGAATATGTTTCTTCAAAATAAAAAAAAAGGAATACAGAGGTAAAACAATGATAAGATGATTTCCCCCTCGCACCCTCCCCCAAATTCATTTATGTAGCCTACAGCTGGAGGTAAACTCGGGTGCACTGAAGTCAGCCCAGCTGGACTTACTGAACATCTGGGTGTCTGAGTGAACGTGTATACCATGTTCTCCCTCTCCAGGTTTCTTGCCTTCCACCCAGTCTCTGGCCTGGTAATTAATAGTCAAAATAAAGATCGCAAACACTTCAGTGAGGACTTTTGTAAAACCTCCAAGTTGCTGCCCTGGCTCTACACGTGTGATTAATCATTGGCATTAAAGTGAGACCCAAGACCAGGAGAAGGCAAACCCCAAGTTCACACAGAAACGCACACACCCCTCCACATTAAAACAAAAGGAAACAAATACAGATGAGGGAAACGCGTGTGCACACAGACTGTGTGAGCCTGATTTTCACACACCTTGTGAACAAAATCCACCTATGCGCTCCTCCCCGAGTTGAGGGGCTTCCCTTACCATTCTGGACCACGCTGATGAGGGTGATGATGACCAACAGGACAATACTGCCCAGGGTTTCTTGGTCCATGTTTGCTTCAGGCTGCCCGGCGAGGACGGCTCCAGCTCTGGGCGCCCCAGGCTTGCACTCTGCAGGAAGGGGAAGTCAGGGCTTCACTTTGTCTTTCATCACTAGAATTTCCGAGGTACGGCACAATTACACAGTGCTTTCTTCTCCTTTGCCTTCTTCTTCTTCTTTTTTTTTTTTTTTTTTGTTTAACTAACCACCAAACTGCCCTGGCTTGAGGTGGCCTGCCAAGGGAAGCAGGGCTCGCGACAGCAGCAGGAGAAGAAAAATGAAACTTGTGTTTTATTTATAGAGCAGCCAAAATACCTGTGCCCTGAGTACTCCTTCTTCCCTTGAATTCCTAGGAAAAGGGATATTAACATACGCAGAGCCCAGTGTAGCGGCCACATAATAAGGCCTGGATGAATGAATGAGTGAGTGATCAGGGGGTACAGCTGAGGTCTCCATTTCTGCAGAAAACAAAGCAGCAGGAGAATTAAAACTAAACCAAAGAATTTAGACACGGGGATGACAGATGACCCCTAAGGAAACCTTCCAAACAGGAAGTATTGTTCAATACCACCACTGACCGGTCTGGGGTAACTGTTGAGACACAGTCCCTGGAATGTTCTCAACACGAGGCTAAGAGCAGAGAGGAGGTGTAAGAGTGGAGCTGCTGGTTGCCTGGCATCTTACAGGACAGCTTCCTCCATGGACGTGGCAATCCCTGGGGACTTACAGAGAAAATGCAATATTCCTGCAGATCTTCATCCCAGATTCAACAACTGTTTGGCAGTGTTTGGAGTTTTTCTCAAAACGTCACTTTGAAAAAGAAAGTTGGCCTCCCTAAGGGGTGGCAGCAGGCAGTTGCCGCTTAGTGGGGGTGGCCAGCACAGTGAAGACCCACCTCGCACCAGAAACAGCACAGCCGGCTTCAGCATCCTCAGTTCAGCTCAGGGAGAGGGGTCTGGGGAGGCAGTGTTCAGAGCTTGGGAGCACGGCGGCCAGTAGTAAGCGCCATCCAGTCCCATCATGACACTCTTGAGTACTGGGGCACTTTCAAAAATGTGGAGTTATTACAAGATTGGCTAGGGGTTCGGCACTGGCAAAATTTGTTATTCACCTTAAAAAGATCTTATTTGTACAGGCAGCTGGGTACGTTTCAGGGACCGCTCAGGTCCCAGTAGAGAAGCAGTCTGCTGCCATCAAAAGTTGGTCCTTCTAATATGCATCAAACCCGAGCAGCGATGGACCAGAAGTGAAGGCCAGTCCCCTTAGAAAGGACTCCAGCTGCAAACAATAGAAACTTAGCTCAAACCAGCTGCAAAGAGCAGAGATGTAGTTAGGTCACGGAGCCAGGAAATTCTCTCTCTCTCTCTCTCAAATGTAGCACTCTCCAGTGGGGTATTCTCTCAATCTCTCTCTCCTTCTCTCACTTTCTCTTAGTTTGTCTGCCTCTCTGCAGATCACTTTTCTCCACACAGAGGAAAATATGCCCGACCTCCAACTCTGGAGTTTTTATCACCTGTAAAGGACTGACTTCTCTCAAAATTCTCAGGATGACCTCATTGGCCTCAGCTGGTCAGATATCCATTCCTAGGACAACCAGATGGCAGGAAAATGGAAGAATCTGGTAATTTCCATAGTTGTCAGATATTGAGGGAGATGGTTCCCGAAAGACAGGTGGGGGTACCAGCTGGTTATATAGACTACCCTGCTGTGACTGTCCACTACTTGTAATCAAAGATGAAAATGCCCAGTTTTTAAAGAAGTTTCTCCACCCTACACCTTGAGGGTTTTAAAGTACATCCTAATTTGCTCCCTGCTTGGTCGTTTATGGTGCGTACGTGTGTGCCACCATCTGCGGGCACGCACAAAACAGTCAACAGAATCCAACGTGGTCAGCCCAGGATGCCTTTGGAAATCCGGCCAGCTGCTTGGAACGCAGGAAACCGGGAAAGGGCTGCCTCTTCTGCCTGTTTCACAAGCCTCCATGTGCCCCACAAAGGTGGGGGTGCCAGCCATCTCCTCTTCAGAAGGCCGAGATGCAGGCCGGAGTTCTGTAGCTGGGCCCCCCGCACGGTGGGACACCACAGCGGCTGCCGCAGGACCCGCGCAGGCGGAGAGCACGTGCCGGTGGAGCGCGTCCACTGCGCCCAGCAAGAGCGCCAGAATAGTCACGAGATGGCCATTAAATTACGGCGCGCACATTAAGATTCCGGCTGCGGCCACGGAGGAACACTTACCAGAGGTGAAGCCTCTAGAAATGCCATTCATCTCAATAGAGAGCTGCTGAGACAGGACAAAAAGACAAGGGCGCGGGCAGCAGGGGCGGGGAGCGCAGCGCGCCACTGGATTCCGGTTTCCAACCAGATGGCCCCCAGCGCGCGCCCGGGCAGGGCCCCCAGCTACCAGCTGCTGCATTCTGGGGACCTGGCTTGTGCACTTGCTCAGCACAGTCCTCTGGGGACAAGCGATTCCTTCCGTTGCCCAAAAGATGAAATGGAGGTTCAGAGGCCTTGAACCACATGTCCGAGGACACGCGTGTAGTAAGGAGCACACCCCGAATTCAAACCCAGGCCTGTCCGGCTTCAAAGTCTGGGTTTTCAAGCAGCCCTGTGCTGCTTCTGGAATAGTTTTCAGAACCTGGGACTCCCTGGCCCTTCTGCATCAGTGCCCGGCAGTCCCCTCAGAGGTCTGTGGATTGAACAATGTCCCCTCAGCCCCTAAAGAGAAATATTTAAAAAGAAAAGCAAGGAAAACATACACATTTCGCAGGAAATAACATACTCCCCAGACACCCGACTGTTAGTCAAGGTAATTTAGCAAGAAATAGCCCACAGCTACAAGGCTGTGAGCCCACCACACTCCCAGACCCTTGCTTCCAGCCCCCTGTCCTTATGCATATGCTGCACATATCTGTGTCTGACAGGTTAGTTAGACCAATGTGCTGGGAGTAGGGAAGGATAATTAGCACATTCATTAATTAGAGCAGCGTTAGCAGTTTGACTGTGAAGGACAACCATTTGTCAACAAAGATCAGGACAGCTGGGGCCAAGCAGGGGCTCAGGGGGACAGCAATTCAGAAACAGCCATGGCACTGACCAGCTGCTATTTTAAAACATGGTTGCTGCTCACATGCTTAGCATCAACACTCCTCCATCACCATGGCAACATGGGGCCACTTTAGCTGGCTGTCAAGCAACCGCATTCACCTCTCCTTCATCTCACCTCGAAGTGCATGCTGCCATTTCACTCTTCTCTCCACTTTCCATTCAAGGTTGCCCTTGACGTTCGTTAGGATGAGGACTTCCCTGTACATAAATGTTGGGGCTGAGAGAGAGGGCACAGAATTCCCCCAAGCTGGGGTGTCAACACCGGCCTGGACAGAGAGACATAGCCCAGGCCTATGGGTACAGACTGCACATGATCGTGAAGCGGTTCCTTTAATTTCACTTAATCTAAGGAATATTCAGACAATACTCATCAGAAAGTAATAAGTGATATGAACAAAGACCAGGCCACCATTTGTTCTAGATGTCATACGTCGATAGTCTCCAAGAAACCTAAATCAGCCTGGCTGGTGTCCCATCTCCCTCCCCGGCCACAGTCAGATGGCCTTTCTTTACATGAACAGCCCATGGTTCTGAATTGAATTGAACTAAACAGAGATGAGTCTGCATGCCATTATATAGATGAGGAGACAGAGGGTTGGTGAATTTGCTGGAACCCTCAATGCTATTGATTAAACTCCACACATGCTCAGGGCACTGAGTTAGGTGCTTTACAAATCAAAACAGCATTTACAGACATGGCCTCCTTTCCCTAGTGTCTCAAACTATAAGCTAATAATATCAGTGCAAGGAAACAGATAGAAGCAGAGATCCAGACACTGACAAAGACTACAGGAAACAAGATAGCATCCAGAAAGCCACTTTGCCCTTGCATCACAAACACATACAACACAGTGTTTTGCTGAGTTGGTAGGAAAGTTGAGTGAGTAACCTAAGTGCAGAAAACATTCTCCTGTGTATTGTGTACAAAAACAGAGTCTAGACAAGGCTCTTCTACCAAAGTATCAGCTCGATCAGTCTTATATGCTAAGTAGAGAAGGTCAGTAATGCGCATGACCTGACTGGGAACATTCGCTTCTAATAGGATTAGAAATCATGATGCTCATATATTCTCAGCTGAGTTTTGACACAGTACTTCCGTGAGAAAAGGAAAGTCTTTAACAAAGGTGCTAGAACAACTGAATATTCATATGGTGACAAAAATGATCCATGTGACTCTTCCCAGAAAATCAGGCAAAAATGGGCCTTAAACCTATAAAGTTTCTAGAAGACCACATAAGAGAAAGTCTTTATGATCATAAGAAAGGCAAAGATATTTTTAGATAAGACACAAAAGGTGTGAGCCACATAAGGAAAAAATTCAGTAAAGTAGACTTCATCAAAATTTAAAACTTGTGCATGGCCAAAGATACAATTAAGAAAATAAAAAAGCAAGCCACAGACGGAGAAAATATTTGTAGAACATAATCCCCAAGAAGTTTCTCCCCAGGCCCTATTATTGTCACCATTCTTTCAGTACTTTATCAGGATCCTTCGGGCACACAGCCAAAGTTCCCTGTGCTTGTTCTACTGTGAATGTTTGATAAGCACCGTAAGTCCCAAAAGATCCACTTGGCAGCACTCGAGATGTGGCAAACTTAGACTCGATGCAGATATATGTGTCTTGAAAATGACTGCCCAACTCCTATGGCTTCATAGGAGAAGGCGTGGAGGGAGGGGTATCCAGCGAGCAGAAGGAAAGCCATGGAACAGAATCAAGGAAGAGTTCATGAACCATGTGCAATGACTGGAAACCGAGTTATAAACTCCATTTCCCCCAGGTCCATGACCAGAGGGGGTTCCCAGCTCTAGATTAGGGGCACAGCATCCACAGTGAATTACAACCCCTGCAATCAAATAGCATCCGTGCCCTCGGAGAGGTGGAGAGAAAAATTGGAAAGGTGGCCATGCCCTGGAGCAGCCTTCAGGGTGCAGACAGCCCATTCTCTTAGGGATGAACAGGGAGAAGAGAGGAAAACTCCTTTGTTGTTCTGTCTTTTATGAACAGAAATTGAGTAACAGACAAGGAAATAGACTACACAGATTAAAGGACTGGGCATTCAGAGATTCAAAAGTTAAGTTTCTTCCCCTGGCAAAATTAGCCTGACCACATTAACAGAGTATATATAGCATTGAAGTGTTTTTGTTCCTGTTTTCTGTTTGAATAAACTAGCTGAAAACATTATTGTCTGTGGTGTTAAATGGATTTCATAACTAATACGGGATGTGGCTAAATTCATATTGCTCTGATAATTTTAATTGAATTTCCTGACTCCTACATGCTTAATTGTCAACTTTTAACACTGCATTAAACATAAGTTTCCGATGTTATTAATATGAAATGCTCACATTCCTTTATGAGGGTGATTATATTTTGCTTATCGTTCCTGAATGTTGTATTAAGTCTATTTAAAAGATATCCTGAGAGACCCTTACATGTTTACTGCATTAGAGGAAAAACAGATGCTCTCACATATCCTGTGATACTGCAGTTTACACTGTATATGAAGGTTGTTGAGAACCACTTAGAGATCTTTCCAGGTGGCCAGAGGGCTTAAGTGATCCAGAGCTTCTGAGAGTGTGCAATATTACAAAATTAGAAAAAAAAAAATCAATCACATTTTCCAAATGCAAACACACATCAAAGAAGTATCCTTGAAAAGAAGGAAAACAAAGCATTTGAACCACAGCCATTCTGTTCTCAGGCTGCATTTTGATCACACTCACCAGTTAGAACTGACACAAGTTCATCAGCAGAACATCCCAAACAGTATACCTCCTTACACACCTGGACCTTGTCCACAAGCACCACCACATCTGGAACATGCCAAGGAACTCTGACAAAACAAAGACGACACTAGCAATCCAAACAGATGTAACAGAGAACATTTCACTCAACAATATTTGACTCTTTGAAATGCTTTCAAGAGCCTGGTCGTTTCATACAGGATTTGTAACAAGGTTAGTTCTCTAGAATTCATAGCTACGGCAAGAGGATAAGAAGAAAAATACAGAGAAATAAGAATAAGGATATGGGAATCTTTGTTGAATGCAACTAAATGCAACCACTTTATGCACACAATTTAATCTTTGTAACCACTCTCTGAAGAGGTATTACTGTCCCATTTGACAAATGAGAACACTGAGACAAAGAGCGGTCCTGTGGTGAGCATGTGGCGAAGCTGAAGTCCTAGCCTAAGTTTCTTTGACTCAAGAGTCATAATAATAATGACAATAATTACTAACATTTAGGGGATGTTTTCTGTGTGTATCAGATACTGTCCTGAGCACTTTATATCCACACAACCCTTAATTCTTACAAAAAGTCAACCTTTATTGTCATCATAACAAAGGCAGGTGAATTGAGGCTTGGAAAGTTTAGGTCACTTTGCCACCATGGAGCAACCAGCTGACAACAGATGCGGGACTCAGACCCTGGTCAGTGACTCCAACACAGCCTCCATTGACCAGGGAAGGGCAGCTGGAAACAGGTACACCGGCATCGGTAAGAGCTGGCGACCTCATGGCAAGAGAGAAAAACAGGGAAAAAATTTAAAAGCGAGCAGAACCCAAAAATAAAGCTGCCCAGCCCGAGGCATCCAAGAGACACTGCTGTCACTCAGAATGAGGGCAGGAGTTTGGGGTGGGGGGAGACTGTGAGGGACGTGCCTACATGTCCTGGGAACCTGGGGGAGGGAGTGTCCAGGAGGCCAGTGGACAGCTGGGTACAGAAGGGGCAGAGGGCTGTCATCACCTCAAAGGTCAGTGGTTTTACAGGAGTTATGCATGGGGAAGCCAGGGCTACCCAGATCCCACCTCTTGATGGGACCCTAGCCCCCACTGTGGACCCCACAGGTCTGCTCAAGGTTGGCAAGCACATAAAAACTAGCCAGCTCCTCTGAGCCTGACAAAGGAGCCCCTCCATGGAAGCCCCTGCAAGGGGGCTGCTTCCTCAGCCCTGGCAGCCCCTTCGCCCTCCACCACACAACCTGTCACTCAGATCCAGGGTTGGGGGATGGCACAGCTCAGCTCTGATGGGAAGCATAGCCTTGATGTCAGGAGTGGGCAGATGTCTCCCCTAACTCAGCACTGAAGTGATTATCAGGCCATTAAATGCTGATATTCCTATTTTACCATGACTATATTTTTTCTTGTCACTTTCAATGCTGGATTTGGTAGGTCAAGAGGCACCCTGCCTGAACACAAGTTCCTGGAAAGAGCCCAGAGGGATGCTAATGTGCTACAGAAGGAAACTTTCCTAAACTTTTTGTGTACAGAAGGGAGCTTTTAAAAATGTCCTAAATGATCCTGGTGGATGGGCCCTTCCCAATGTGAGGAGGGCTTTCACAGAGCTCAACCCTAGAGCCAGGAGGGCCGCTGGGGCAGTGCAACAGTGGCAGCTGGGGCCACTTGCCACTCCAGAAGTGACATTCCTGCCTCCCCCTTCCACAGACAGGCCTCAAAGTTCCTACTGCCTTTTCATCCCCCATGTGGCAGTCATAGAGAGGCAATGCAGGCTCAGGAACTGGCAAGGATGGGTATGGAGATATTCTGCCCCAGTGCCCAAGAAGACACTGCCCACCTTTGCTTCAGCCAGTGCACTGAGACACAAGTATACTCACAGAGTCATAGAATGTGCCTTATAATCAGTGGTGCCACATATCAAGGGCAGTAAAGGCCCCAGACACGGTACCAAGCGCTTTGTATCCAAGGGCTCATGCACTGTGGACAAAAGCTTATTAGTATTGCTCTTTTTACAGATGAGGAAAATGAAGCTCAGAGAGTCCCCAGGAACTTGGCTGTGGTCACACAGCAAGTTGGAACATGGTACTCAAAGCCAGACCTGTCAGACTGCAAAGCCAGTGAGACCCCGTCATTTTACAGAGGCCCAGGGGCACTTAGGCAACCGGTCCAAGGCCACATGTCCACCTGGAGAAGGAGCAGGTACAAACCCACAGAAGAGGACGGCCCTCCTACGCCTGGTGGGGTGCCGAAAGCAGCTGAGAAACGACCTGTCCGTGGAGGGGACACCTTACAGCCGAGGGAGAGTCTCTCTCAACCTTGATGCACACTCAAAAGCAGGGCACGGCACACTACTGCGGTGAGGCTGAGCTGGACGCCGGAATGGCCACCCTCACGGGCAACGGTGAGCACTTTGGCAAGCGCTGAGCTTCCTGAGTTACAGGAACCAGAGCCCGCAAGCCAAGGGCTGACATTCTGCCAAGTGCCCAGGGCCCCGTGGCCAGTGGTCTTCTCAGAGGCCATAAAAGCCCCAACAGAAGTGCCGCCCAATGTTTTCCAGGTCAGTGGCTGTAGGGCCCAGGGCTGCTGGGAGGCTGGCAGAGGGAGAGAATGGATGAAGCCTCCAAAAATACATCACTCGCTCCAAATGATGATGGATTTGCTCATCCCACTGGTTTCTAGGCACGGGGATGGCACCCCACACTTACTCCTCAAGCCCCCTGTCCTTGCCCACACCCGACACCCTTGGACCTGGGAAAGTCGCTGTGTGAGGAGGGATCGATGGCTCTTCCCTGCCCAGCGTCCTTCTCAGGAGAGAGTATAAAGGACCACATGGCTTCCGCCTCTAAAAGACCCAGAGGGATGTTCTCATTGATGAATCCTGGACCCCCAGCTCAGGTCTCTTGCCCCTGGTTAAGGCTCGCTCACCCACCACGTCCCCTAATGCTCACTCGGCAGCTGTAAGAGCCAGGGCTGCGGTTCCCACTCCAGCATGCCTCGCAGGGAGATGGTGGCTATTTACTACAGGCAGATACGACTCCCTGAGCTGTTTGCCAGGAGCGCGACCCCACGATTCAGATTCATGGAGTGAGACTTTAGAAGACGCTTGGTTCAGAACTAGATGGAGCTGGACATAGCTTCCAGGACCACCCTGGTTGCCTAGTACTGCTTATGGGAGCATCAGCTCTTAAAACCACCGCATGAGGCCCTAGGACCCAGGTAGATTTCTAGGGGGCATGGGGAAGATGCCCCACGTTCACACGCACACACACACACACACACACACACACACACCTGTACTAGCAACTCGGAGACAACCAACAGCTTATATGTTCCTAAGGCTTACCGAGGTGCCTAGAGATTTCCCAGATTCAGAGGTTTTCAGATTCTCCCTTGTTTTCCATGAGAGCTGTGGTTAAATGCTAGCATTTTTGTTTCTGTTGACTTCCTGGAGTTGTACAATGCCTGGTAGGGAGGCTACCTCTGCATAGTTCTTGCAGGACCATCCAGGTATATCAGGACTCCTGCTTTCCACGGGGCTCTGGGACAGGCAGGGAGAGGGGGGCAAGGGTAGGGGTGAAGGGGGGACCACAGAGCTACCCCACAGCTGGGGCTGGGCCCCTTCAGCCCCATCTCTGCCAGGGCTGTGAGACCATCACCCCCCCCCCATTCCTCTGTGATGGAAGGTGATTTCTGTCCCTTTTTTGGGTGCCTCTGGCCCACCAGCCTTCCCCAGACCAAACACACCTCGGACAAGGATGCAAACAGGCACAGTGGAGCCGAGGGCAGGACCGTCTGGGAGGGCCAGAAGTTGCAATGTTATCTCACTTACTCATTTCCTTATACCATGCAGGGAGGAAGCCTCACAGAGCCAGATCTGGGGAAGGACAAGTGCCTCGTTTGGACACTTCCTCTTTCCCAATCTCTGTGTCACTCTGTTTAATCTCTCTCCTGCCACACCGCTGCAGCCTAGGGTCCTAGCCCCCACCTCTGCTGAGAAAGTTAACCCCCTACCACCACCTCTAGCACCTCCATCCCCCAGAAAGTGTCCCTTTTTATGTTTTGGAAAATCCAGACATCAGGCTTTGCTCAAACGCACATAGAGGGTCTCCTCTGCCCAACCTTTGCCAACACAGGCTTGGAGAAAATGAAGGGCAAAAAAGAAGATTTGTGGGTTCATATAGCCAGGCATGCTGGAGGGAAGTCTGCCATAGGCCCCAGGACCCCAGAGTCCTCATGACACCCCCTGCCTACAGCTCTGTGACTTTGGATGTTGGGGTTTCCTCTGCACCTGGAGCTGGGCCTTAGTGCAGGAGTGATGGAGGTGGGGGGTGTTTCCTCCCAGTTCACACTCCCCAGCAATGAGAGCTGCAGTGGACAGTCTCTGCTGGTATCTAGAATAGCAACCCAGTCTAGCCCGACAAAATGAAAACATGTTCTTCCTGTTAACATGGCTTTGTTCCTGGATCTTACAAAATAATAATCCTGGCATCTGGTCCCAGCTCCCTGTACAAACCTCATGACATGTCTTAGCAGCTATTACCAGTTGAATTGTGTTCCCAAAGATGTGTTCCAGTCCTAAGCCCTAGAACCTCAGACTGTGATCTCACTTGCAAATAGGGTCATGGCAGATATGATTAAGTTTAGGTGAGGTCATACAGAGTAGGGTGGGCCTTTAACCAATGTGACTGGTGTCCTTATAAGAAGAGAAGAGACACAGAGACAGACACATGAGGGAGAATGCCACATGACAATGGAGGCAGAGACTGGAGCAATGCATCTACAAGCCAGGGAACCCCAAGGACTGCTGGCAACGCCATAAGCTAAGAGAAAAGCATGGAACAGATGGGCCTTGCAAGCTTTCAGAAAGAGTACGGCTCTGCCAACACCTTGATTTTGCATTTCTACCCTCCAAAACTGTGAGAATACATTTCCGTTGTGTAAAGCCTCCCAGTCTGTGGTATGGCAGCTCTACCAAACGAATACAGCAGCCAGTATGGGTTGTACCAGCTCAGATTGATTCTTTACAGTCCCCAGATCTCCCCACGATAGAAGATGGTTGTGTCCCATCCCAGGAAATGGAAAAATCACTGGATCAAGCTTGCAAGCTCTTGTGTGGTTACTACCACTCAACTCAATTTCTTTTAGGAACTAGGATAGGGCACCCCTAGAGATTAAACAAATGCCTCAACAGCAGGCAGTGTAAACAGATTTACAAGTACCACAGGCAAGAAATGGTGTAATAGCCACAAGAGACCCTTGTGCAGGGCCTGCTTTGAGTCATGGTAGGACCACCAATCTGCAAGAGTGACCCGTCACTAAGTGAACAAAGGGTAGGCTCCGAACAGAAGTGTGCTGTTCACTGAACAGATGTTACACCCACAGGCATCTCAGGACCCAAACACTTGCCATTATGCTTTCTCTGGCTTCTCTTCTTCTGAGTTTTTAAGACATTGAGTACTTTAAGATACTCACAAGGAAGGTTATCACTTAAAGATGTGAAATTTGCAAATTTAATTAATGATCAAATATAAGGATTGTGGCTTATATTGCAAACAGGGGCAGCCTTGTGGAAGGGAGGGTCGTCAGAAAGACCCCCTTCATGAATCTCACACCCTCCTGTGTACCCCTTACCAGGCTGAGAAGCACTGATACCAAATTAACTAAGGTAAAACACAACAAAAAAATATATTATGGGTGCTTCTCTGTCCTCACTCTTCACTTCTATTCCAAGAAGGCATTTTGTAGCATCCTTGTGATTTGGGTGAGATTGGCCCACCTCCAGCTCCAAGCATGGGCTCTGATTTGCCCCAACTAATAAATGAGATTCCTCCCCCTTGACCTCAGTGGCTGGTTGGTTCACTAATGCAGTCAATCAAGAGCATGCAAATATTCACCTCCCCAGTCTCCAGGGCCACTAGGGGTGGCCATGTGGTCAGTTATGGTCAATGAATATAAACAGAATTCTACTTGGGGCCTCAGGAAGATTTTTATGATGGTTTGGTGTTTAAGCTTTTGGGGTTTTTTTCTTCCAGTAAAAAGGGGCAGACTCAGCCAGGCCCTAAGCCTGTTTGTCCTCTTTTTCCTCCCAGGAACTAGAAGGTGATGTCAATGAATAAGCAGCCAGCTTGCTATCTGGAAAACGAAGTACACTTGCTAAAGACGGTAGAGCAGAGCGCCAGAAGGAGACTGGCTCTGAGCAGAAGGCGCCTGCGAACAGCTTCACTAGCCCTGGTCTGTCTATCTCTGGAAACAGAATAATGACCCTATCTGAATTGAGAGAGTAAACATTGGCATAAGATAGAAAATGGATCAATAGGACAAAAGAGAGAGCCCAGAAATAGATCCACACTGGCCATAAATCAAAACCTTATCTAGAATGTCATCAAAATTGAAAGTTTCCACTCATCAAAAGACATTAAACATATGAAAGGCAAGCCACAAACTGGGAGGAGATATTCTACAATATATTTATCTGACAGAGGACTTGTATCCAGAACATATATGCTGCTATAAATTAAAAATTA
The DNA here is from genome assembly GCA_032199065.1 of Smutsia gigantea. NCBI lineage: Eukaryota > Metazoa > Chordata > Mammalia > Pholidota > Manidae > Smutsia > Smutsia gigantea. Next base: position 110,760 of record JAVSCE010010993.1, read on the forward strand.
AAAAATCAAAAAAATATATATATAACCCAATGTCTTTAAAGAGTGAGCTAAAGACTTTAATGAATGGAAGCTGTAGAAACAGCTGATAAGCACATGAAAAGTTGCTAACATCAGCAGTCATCCGACAAACATAATTACAACCGCAGTGAGATTTCACATCCACCAGAATGGCTAAAATATTTAACCCTGGCAACACTAAATGTCTGGGAGCTTGTGGAGTGACTAGAACTCTCCTACATTGCCTTTGGGAGTATAAATATTACAGCCACTTTGAAACACAGGTGGACAGTTTCTTATAATGTTAAATATGTTCCTATCTATTACTCAACAAGTTTACGTCTACTTATTTACCCCAGAAAAATGAAAACATATACATGAAAGGCTTATACAAGAATATTTTTCATTGCTTCATTCAGTCAGCAAAAATTGAAAACTGTCCCAATATTTATAAGCAAGTGAATGGATAAGCAAACTGTAATTTTATTCAATAGAATACTACTCCGCAATAAAAAAGGAAAAAACTACTGATATGTTCAACCGTATGGGTAAATCTCATGAACACTGTGTTGAACAAAAGAAGTCAAACACAAAAGAATACATTCTGTATTATTTTGTTTATATGGAATTCTGGAAACAGGCGAAACTACTCTTTGGTGAGAGATATCAGAACAGTGGCTAATGGGGGGGAAGGGGTCAAGATTGACAAGAAAGGGACATGAGACGATTTTCCAGGGTGATTAGCCCAGATGTTTTGTATTTTGATGGGGTGGTTTTATATAGTTTAATGACATTTGTCAAAACTCACTGAACTGTACACTTAAAATGCATGGTATGTATATCACAGAAGCAATACCTCCAAAAAAAAAACAATTGCCCTACTTGGTTCAGCCCTTGCAATCATATGTCTGTTGTTGAGACCAAGTGCAATCCTTCACTGATTCGAGAAGGGAAAACTAGAGTAAGAAATAAAGGTGAAATGAAGAATCAACAGAGGGCAGTGTGGCATATGGTGTGACCTCCCTTCATAAAAGTGTTAGATCTTCGGAAGCCCAGTAAAGTTGATTGCATTAATTTTAATTCATTAATTAATCACACGGTTTAATAGACTTTCTTGGGCAGGTGGGTAGAAGGGAAGACCACTGAAAAGCCTGGGCTTTGTGCACAAGTCATGTTAGCGGAAATAGGGTGCATGTGCTTAGTCCTGAGGGGACACTCAAGGACCGTGGGGAGGTCAGCTGCAAGGCATTCTGGGCATCCGGGATGAGCTTTAGAAACTCACAGCCAGGAATCTGGATGTGTGAGCCAAATGTACCTAACTCCGAAGTTCCAAGAGGTCCAGACCCACGTAAGTGTGAGATCTGCTAGGGGGCGAGGAGAGGGTTACACGTGGTGCTGTGGTTCCTTTTGAGGGCCTGTTGGTGTTCCTGCCCCCGGCTGGGTTTCCGGGAGTCACAGGCTGCAGTGACTTGGTTTGAGCTACCCATCCAGGGCACACTAATGTGGGGCCTTCACATCAGTAGCAATGAGACCTGTGTCCTGGCCCCGAGCCTTCTCGGCACCCAGGCAGCTCTCAGGGGAAGACGCCAGCACTTCTGCTAATACCCCTGCAGTTCATAGGGCGGACACAGGGCAAACATTTTGATGCGGATGGTGAAGCAGTGATGGTGATTATTATGGTGATTATATTCCCCCAAATAATGGCTCTTCTTCTTATACCTTTGGTGTAGACCCGGATCTAGGAAAGCCTTGCTTTAGAAAGTAGAAAGTAGAAAGCATGAACTGAGGAAACTCAATGGCTCTGGTTAAGGGGTAATTCTTATCCGAGGCTCTCTAGGCTTCCTTCAAAGGGGAGAAACTTCCATTCTCCAACAGAAATGTCCTAAAGGAGACTTCTAGTTTCTTTTCTCCTGACTCTCCCACACTGTCCCTTTGGAAGAACACGGCTTACTGATTGGAAAGCCTGGGAGAAGACCATCTCCTTAGAGGGGCTTGCTCCGGGGTTAAACATTTCAGCTGCTTTTTATGCCACGTGAGCAGGGGCAAATTAAATGCACACTGTAGCATGTTTATTCAATGGAGTACTACCCAGCAATAAAAAATGCTGCATTCAACACATGAATATATTCATGATACATTCAACATGGACACTTCGAAACCCCAAACTCCTGGGAAGCCACATTAGTTCAAAGTGACACATGACACTGATTTGCTGACCCCTAATTCCCCTCAACCCATGAGGTGGCCCTGCCTGTCCTGGGGAGCTTCACCGGCATCTTGCCTGGAACTGCTGCTACGCCTTTGCTCACACAGGGCACTAAGGTGTCACTAGGCCTTCCCTCAGCACTAATGCTTCATGATGTGCTAAATCCATCCCATTCCTTTTCATTAGTCCACAGCCACTTTTAAAAATACCACTTGGCCTCAGAATGATTATAAACACACTTGTGGATATGGGCCCTGAGGCTGCATGGGAGAACTCCTGTACAAAGGGTCACCCGGATAGCACGGAATATGCTTATCTCAGGCTCTTTAGATGATCATCGACATGAAAACGCACAACCTCTAAATTCCTGCAGAGAACTCATAACGCTGGGACAATGGTCCTGTGCATTGTCCCCTCTCCAGCCCTGGGCCAGGGGCGGCAGATGGCATTTGAGAGACTCTTCACCCTTTCTCGCTTCCTTAAGTGCTTTCTTGCTTCACCCCAAATCAGACCCCATTTGATGTTATGAGTCCTAAAGAGTTTTTGTCCAGGCCTGGGGTAGGTTCTACAAAAGCAGTACTTGTGTCTGGTGGGTTTCTAACATCGCCTGGCTAGTTACCTCCTCCAGGCTTGATGTAACTGTCACATAGGGAGAAGCTGCCCTCCACTTGGGAGTAACGAGCAGGCTTTTGGATTTGTCAGCTTCTGATTTGCACTGAAGTTGTTGGTAGGCCTCCGCAGGAGGATAGAAGGTAGTAAGACAGAGGCTTTCTGTAAAACTTGGGGTCTGACTTCTCCTCCCCCAACAGATGGGCACTGCCACCGACTCTCGCTTGTCAGGCCCAGCTGAAGCCCCTTGTCCGTGGGTCACTGGCTGTCAGCTGGAGAACAAGTTCCAGAAAGTGGGTGCTGCTTTGCAGGCTGAGCAATGTCACATGCTAAAAATACTGACGGCAGAGGCCGTCACCAGGGAACAGTGAGGAAGATGTGCTGTGAGATGGAACAGCCCTGTCTTTCAGAGAAAGATTTCTCTACCAACACCGCCTGTGAATGAGACTGGTCGCTGCCTCCGCAGTGCTGGGAGTATAGGGAGCTCTCCCACTGGGAGACAGCAGCCCATTCCTTACTCCTGCCCATCCTGGTCCCCACACGGCACTCACTTTTGTGTTACCTCTTGGGGTAATGAGATCGTGGGTACCCCGTGTTCCAGGTTCAAAACCAAGGAGTCATCCTGCATTGCTTCGTCCCGCTCATTCTCCATATGGACTGTCTCGTGGTCTCAATGCTGATGAATCTTCCCCCCAACAGTGCCTCCACTCACCTCTTATCTGGACTATTGCAGTGGCCTCTTAAATCAGTTTCCTGCCTCCAATCACTCCTTTTGACAATTTATCAGAATTACCATCCTTCGTGGTTTTTCAAAATCATTGTCCTCACTGCACACAAGTGCAACTCCTTGGAAATCAAGGCGTCAATTTCCGTACACGGTATCTATTACAGAAATCAAGGCTTTTCCCACACTGTTCCCCACGCTGGTTCATTCTGTATGAGATATCTATGATTACATACAAATTACCCCCGAAATTGGTGCCTACAAGCAGCAACAAAATATAGATTATCTCTCTGTTTCTATGGGTCAGAAACTCAGGACTGCCCTAGCTGAGCTGTTCTGGCTCAGGGGTCTCTCACGACTCTAGGACGTCAGCCCAGACGGCAGCCATGTGAAGACGGACCTGGTGCTGGAAAGGCAGCTTCCCAGGTGGCTCATTCACATGGACAGCAAGGTGGCACTGGCTGTTGGCAAGAGACCCCAGTTCCTTCCCCGTGTAGGTCTCTTTCTAGGCTATTTGTAGGTCCCCAGGATGGCAAGGCCATTAGCTCTGCCTCGAGCAGGCAACCCAAAAGACAACAGTGGAAAGTGGCAACTTCATCCGTGAGCCAGTCTTAGAAGCCACACACCATCATTTCTACCATATTCAAATTTTCACATAGACCAAGCCTGATACAATGCTGGGGGGCCGACAGAAGAGCGTGGATGTGAGGACAGGATCACAGGTGCCGTATTGGTGGCTGGCTACCACCGTGTTCTGCCTGGAGCCTCACCCTCCCACCCGGTGCCCTGTAGCCTCTCTGTGATCCTTCTCCCACTTGCACCTGACAAAATCCCAGCAGTCCTGACAGAGCACACTGCCATGAAGGCCTCCCAGAAGCTTTCCTAAATTCCTCCTCTGCTTGTTCACCTAGCATTTTCACTTGAATTAAAGCACTTACCACACTCTGCCTTGTGTTGTCGTGGGGGGCAAGTGTTCCTATCTCCAAAGGACTGAAAACTCATGCAGCAGAGAATCCATGACTTATTCTCATTTTCACCCAGTCCTTGGCAGAGAACTTGGAGAAGAAGATGCTCTATAAAAGCTTATGAAATTGAATTGAGTGTGTCTTCCTTCCAGTCAGGGTGACGGGTTGGGCTAACTCCTGAAAGAGAAGAGAAGAATTCATTTAGCATAATGCTGTATGCTTACTCTGTGCCACCTGTCAGGGAGAGTCCTTGCTTCCACTGAGTTTCAGCCTAGAGAAGCATTTATAAATTCTCACAAATAACACCACGTTAAAAAATCTTTACTCGATCAACTCAGTACATCAGAATATTCCTGACTGCACTTCTTAAAATATTTTACCTAGAAGATTTTATGGTCTAATCTTCCCACTTTCCTCTCAGCATTTGTGTGTTCCCTATTCATTCACTCATTCATTCATTCACCTACTCATCCATCCATACTCTCAACAAACGCTTAGCAAGTCACTGTACGGATATGAACATAAACAAGATGAAGTTTCTCCTTCTGAGACGTTTGAAATCCAGTGGAGGAGACAGGTCCACAAATTACTGTAATGCACCTGTTAGGAAAGGAAGGGGACTAACCGAACAGCAGCAGATCCCAGCCATGATTTGGAAGACTCTCCCCAGCGGCAGGGGGAGGGGCAGAGCCCTGATTTCTGCTATGCAAGCCACTGAGAGTAACCAGAACCACCACAAACCACATCAGAGATAAACAGCTGTGTCTTTCTTGTCTGGCAAGATCTGGGCACCATCCCCTGGTCCCAGAACAAAGCGTCCTCACTAACCTCTCCCTCTTCCTATGCAGGGAACTGAGAGCTGGGAAAGGAAGTCGGAAAGGGGTTGCGCTGAAGTATGCCAGGTGAGACGTGACCAGCCTCACCCCAGACTGTCTGATTCTGCCCTTCCTCACTTAGGATTGGGATGGGCAGCCTGGTCAGTGCAGGCATGATGGTGATTCAATACCAGTAGATCTACAAACTGCTGATATGCTAAGAAAAAGGGAAATTGAAAGCATGCTCAGATATTAATTTTCAGGAAGTCAACACTATTTCAATCATCACCATGTTTTTTTGAACCATGAATAAGAACACCTGGTCAGTCCTGATGCTTGGCACATGGATCCCTTAATGGGACGGTATATTTTACTTGGTTGTTGTCCTAGAACTCTGGGACATACGATTGCTGAAACAAATCTCATAAATGCTCATTTATTTTTAATTCATGCATTTTAATGTATGCAAAATATATCATGTGCATAATAAGGATTTATAAGATGCATGCACAGTATAAAGTTTTAAAAAATGAACACCACATACCCACCACCCTGCTCAAAAAAAATGTCAGTTTATTATTAATAATAAGAGTTAGTATTTTCTGAGCGCTTACTGTGTGCCAGGCACTGTTCCAAGCCCTTTACATATATTATCGGATGGAGTTTCACAGCACCCTCCTAAGTTAGGTATATGATATTACCATTTCACCAATGGGATGGAAAACATGCCTCAACAAGGGAAACTGCCCAAGGACACAGAGGTCACAGGCAGCTGAGCCAGGATGGAAACCCAGACTATCCTACTCTAGAGCCCACGCTTTTAATTGCTATGCTATACAGAGGCCCTTTAGGGCCCAGGATGTTGGGAAAAATTGACCATAAAATGAAATTTTGTATGCAAATCAAATTTCCCTACTGACTCCTACTTTTGCATGGAGGGTGAGTTTGGGGGCAGAACCAGGAGGTAAGTGCTGGAGTGAAGCAAGCTGAGGAACATGGAGGGAGAGGACTCGGGAAGCAGGAGGGAAGGATAGAGAAAACATTTCTTGCAGGCTCTGCAGCTGACCGAGGAGGGGCGCTTGGAGGAGAGCTGACGTGTCTGTGACCCATTCTTCCGTTCCTCTCGTGGTCAGTCCCTTGATGCCCCAGTTTTTCAGTGACTATGTCTTGTCTCTCATTGAAAGGTAAGATCAATGTTTATTAGTTTGAAAAGCCTCTAAAAAGTACCCCAAAAGCTTTGAGTACTTTGCCCTTCTGCACACAGAAGCTCCCCACAACGCCCTCCTCCTTGCAATGAGGACAGCATCACATGCTCCTTCACCAAGACACATGAACAAGAGGACTTCCACACCCACTCACGGGGTGAATGGAAAGAACAAATGGATTCGGGGTCATGGGGCCCATTTACCTCTGGATATTGGCTCACGGAATACAAAACACTACATCTCAGCAATGCCTCATTGCCCACCAAACCACAGCTCTGCTGGATGTGAACTAGGCATTCAGGCTGACATTCTCCACAGTTCTTTTTTAAGATGCTCCCTTCCAAAAATCCCGATTTCAGGGGATGTGGTTCTCTCAGGTCCTCTCCTCGTAAAAATCCTCATAATGGAAAAAGTCAAATGTTTCATTCCTGGCACAGTCATCAACATCCTTAGATTAAGTGTCCAAGCCACTCTTTCCAGCATGTTGATGGGTTGTGAAAGCAGATTCTGAACCTGGGCCCCTCCCCCACCCTGGCCCCCAGGGTCACTTGGGGGACCCACAGCAGGGAACAGGGAAGATAACTTGTCACGGAGCCCCATAGCTTATGTGACCCATCGGGTTTTCGTGACAATGACTTGGAGGGACAGCTAGAATGTCTTGATGACTCGCAGGCCAGCAGGACGGCTTTGCACAGGACAGTGGTGTCCTCATGACTACCAGGTGTAGGGCCCAGGCAGGGTCTTGGTGACGAGCTGCGTCTTTCTGTGACAGGGGCTCTTGGACATGCAGAAGCCACTGCCTGTCCCTGGGGAGAGGAGCCCACAGGAGAAAGCAGCTCTCATAGGAAGCAGGGTGCTGGGACCAATGTGGGGGTGGGGGCGGCTATGAGGCTTCCACTGTTGGCAGAGTGCTCTGTGCCCTGGCGTCCAGCCCCACTGGGCACCTGCAGGAGAACTCGCCAAACCAGGGCTGGGGGCAGGGAAGGCAGTGACCAGGCTGACTGACGGTGGCCATACTTTTTTGTGGGTCCCTGAGAAGAAGAGGTTGTGAACTTTGATCACTTTCAATAAAACTCCTTTGGGACACATTTTGACAAATGAGTATCAGTAGCTTTAGAGAATGTCAAAGAAAGTGTTTAGGTTTCTATATGGGGTTCAAGCTGACAGAAGAACCAGGGAAGACACCTCTGGTCCAGGTGTTCCAGCAACATTTTCCCAAGAAGCTAGCCTGGGACCCTATCAAAGAGCCAAGAGACAACCGCAGTTCATTCCTACAAAAATCTCCCAGCACCCAAACTATGGTTGCCAAATGCCAGCAAATTTAAAGGATATAAAGGCAAAAACACAGGAGAGGAGAAGATGTAATGATCAAAAAAAAAAAGTCTCATTACCCACACATAGGTATCATGGTTCTTTTGCATCAATAGCAAACTTTATCTTGAAAGAACCAAAAATGATGTGAGAGCAGCATGATTGTGGGAATTTTTAATTGTACGAATAACTATAAGGAAAAAAAAGTGGTTTTAATTGTTATATCTATCAACTGTAGGGTCGCCTGCAAGGGGCCATGGCCTTTTCTTGCCAAACCTCAGAAATCAGAGTATTGGTAGAAATAAAACAGGAGATCTTTTTAAGCCCCATCTTTGAAATGATAGACAAAAGATAAGGACGGTCTGTGGCTGAGACATGGTGCGTCTGCAGCAGGCAAGCTCATGGTCACAGAGGGACAGGGGGCAGGCCTGGCCCGGGGGGCGCTGTCTGCATTGTCCCTCCCTTCCTCTTTCCCTCTCGCAGCCTGCACTCACCCACCACTCCTTCTCTTCTGACGTCCACTTTCTTGCCTTCCACTCACTCTCCATTCCATGAGTTATATTTGTGTTTCCTTCTACACCTGCTCTTGGAATAACCTTCCATGTCCAGCACCCAAGTCTCTCTTCTTTCCACCCTTCGGAACAAAGAGCTCGAGGCAGCCGTGAACAGCCCTGCAACAACAGCTGGTTCTAAACCACAAGTCTTCACATATATCTGTACACTGACACAGATAGGCAAGGTCCAGACAGGAACAAGGCTGGTCTCAGACAATTTCCAGGCTAGAGAAGGCAGAAGACAGAGGTCCAAACATAGCTGGAATCCAGTCTGAGCGAGCTAAGGCATGCTATAAAAGCACAGAGTTAAAATTATGGGAGAGAAGGCGCATCAAGCAGGGAGCCCCGATTAATTCCTCCAACAAGGCTGGGGTCCTGGAGGAGGGGACCCAGAGGAAAGGCCAGGCCTGCCTTGCTCATCTCTGAAGTCTCACAAGAGAAGGTTAAGTAGAGTTTAGAGAAAGGACTCCAGCATCTTCAGAGGGGGAGGTCTTCCTGGTGCTGGGGGCAAAGAGGAAGGTCTGGTGGAGAGCTCCAGCACCTCCTGCCCCCACTGCAGGGGCCGCAGCTCTGCACACAACCGCACTGCTGGCCCCCACCGAGTTCACACAGCCAGCTGTACATCCTGCGTGATTTTTGCCTAGAGGGTCAGCAGCCACCCCAGACACCTCATCTGTAGTCTGAAGACTACCAGAAGGAGAGTAGAGAGATCTTAGAGACCGTCCCTTCCCTGACCAGGAATCAAGAATGAAACGCACACCAAGGGCCCTGGTGTGTTCCGGGCCCGCCCCCAGCCACTGCACACAGAGCTTCGGAGCAGCCTGTCCTGGGAAACGGACTCCTATCAGAGCGGAGGAGGAGAAGTCCGGGAGAGGGAAAGCAGATGAGTCTTTCAGTACTCTGCCCTTGAGCAAGCCACTTCCCCTCTCTGGGCCTCTGTTTCCCCATCTGCAGAAGGAGAGTTGGTCTGAGCCAGCTTCTTGTAATTGTTTCCTGTTTCTTCCTGTGCTCCTTCAGTATGTCCTTCTCTTCCAGTAGGACAGGGCTGTGCCCCAGTTCTGGAAGCCACGGCTCCCCACCTGCCTGTCCGGCCTTCCCCTCCCACCCCAGCTCCTTTTCCGGTCCCCTGCCTTTATTCATTCTCTCCCAGGCCTGGGCTTCTCTCAACCACTCTGGGCCCTGCCCTGTGGCTAGAGGCCGCCTCTGCTGAGGTTTCCTCCCCTCTCTCGGCGTCCCCGTGGGCCCTGGCACAGACCAGCACAGGAAGCAGGGCCTGCAGGCTGTGCGGTCAGCACTTGTGGGAAGCCCTCAGATTTCTCAGGGGCTGCAAGAACTGACCGTTCAGCCCAGGCGGCCCTACAACAGGGAAGGCAGGATCTCGGACAGGCCAGCAGAGCCAGGTGGAGAGAATGGCCTTTTTTTTTTTTTTTTTTTTTAGTTATGATTAAGACTTCAAGAAAGAGCTAACCGGCTGGTTGCAAGACAAGAGCAAGGGTCCCTGCGGGTGGTACAGCAGGAGCTGACACCAGCACGGTCCTCGGTTGCTGAAAGAGAGGATGAGCGATGCTGCTGCCTCCTTTTAGGCCCAGCATCAGAGAAATGGGCTTTTCTAGGACCCCCTCCAGGTGGAAAGATAGCGTACGTGTAAAACACATTTCCCTGTGGCTCTGGGCTGGAAACCCCCTCCCTGCCTCCATGCTCCTGCAAGAGCTCCTGGGGTGGGAAGGGCTGGGGCCGGAGCCGAGGCCGCGGAGGTAGCCCCCGGGTCCGGCCAGCCCTCCTGCCCTCAGCCCCGGCTCCGCCCTGTGCCCTTGCTCAGCTTCCCTGGGAACAAACGTGAGAAGCAGGGCAAGGGGCGAAGCTTGAAGTGAATGCGATCAGTCTGTGTGTTCTCCTCCGTCAGGATCGTCCTGCCTCTCCCTGCAGGAACCGCCTCAGCACCCCTGCTCGGCAGCATTCCAAAACATGGTCTTTTGTTACTTTAATCCTTTGAACGGACGGCCCGTCTCCCCAGCAAACCCAAGTTGCTCAACAACCAGGACCGCGTCTTAGTCACCCCTGTAGCCCTGGGTACTGGTCAATATGTCCAGTGCACGGTCAGTGGATTCCTTCTTTCTTTCTTTCTTATTTTGGTTTATTACACAAACAAAACAGGCTCATGGTAGGGTGACATGTTTATTGGCAGAGTAAATCACCACAGAATAAACTGCAGAGCCTCCAAAGCACATAAAGAAACGCAGGGTTTTTTTTTTTAATGGAAGATATTCTTATATGGGTATTAAATGTAGACACATCAATAAAAATGAAAAAATGCCATGCCGGAGTGATTATAACGAAGAGTGTGCTTATACAGCCCTGGAGAGGTCCCGGGCTTCTGGAACACTGCCTGGCGATGCTAACACGGAGTGCGAGGAGCCTCGCGGCCTTTAATCTGGGAGATGAATGACCGGCCTGGCACCCGGGCCTCCTGCCTCTGCTCCCGGAGCCTTCCACGTTCCGGACCAGCTGCTGCTCTCCGGCCCTTCTCGCCGCCTCTCTGTCCCCACCTCCCGCAGCTATGGGTTTTCCGCTGCTGCGTGTGTCACTGCTCAGAGCCAGTCCTCCATCCCGCTCCAAAGCAGATTTCTCCCTGAACTAGACTTTGACCATCTGCCTTCCAGGTGTCCTCTGTGGGGCTACTTAAGTCCCATTCTTGTTTCTATTCCTCCCGTCGGGGGCTTCACCGAGGGCCCCGGGGTGCAAGCAGCCACTCTGCGGGACCTCACCCAACTTCAGCGCTCTGCCTTCAAGGCAAGGTGGCCACGCTCTCCTCGCCGGAGCCGGCGTGTGGAGCAAAACCCAGGAGCAGAGACCCAGAGGCTGTTCACGGAGGAGCCTCACAGGCGGGGCCGGCAGCGGGGGGGTGGGGGCTCCTCCCCCAGCGCTGGGGAGTGGGGCCCAGGGCAGCCGCCCCATATCAGGAAGGGCGTGAGCTTGGAAGGCAAGAAGATTCAAGTCCAGGTTTTTAAATGAAAACTGATTTTTGTGGTTCGCTTTCCTGATAATGAAATTGTACATGTTTATTATGGAAAATGAGAAAGAGATGTAAGCAATAAACAAAACGAGAAATTCCTGTAATCATATCACTCACTGATAGGATTAGATATCATCTTACTATGGAATCTACCCAGCTGGTATTCCTCCACAAGACAATGTTTGGTCCAGAGCGCCGCTTTGCGTTGGCCAATACTCTGTCAGATCTCCCTTGCAGTCTAGGGTCTCCTGTCCAATCCTGCACCCTCCATCATCTTTTACAGCCATTGCTCCCCAATAAACTCTTGCACACATGAATTCAGCTCAGTGTCTGCTCCGGAAGGTCCAGTAATGGCGGAGAATCTCAAAAGTGGTAAGTCATGGTAAGTGCTGCAGGTTGAGCTAGCATCACTCTTTAGAATGTATGAGTACTTTTCACTTTTCTCCCTCCGCTTTGAAACACCAACACAACATCCTGTTGCACACATTTATTTTTTCCATAAATTCACTGACTTTTTTTTTTTACCCCTTTATGTGCTTCTGCATCCAGTTTCATTATCACACATCTTGTAACCTGGAAAATGCCACTGTACATATGTGAGAAAATGAGAGTGCAAAATAACAAATAATGTCTTAGTATTATTATGACATTCATTTTAACCTCCCAAATCCCCTGAAAGGTGTCAGAGATACCGGGGGTCTCTGGACCACGTTTTGAGAATGCCTACTCTAAAGAATGTTTAGAAAGGAGTGGGGATGTTTTGGGTTGTCTCAACTAGTCACGGGGAGGGATGGTCAGGTTCGTGAACATCCTCATGGCCCCAGGGGGCCCTACACAGGGACAGTTGCCCAACCCCATGTGGAGGTGCACAGGAGGGAAACTGTGACTTAGTTCCTGGCGGGGGGATGATCTGGATTCTTGCATACTTGCCACAGCATAACTTTTTAAGAGCTTAACAAATGTTTTTGCACTTGTTAAATGGACATGGTGGAACCAAATTGTTGGCCAAGAAGGTTCACCTAAAGATGAATCTAAATCTCAGAGTGCTTACATCATGTAATCTTTAACTACTGCGTGAAGTGGAACAGAAATGATTGCACGTCCCAGGCAATGTCTGACCAAACAACCTGGAAACGGTTAATCACTTGGTTTTCATTTGCTGTTTTAATGCCCTGCTGGACCAAGGACTAGCTATCTGTGAGAGACAGTAAACCTTTGTGGTAACCACTTCTTTCCAGGAACTGGAGGGAAGCTCTAGGCATGATAGGGCTGCCTGGTAGGGAGAGCCAAGGAACAGGCAGTGGTCTGTATGTTTTGGTGCATTATATCTAAGATAACTTCTGGTAAGGTAGTGTCCTGTAGCTTGCTTTTGCAAATCATTAATCTGACCCATGGTGTAGTCGGTGGAATGAATAAGGACTTGGGTTCCGGTTTGCTAATCTGGAAGCCCTTGCCTTCTGGGGGTTCCACTGGGGGTTAGATTCCAAATACAGAGGCGTAAACGCTTACACCCTGCTTCTCTCACCGGTTCCCTGGAAGTAAACCAGTAGCTCTACTCCTGATAGTAATTTGATGGTGTCATCAGTAAAGCTTATTAGTTTTATAATTTATTTTGCTTTTCTCAAAGAGCTATTTATATTTTGATTTTATACATTCCAACTTCCCTTTGAGGTTGGCAGAAAGGATATTGTTAATCTGCTTTTTTTTTTCTTTTTTCAAAAGCAATTTGTGCTGGAAAAAAAGAATATATTCTAACAAAAATGCAAGGTCCCTGTCATCTTTCAGGCCATCCAACTCACCAAAAATAGTTGTTTAATGCTTTAGTTGATCTCCTTCAAGGTCATTTTGTACACATGCACAAACATGTATGCATAAATTTATATATACTTATATATTATATTAAACATACACATTTCCCCCGAAACCTACTGATATAGTACTGAATCTATGAATTAATTTGAAGAGAATTTATACCTTATAGCATTTTAAACATTTCTATCTACACACAAATTCCTACAAACTCTCAATATGTGTGCTCAAGCCAAACAAGAAACTTCCTAGAGTGAGAGCTGGAATTAGAAAAAGGCATTGTTTCTACAAAAACCATGTTTTTAATGTTTTTGATAGTCCTTGCTGTCTCTTTAAATAGTTATGAAATATTTCAAACATGAAGATGAGCTAAAATAAAATAAAATAACAGCAGTCTATAGAATGGGAGAAAATATTTGCAAATCTTATCACATATCTGATAAAGGATTAATATCCAGAATATATAAGAAACTCCTATAGTTCAACACCAACAACAAAAAAGTAACCCAATTAAAAATGGGCAAAGAGCTTGAATAGACAATTACCCAAAGAAGACATACAAATGGTTAATAAGCATATGAAAAGATGCTCAAAATCCCTAATCAGAGAAATGAAAGTCAAAACCACAATGAGATATCATCTCACACCCATTAGAATGGCCACTATCAAAAAAACAGAAAAAAACAAATGTAGGCAAGAATGCAGTAGAATTGGAACCCTTGTGCACTGTCAGTGGAAATGTAAAATGGTGAGGCCATTATGGAAAACAGTATGGATGTTTCACAAAAAATTAAAAATAGAATTAGTATATGATCCAGCCATCTCACTCCTGGGTATATAGCCAAAAGAATTTAAAGCAGGATCTCAAAGAGATATTTGCATCCCCATGTTCACTGTAGCATTATTCACAATAGTCAAGAGGTAGAAACAACCTCAATACCCATTGACAGACAAATGGATAAAGAAAATATGTTATATACATATGCATAAACATATACATAGGTACATGTGTACCACTTATAATGCAGCCTTAAAAAAGAAGGAAATTCTGACACATGCTTCAACATGGATGAATCTTGAGGACATTATACTAAGTGAAATAAGCCAGTCACAAGAGACAAATACTGTATGATTCCACTCATATGAAGTGTCTGAAGTAGTCAGATTCATATAAACAGTAGAATGGTGGTTGCCAGGGTCTGGGAGGAGGAGGAAATGGAGAGTTGTTGTTTACTGGGTAGAGAGTTTCTGTTTTGCAAGATGAAAAAGTTCTGGAGTTTGTTACACAACAATGCAAATATACTTAACACTTCAAACTGTATGCTAGAAGTGGATAAGACAGTGAACTTTTAGTTACATGCTTTTTTACCACAAAAAAAATAACAAAAGTTGACACACCCACTCTCAATTACTGTGAAACCCTAAAATTTTACTATACCTCCTTCAGATTTTTTTCCAGGAATAAAAGGCAGCAAACAATGGGGGACCCTCCTGCCTCCATGACCCTACTCTTGTTTCCCTCTTCAGAGGTATCTGCTTTCTTGAATTTGGTTTTTATCATTCCTATGCATGTTTGAAAGATGACATTTGTGTATGTATCCATAAATAATATATAGCATTGTTTTGCCACTTTATATAAGTGGTACCATACTCTACCTATCCTTTCTGCAACATTACATTTTTAGATTTATACACATTGGTAAATAAAGGTCCAATCCATCACTAAAGCTCTACATAGTATTGCATGTTTATTTGTCTTCTGTCCTTTTGATGAGCACTTGAGTCATTTTAAATGTTTCACTATTACGAACAACACTGGATCAAATATATCCTTGTATCTTGAATATGTATCCTTGCATCCATGTCTCTAGGAGTGAAACCCTGCACTGGAGAGAATGAGTCTCTTTAACATTACCGGTATGCTGACAAACTGCTCTCCAGGTTTTCATCCACAATAGATGCAATGCCAGCATTCCACGTCCATGCCAACTGAGTCTGTCAAGCTTCTTAAATACTGCCAATCTGATTAGTATAAAGTAACTCCTCATTATGATCCAGTGTTGCCCAGATTATTGGAAGAGTTGAGTGTCTTCTTGTGACTTTCCTGGCAATGGGGATTTCCTCTTCATTGATGTTTTGCCTGCTTTTCTGTTTTGTTGTTTGTCTTCCCCTAATTGGTAGGCATTCTTTATGAATTCTGGACACTAAGGCTTTGTTGGTTACATGTGTTGCAAATATTTCTCTCAGCCTATGATTTATCTTTTTAATGTGTTTATTTTTTGCTTATTCATTTAACAAATGTTTTACTACATTTTAAATGCAATCAAATACATCAACCCTTTCTTTTACATTTATACGTACCATATTGTGTTTATGAAATCCTTTCTTATCCTGAGGTCATCCTTCTGTCTTCCTTAGAGCACAAAGTAACGGTTCTGTAAATATTTGCCAAATAAATGAATTATTTCTAGGTTGTTGAATCTCCTGCAAATTGCACAAATCCAATTTTTATTTTGTATAAGCACCTTGCTCATACAAGCAAATTTTTATTGCAAAAAGGGACTTAAACAACATTAAAGGAATTGACACCATTTACCCTAGTGAAGACAAGTAGAAACATGCCTTTCTTTACACACATGGAAGTGTACTCAGTGACAATAATTATTCTTCTCCTCAAAAGATACACTTGAGAAATAGGATTTTAAATTATAGCAATATTTACATCAGAAATCAGAAAGAAAACCTCATTAGAAAGGGCTACAGCAAAAGAACAGGGCACCCAGAATAACCCACATATTTAAAATTTTTACTAAGCATCTATTATGTGGGAGACCCGTAAGGAGAGGTATAGGGCTTCTTTCTTTTAAAAAATTATGCAATCATTAGATGTCATGACACAATACAATTATTAATGCCAGAGTTACTGGCATCTATACACCATGTCAGTAGTTACAAAACATGTGCTTCTCAAGATCACCCTATTGCTTTTCCCTTTAAAGCCTTTGTCTTTCATCCTCTTTCCGTTCCCCACAGTCCCTGTCCTAATGGGGCCTCCTTACTTCACATCTGGTTTATTGACATAGTCACCTAATTAGTCTTTCTACTTCCAGCTTCTCTCCCATCCTTCACACACCAAATTAACCTTTCCAAAACCTTCCTGTTATCAAGTCTCTCTTATGTTCAAAATTTTCAGTGCACCCCTCTGTGCACTGTATAAATAAACCATAGTGCTTTATACATTGTCTCTTTGATGAGTATTTAACTCATCTAAAATTTTCCACTAGTATGAACAATACTGTTCATCATGAAATTTTCCAGCCTGGCATTTAAGGCCCTCCATGCTCTGTCACCCTGTAGCCTTTATGTAAATCCCCTCCTTTTGCCCAGCTGATCTTAGGTTCAGCATCTGAAGGATGCTGCAGAGGTTCACCCCAAGACCCACTTCCTCCATGGGTTCTTGACTGACTTCTCGGTGATGATTACCACCTCAGATGCCCAAATCATTTATCGTCTGTGCCACACAGTTGGCACTTACTGTCTTGACTTTTCTTTCACTTATCTACTGGTTCTGGCGTAAAGTGATCTGTGGGCAGGAATGATGTCTCAGTTGTGCGCGGAAGGGGGTTCCCTGCAGCACTTAGTGCCTTTCCTTAAGAGGTTCAATAAATATCTGCTGTCATTTAGCCCAAAATGTATTAAATGTCTCATAGGATATTTACAAATATTGTTTAAAGTCTTGGCATTCTCCTGTATAGTTTGACTTATCCTTCCAAAATGAAAACACTCATAAAAAAGAAAAATAATTAATGCAAACAGGTGTCTTGAAAAATTGAAAATTTAAAAATTCTAAAAGTCACCTAAAAATCTCAGGTACTCCAATTGTTTTCAGATGAAAGCATATTCAGCACTGAAGAGTCACACCTTGTCAAATTCCCTGCAGGAGTGGTCTCTGTGTTCCTCAGGCACCCTTTCCTCAGGTGGGCAAAAGAGTAGGAGGAGAGAAAGCAGTGTGACAGTTACACTGTGCTTGGCATAGCCGCATGTGTGTGCAGACTGGACTGCCCGACTCACCACTCACCACCTCCTCGACTGGCACACTTCTGCCCCAGACAGAGACGATCTGGCTGAGAATAACCACCTACCACCCTCTATCTGTAATTTAGGGAAACTGCTGCTGTCACCTTCTCATCACTGGCCACTGAAAAGTACTGCTTGCTGCAGATACTTGAGATTGTGCAAAGGGGTAAAGAAGAAAATAAAAATCAACACCCAGAGATAACTATTAATAATGCTGTGGAGAATTTTCCTAATACCACACATGCATGTGCACACACACACACACACACACACACACACACACACACACACTCAAACCCGACAATTTGGGCTCCTACCACATAGACACAGATCAAGGTTACAAGCATAGCTGCTGGAGCCTGATTCCAGGTGTGAAACCTGGCCCTCCCGCTCACTAGCTCTGTAACCTGACAAATTGCTTTCTGCAAGCATTCCCTCACCTGGAAAATTAGAATACTAGCAATAGTATCTGCCTCATAGGGTTGCTATGGGTTTAAGTGACGTGATATGTATAAAGTGTTTCCAGTGGCTTGAGCACACATAGAAAGTCTATGCAGCCATATAATGGAGAACGACTATATAGCTCCCCATCTTACCTTCTAACTTTTTATCATGACCCTATTGTCAAATATTCTTTGAAAATATTATTTTTATGATTATATGGTTCTGTATCTATCTTTTTTTACTTAATTCTTCATCATGACTATACATTTAAAATATTCTTTGAAAAAAAGTATTTTTGATGCCTGTATAATTAATACTCTATTGTTAAATTTTCCAAATATACCACAATTTGTCATTTGCTCATGTTGCTGGACATTTAGGTTGTCTCCTATTTATCAATGTATGTATTTATCTCCTATGTATCACTCTTGCAAATAATACTATGATGATACACTTAAAACTTTGGTTACATCCCTGATTACTTTCTTAGGATAGATTTCCAACAGGATTTCTAGAATGATAGGGAATAAGCATTGTTTTAATAGTATTTTAATATTCTCTCTTTTCCCTTTTTGCTATTTTGGAAAAGGAAATTTTTTTATATCATTTAATTTTTATTTTGATTACTACTAAGGCTACAGTCATGATTATATTGGTCATGTGTTTTTCTTCTTTTGGGAATATTTTGTTCATGTCCCCATTTTGTTTTTGTTTTTTTAGTTGAGGTGTAAAGAGTTTTTAAAAAAATATTAATTGGTAAGTGCTCCCCCTATAAAAGGAATTTAATTTTTCTGTCATTTTTTTCCCTCCAGTTTATTTTATGGTCTATGATTTTCATTCACTCACTGATCCAGCACATAGTTATTGAGTGTCTGCTCTGTGCTAGGCACTGTTGTAGGTGCTGGGAGAAAAGCCAACTAAAATCTCTATTCTTGGAGAGTTTACAGTTTAGTGGGTGCTTCTGGTTGACAGTGTAATTTCCACACAGAGCCATCTAGTCTTGGAATGCCTATTTTATAGTTTAATGAGTACCTATAATTACTTAAACATAATTGGCCTATTAATGCCATCTTCCTTTCAGAAAACCGTTGTATCCACATGAATATGGAGGAAGAGAGACCCCACAGCTCAGCCTATTGAAGAAAAGGAGATCATATTTTCAAACAAGTATGACTTAAAGGACGCCCTTAGACTTTCAGATGAGACTTGAGGCATCAAAGACACACTTAGTGGTTATTTCCCTTCCATACAGGTGCTGCTAAAACTTTACAACCACTTGGACATCCCACAGTCTGGAGCTGGAAAAAGGGGGTGTGCAGGTAGATGGATGGGAATAGAGGAGTTTGGGGTCCTGTCTTACAAAGCTCAGGCTACTATAACAAAGTACCACTGAGTGGGTAGCTTCTAAACAACAGGAATTTATATGTCGTGGTTCTGGAGCCTGGACGTCTGAGATCTGGTGCCAACATGGTCAGGTCTTGGTGAGAACCCTCTTCTGGGTTGCAGACTGCTGACCTCTTGTTGTAGCCTCACATGAAGGAAAGAGATGGAGCAAGCTCTGTGGTCTCTTTTAAAAAGGTACTAAACTCATTCGTGAATGCTCCACCCAAATAGCTCCTCCAAATACTATCACACTGGAGACTAGATTCAATATGTAAACTTCGGGGTGAATTGTGGACCAGCCTGTAACAGGTCCTGTAAGCAGAAGGGACTATTCCAGGAATGCCTTTACAGAATGGCTGATACAACAAAGACAATTTCACAAGAGACTCATCCAAGGTTTGTAACAAAGGAAGGAAGGAAGAAAATAACAAGTTTTAGCAAGGATGTGGAGGAATATAAACTGTGTATACTGTTGGTAGGAACGTGAAATGGTGCAGGTGCTGTGGAAAATGGTAGGTTGGTTTCTCAAAAAATTAAAAAGAGAACTACTATATGATCCATCAATTGCACTTCTGGGTATGTACCCAAAAAAGAATTGAGAAAAGTCTCAAAGTAATATCTGCACACCTATGTTCACTGCAGCCTTATTCACAATAACCAAAAGGTGGAAGCAACTTAAGGGTCCACTGACAAGGGAATGGATAAAGAAAATGTGGTGTGTACATACAATGGAATATGATCAGCCTTAAGGAACAAAATTCTGACACACGCATGCTGAAGCATGGACGAACTTTGAAGACATGATGCTCAATGAAATAAGATAGTTACAAAGGACAAAGTATGATTCCACTTACATGAGGTCCCTGGAGTAGTCAGGGTCATAGAGACAGAAAGCAGAAGGCTGGTTGCCCGGGAATGGGGAAAGAGGGTGATGACAAGTCAGTATTTTAATGGGTACAGGGTTTGAGTTTTAGGAAGATGAAAAAGCTCTGGAAATGGGTGGTAGTGATGGCTGCACAGCAATGTGAATGCACTAATGCACTGAACTGTGCGCTTAAAAAAAAGGTAAAAGAGTGAGAAAAGGAGCTAGAAGAAAGGGGCGTGGGAGAGGATGAGGACAGGAGGGGCAGGGTCCCTCGCTGGGCAAACTGAACGGAAACACGGAGCGCAGGAGACTGGGTTTGCTAGGCGGAGAACTTCGCCCCTTCTGTAGGGTGAGGAGGAAAGGGCTGGTCCTAAGGACGCCCCAGCGATTGGGCTTTCCAGGAGAAAAATAAAAACCGGGAAGCGCTTTCCTCCGCCTGAGGGCGCGGCCCGGGGCAAAGGCTTCCAGCCGCCCTTCACCGACCGGCGGCGCCCGGATCTCAGCGGGCTCAGGTCCCAGGTCGGGGAAGGAGGGACCCTTTCGGCGGCCCCTGCACACCCACTGCCCCCGAGAGCCCTGTCCGACGCCCCCTAAACCGGGCGTCCCCCCGAGGCCCTACGCGGCGCCTCTGTGCTACTCCATCATGGCGCGGGGAGGTGCGGGGAGCCGGTGCCAGGTGAAGGGCGGTGACCCCACCAGGGCGGGCCTGGCAGAGGTGGCCCCGCCCTCCGGGCCCGCGCGGCCCCTGGGGCTTCGCTCCCGAGAGCCCCAGCGCCTGCGCGGACGTGGCCGGCGCGCCTCGGCACGGCTCCCACGCGGAGCGCCCGGGCGGGGAGAGGCCGAGGGGGCCCGCGACTCCGCCTCCGCGGCTCTTCCCGCTGCAGCCTCCGCGGTGCAGGCGCCGTAATGCCGACGGCTGCGGGAGCCGCCGCGGGCGCGAAATTCTGTACATAACGCAGCGGGGACGCGGTAGTCGGGTCTCTGTGGCGCAATCGGTTAGCGCGTTCGGCTGTTAACCGAAAGGTTGGTGGTTCGAGCCCACCCAGGGACGATGATGCTTGTTTTCCCGAGGAAATGTCTGCGGGAGTTCATTTTGAACTGCAACCGAATTGCAGAATTTTAACCGAATAGGAAAGGAGTACGACGCTGCCGTGTTTCTGGGACAGAGGTGGACGATGTCGTTGTGGTATCTGGCGCCTGATGTGGGAAGAAGATAAGAGAATGTTGCCTCTGGGCCCACAGCCCAGCGTTTCATTCAGTTCGTTTGGTATAGCCAGGAGAAGTTTGAACATCTGGAGACCTGTCCATGATTGTTCACCAAAAAAAGTCATTGTAATGGCAAAAAAATAAAAAAAGAAGACAATGTCTACTGACAAGTGAATGAGCAAATACCATTATTTCTCAGAAAATCTGAAACCACCCAAAAGTAAATGCAGTTATCCAATATTGCCTTAACCGTTTACTACCAAAAGGATTTAAGGAGCCATATAGATGAAAATATGCAAGAGGAGTTATCTTAAAGCATGTGGAAGCATAATCATCCTGAGACTATTTGCTAAAGTAAGCTCTGTTACACCTTTTAGGCAGTCAACTTGAATCCACGCAAAGGTGTTAACGCTTACTTTAAATTGCTGACAGAATTTTCCCTGGGATTAAAACTCAAGCAGAAATTGTGTGGGTTGCTTGTTGATGGGTGAAAATGACATATTTTCACCTCTGGTCTCACAGAAGACACAAGTGTTTTTTAAGCAGATGATTCATTATAAGACTCTATAAAGATAGAGAACCACATGATAACATGATGATATAATTAATTTTTGCCAAGACTGCTGGCATGTGCTTTGTCTCTGGGATGTACTTATCATGGATAGAATTTAGAGACCTAGAAGAAATAGTTAACTATCTCACTAGACTGTCTCTTAGGGAATGCCTTGGCAAATGCTAGCTGATGATTATCAAATAACTGCTGATAACGAAATATGCTCTGTTGTCTAGTTAGGAGCCGGGAAGGAGGAGATACAACCTTGCATTAATGGTGGAATTGCAGGCAGAGTTACCAAAACTTTACTAGAGGGGCCTTTCTGATGCTCCTCAAAATTCCAAATTCTCCACCTACATTAAGAATAAGTTACAGTGGAAACAAGAAACTGAGGGGAGTCAAGTTCTAATATCATTTATACAGTGTTCACATCTAGTCTAACGTTCCAAGACAAAAAAGCATAATCTTTGCTATTACGGAAGTTATTTGTGCTTACAAAGCATGTCCTTCCACTTTGAAGCTGAGCGTATTTAGTGTTTATTCCAGGTTGTAAGCTCCTTGAAGAGACCATTTTCTGTTCTTAATGATCACTTTAGGTTCTAAAGAATTTCCTTCAGGATACAATTCAAATTCTTGCTCTTAGCACACAAGGGCTTTCATGATCTCAGCCTTCTCTCCTACCATGGTCCTGTTTGCAAACGTAATGGTTATAAGCTCCTACCAGGAGTTCCTAGCATGTTCCCACGCTGCCTTACACCCCCTAGACGCCTTTCCCTGGGCACCGACGTGTCCTTCCCCACCTCTGCTCTCCTTACCTGGGTAACATCTGCTGAGCAGCGACCTTCACAGGCAAGCTACCCCTGATGCTGCCTCCCTCTGACTTAATACCTCTCCTCCATGCATTCATTACACTGCTCTGAAAACAGGGAGTTACTTGCACCTACCCTGGACGATGAACGCCTTGAGAGTAGGCACCATGTCTTCATTCACATTGCTTGCTCATCTAGCACAGGCCTGTCATATAGCACACACTCAGGACAGAAGCAATCCCTGCTTTCTTGGGGTATGTGGTTAACAGGGATGGACAGCCAGATAAAAATGCATATGATGAAGTGCCAGCATGAGGGTCACAGAAAGATGTTCCCAGGTAACGAAGGAGGAAGTCAACCTAGAGAGGCTGGACAGTCTTCTTGGAGGATTTGAAACCACACTGAACAGTCTGGACAGGCCAGAGGCAGGGGAGCATCATTTTAAGGCTGGGGAAATTTCAGGACAAGACGGGAGGGTACAAGATGAGCATAACAGGTATGTAACACAAGTGTACTTAAGTAGGTTTCAATGAAAATGTTCTTAGGTTGTGGAAGGGCCCAAAGGCCAAGGGATGAGGTGAGACTCTACCCTGTAAAATAAGGTAGTAAATACTAAAGATTTCTGTTTCAGGACATAATACAATCTTTTTAGGTTATTGGTCTGGCAACAATGTAGAAATAAGAGATCAGAGAACAGTTAAGAGGAAATTATATTTCCAAGGAGAAGCAATGAGGGTCCAGGCTAAGATGGATACAGAAAAAGAGAATGTAACTCAAGGAAAGATTGGACAAGACTTACGGACTCATAGAGGAGGCAAGCGTTGAGGGGCATGCCTACTTTACAGCCTGGGAGACTCAGAAAATGGTGAAACTATTGCTTTACATTGTGAATTTAGATGGGGCTTAAAGAAAGCTTGAAATTAGAAAAAGTATAAATTGTCCATACCCTTAGCTTACCTTACTTGTGGCTAATTCTCCACCGTGGAGTTTATCTAGAACCCAGTCCCAGGAAGAATCTTCATTTTTGTAAGTTTAACTTCATTTAAAGTTATATTTCCTTTATTTAAGATAAACTTCCCAAGAGATTACTTAGGAGTCCACAGAGCCCTGTGAAAACTTGAATGGGAAGCTAAGGACCCTCTCTCCAGAGGGTACACATTCACAGGTAAAATTGTTTTTATAATGTGCTACAGGGAGTCACTCCAGAGCAGGGTTTTGGCCCCTAGATTTTGAAGGTCAGGCTTTGTACTTAATTTGATTTGTATTCTAATTAGTGATAAAGGTCATAAAGCATGTCAAATCCAAAAGTGTTTATGTATGGAAAAATCAATAGAATGAAGATTTTAAGGTAACACAAAGAACTAGAATAGTTTAATACTACTGACAAGTCACGAAGAGAAACTGATTTTTTTATTTTATTTTTTTTGCTGAGCAATTAAATAGACATATAAAATAAGTGATAGAGGACTTGAGACCCAAAAAGCAGCCTTGAGGTTTTAACACCTAATACTTTACTGCTACAATCTGGAATGGCTGGATATGAAGGGCTTTAATATATTGATCCTTTCAGCATCACTGCATTTATAGAGATTTACGTCATCAGCAGATACCAATTTGTACTTCTTTCCTGTGACTTACTTTAATGACATCCAGCAAACTGTTGTATTTTAGTTACCCCCTCCTAGGAATTGAGCCATGTTTCATTGCTTTTTTTTCACTAAAAACAAAACAACAAAACTTATCGTCTGTCAAAGATGCCTTAAACTAGTTATTCCCAAACAAGTAAATCAAATACATGCTTTAAAATAAGGAGATCCTCAATTACCTTAGTAATAAACTGAGAAATAGATTATCATAGGTTATTATTTGTATGTGTGAACATAACAAGAGTTCACTTGTACTTAATTGAAAAATGAATTCACTTATGGGCTGGTCTGATAATTGGAATTCACTGTAATAAATAAGATATAGATGATAAGTAGTGGATGGATAAGACTCAATATAGAACTGATGTTTTAAATATCAAATTTCTCTATTACTTACCAAGCACAGGGATTCTTTACAGCTACAAACGTGTTGCCATCCTGCTGAGTGGGCTTGGTTTTACCCTGCCTTAGGGCTTAGGGGGGGGCATGAAAAGCAGGTGAGTTGTAGATACTGGGACCTCCTCGGCATATTTAGATAATCTCTGCCTCCAAGCCCACTGGGAAGGCTATGATAAAGAGAAACCTAGCAAGAAGGGTGCTTTACCAAGCTATTAAGTGCCTCAATAACTATACCAGAAAATGCATTTTCATTTTGAGATTTGATGTATTTCACAGGAGTTCCTTTTCACCTGATGACTCTTGCTTCTGTGGTTCGATTCAATCTCCTGATTATTGTAAATTTCTCCAGTACCAGATTTATTGCCACGTTAGCACTTTTGCTATCTTGCAGAAGTTAGTAAGTGCCTTTTCATGGACCTGCTTTACTTGGAAGCATCCTGGTATGCCTTTTAGCCCCCACCCTGCCTTGCCTCTTCTGCAGCTCCCTAAGAGACACTAGTTGGGGGAGAAGGGTGTGGAGTTCCTGGTGGCAAAACGCCAGAGGGCCAGAAAGACGGTCACAGATAAGCTCACTGAACAGGCCTGTTTCATTCAGAGCCAACTGACAGTGTGTGGCTCTTTACCTGTGGCAGGGTGCCCATGGGAGGTGTTGCTCTGGAAACTGCTCAGAATGAACTGATGAGTTAAACGTCTCTTCTCTGGGTGTCTCTAATCCACCAGATTGATTCCACCATCTCTCCCCTTCCTCCCCTGCCACAACATATATTGATCAATGTGTCTTTTGGCCCCCAGACTCTGAGTCTGGATTAATCCTTTGACTTGTGGTACCCAGAAAACCTCTAAGTTAACTAACCTTATTGTGGTAATCATTTCACAATATATTTAAGTCAAACCATTATGCTGTATACCTTAAATTTATAGTGATGTGTGTCAATTATCTCAATAAAATTGGAAGAAAACAACAACAACAAAAAACAACCAGAACTCTAACTTATTGTATCTTCCACTTTCATACACTTTGTCTTACTTGGGGAGTGTATTATTGCAATGTTAACTGGAAGAAAAATGAGCTAAAATTGAATATCAATTTTCCTTCTGGCCTTTTTTTCCTTCTGGAAATTGGTATTTACACTGCTTAATTGGCATCCTATAACTCATCACTAAACTTTGCCACATAACCTCAACATGCTAAAGGAACTGAACATTTGTTAATAAATTTAATATGAAAGGTATGCGGATGGTGTATCTGGAACGGTTAAGGAACAGTGAGGTGATTCAATAAATGGTATTTGAGTAAATGTATTATTGGAAGAAGAAAAGAAACCTCATTGTTGCACATCAAAATACATGCCAAAACAAAGATTCATAACTGAAAAAAAGAAGAGGAAAAAAAGAAGGAAAAGAAGCCTAGTTTTATTAGAAGGTATATGTAAATTATTGATATATAATTTTTGGATAGAAAGGACCTTTCTAAAACATAATACCAAAAGGAAAAGAAACAAATAATATAAAACTTCTGCCAAACCATTAAAAATGATGGTCAACTAGAAACCAAAATTGTCACAGGATGGAAAAAGTTGAATGCCTTTATACTTAAAGAACAGATATAAACCAGTTAGATTCCAATTCACCCAGTGAGGGATTGAAGGAAGGATCCTTCATTTCAGATGACCTGCTCCCCGTCTCCCTCTTCAAAAAGTCCCGTCTTGCCTCACCTTTCACTGCTCAGGAGGCCAGTCCCAGGAGCGATGTGCTGAGAATTCATGATCCTCCCAACCTCTTCTCCCCAAGAGACCCCATCGTACACCACACTCTTGTATGTCACCCTTTGAACTCTCAGCCTCCCCAGACATTATCCCTTAGATCTAACCTTTCCCAATCTCCTACTCCCATTCACCCCCTAATCCTCCCACAGTGCCCTCTGGAATGCATGGGGTCACTGAGAGGACTTCCCACATCCCTAGCTTCCTTAAAAAGTTCCCCTGCCCATGTGCTAAGTTAAATCTGAACATCCCCTGAAGAAACAGCTTCCCCTACAGGCCTACCCAGTGGTGGCTGTTTTATCTTCCTGGAACCTTGTTTCTTTCAACCCATTCCCCATCTTCCATATAACCCACCAGCTATATTTGAAGCACAAAACCTTGAGGCTGAACTACACATACTGCTCCTTTGGCTGCCCCCTGCGGTTTCACGGTGCTCTATGTGTCCTTCAGGATTTCCATTCCTGGCTTACTGTGTGTTTCCTTCCAAATGGCAGGGCTCTGCTGCCACTTCGGTGACTTTGCCTTCCACAAAGTATATCCATGCACCACCCTGTTCCTTTATTTCCTCACTTTTTATGTACTCACCGAACCTTGTCCGGGCATTCTTCTTGCCACACTTTAGCCCTTGTCAGCACCCATAACCGTGCTGTCTCTGAGAGCAATTTCCCAGCTGACTTCCTCCACTAGGTCCCCTCCGGCATTCTTTGACCCCATCTCCAATCCATGGAGATCAGCCACCACATTTTAAATGATCATTTCCTGCCCTGTGTCCTACTTCCCTCTTATCCATCACTATCATTTTCCTTGCATAAAGCCTTGCATTATCCTCTAACCCATTTGTCTGGCAATACTTATTTGGCTGAATCTAACTTTCCACCGACTGTCTTGAACCTGAGCAGCAAACATGACTGGAGAAAAATAACTATCTGAACTGGTTTCAGCTAAATTTATGACTATAAAACTCTGGTGGGCTCTCAGAACTGCCTAGCAACCCTGCTCACTGCATGACCCTAGTCAATCAGTTCTCAGGCTAATTCAAAACACTCTTCCTCAATCGCCAACTCTTCCTCTCACCACCCTCAGTGGTTAATTTTACTGTATTTCTGAGTAAATAATCATGAGATCTTTCTCATTCTCTAATCACCAAATCCCATAAACTTATTTTGTCTTCCCTAGTATTAAAATGGATAAACTCTTCTAGCTTTTTTAGGTCACCTTTTCCTCTTATAGACTGGATCCCATTCCTGGAGAAATTTACTCCAGCAACTCTCCTTTCTGTTATGTACAATATCCATTCGTCTCTCCATGGAAGGTTCAGGTCCACATGTAAATCTATTAAAACATCTCCATTGTAGACACATTAACAAAGACATTGACCTCACCTTCTCTCACTGGCACCAGGTAAATGTTTCAAAAGAATGAGACTCTATCTGCACTTTCTCACCATCCCTTCTCTTGAACCCACTCACACTTGTTCTCACAGCTCTACTTAACTGTTCTTGCCAAGTTACCAAGGACTTCCCTTATACCCAAGGCTGCGGTCAATTCTCAGTCTTCAAATTGCTCTACTTCTCAGCAGCGTCTGACACATCAGCATCAGATTGGACAGATCATACCCTCCCTAAAAATCGTTCTCCCCTTGACTTTCAGGACACCACCCCTCTGGCTGTCCGACTGCCCCTTTTGTTCCCCAGAGCTGTGTAACTCCCTAAATGATCCTACCCTATACCACAGTATTAAACGATACACGCATTCATAATTACTGAGCATCTCCAGCATCTGCCTCCCATCTGAGCCCCAGGGCTGTAGATCCATCTTCCTATTAAATTATCTCCTCTTGGAAGTCCAATAGGAATCTTAACACTTAAGTGTCCAATACTGAATAAATTCTTTCCTTTAAATTTTTCCTTTCCAAGTCTGTCCTTTGCTCAGGCAACAAAACTGAGATTCATCTCTGACCCAATCCTACCCCACATCCAACCCACCAACACCTTCTGTTGGCTTCCCCTGAAATGCAACCGCAGTTCAACGACAGACCACCTCCACAGCCACCTCATCTCAGTCTTCAGGAGCCTCTAACAGACCGGGAGCTGGGCTCTGGACCGGTCACTCTCCTCCCTTCTGTGATCCTTTTGAAACACACGAGATCATTACTCCCCTGGCTGAATCCTTCCAGTGGCTTCCCAGTGTTCTCCAACTGGAAGAGGTCCTTACTGTGGCCAAAGCCACACCAGATCTGGCTTCTGCCAACCTCTGTAACCCATGTCCTAACTCTCCTGCCCTTGCTCACGCAGCTCAGCCACAGTGGCCTGTCCTCAGTCGCACCAAGCACCTCAGGACTTTTCTTCCCAGAACGCCCTTCCCTCCAGTGTCACATGCCAACCCCTACCTTCATTAAAGTCCCTGCTCAAATGTCACTCACCTCCAAGAAACCTTCCATGCCCACTCATCCTCAAGCCCTCTCATTCACTCATCCACTTTTTTCCATAGCATTTGGTGCCCTCTGATGTTATACAAACCTCATTACTCAGATGGTGTTTGTGAATTTGCCTATTTGCTAAAATTTATTTGCAAATTATAAAAATCAATATTCGTGGGCCTTAATGGGCAAACACAGAGCAGTGAAAAATTTGAGTCACTTGACATATACATTCCCCTCTGAGGTTGCTGGCCTTGTGCTAAATGTTTATTCATCAACAATATGTATTTCATAAGGCATCTTTAAACAGAAACACACAAAAGCAAGGTTGTTAATCTGTGGGTTAAGAAAACATGGTGACCAGAGGCTCACACAAAACTAATTCTATTTCCCCTAGGAGAAAAGGTTCAGAATTTGCTAATTCAGTGTTCATGGAGACTTTATAGCAGAGCTGCCACAAATAGCAACAATCAACTGTTATTTCCTATTACCACCTAACGCTATATATTTTTCCTTGTTAAAAGGCAAAATGCTAAAGAGCAAGAATTCCCTTTTTCATTTTTTTAACTGCCTTACTGCTGAGATTTATAACAGTGCTTGGCTCTTAGCCTTATAAGCAAGGTTATTATTTTCTCTCAAAACAGAACTGTTGGATGGTGTCCCACACTGGTCACAAATGAATCTCTCGGGGAGATGTTTATGATATACCATTTGCACATCAACACAAAAACAGAAACTTTTTCTATTATAGATCATTTATTGATCACGTAACATTAAAGTTCTAGTAACAAGGTTTCCTGCCTTCCTTTGTATGGAGAGAAAAAGGAGACAAGTTGTATGGGGAAAGTTTACATTCCACAGCATTCCATCTGTGTAAGAAACAGTAGTAACACTGTCACACATTCATATACCATATAGAGTGATTTAAGTTCATATAGATTAGTGTTTTTCTGGAAAACACCCCAAATTTAAAAAGTAGGTATTTAATGTACTCAACTGTTCAAAATGCCAGAAAATTGATGTTTTTTTTAACCATTTTGAAGCCAACAAGGAGAACAAACTCCTGATCATTTTAATTTGTGAAACAGATTGCATGCTTTAGGGGTGGAACCAAAGGTAAAATCTTCAGTAGCTCACATTTTGTTCATGACAATGCCAGTGTATCAATACGATCTAAAATCATGGCAAGTTTTTCCAAGAGCAGTAATAAATATTAAATTAAAAAGAGTTTTCAACAACTGTCAAACAGATATTCATCAAAATGAGGTAAGTCTGTGTCATCTGCTAAAGAGTTTAATGCTGAAGTGGAAAAAAACTCATCAAAAATATCAGTCTTCATGGAACTTTCCAAATTCAATGTTCTGCTGCAGCCATTATTTGCGAGTGAGTTTGGCTGAACTTCGCATTGATTTTTCTTGGAGGGGCTGCAGTAATTGTGGTCCTGTCTCAGATGTATGTTTGGGGGAGTACTATCTAAATCATTAGGTACTGGTGCTGGGATATCATTGTCTCCCATTTCTAAGTACCTAAAGTCAGCCTCCCCGTTTTCTGAGAGTCCTGTTGAAACAACAGTTGAAGGAGACAGTAATTCTGCTAAAATTTCTTCGTGAGTTTGACCACTGTAAGAGGAAACACCAGGAACTGTGGTGCATCTGGATTTATCATCGGCAATATCAATTTGATATTGTAGTTCTTTTAACAAGTCTTCTATTGAGTCACAATCATTAGGAGACCCACAAGGGGACACATGTTCTACATTTTCACTTGCAAGTGTTCTGTTTTGGGGCGAAGACGTAAGAGCAGCCAATTTCTTCTTTTTTGCCTTAAGTTTTTTAAGAAGTTTTAGACGAAGTTTATGAATCTGACCCTCAACTGAGTCTCCATGGTTTACTGAAGAAACACCATATTCATTTCCACAGGAATTGTGGCTGAGGTGAGCTCCACGGGAGGCATTCTCACCATTCTTCACAACCTGTAAAGTGGCACTGACATGGGCCTGTAGATGAGAAGTCACATTACCTGACAGCGGGTTACTTGGTGGAGGGTCACTGACTGAAGGAGGTTTACTTGCACACCTGTGAGCTTTCCTGGATGCCTCGCTAGCCTTTTGGTTTCTACCTTTAGGTTTAAAGCCACCAAAATTACTGGCCCCTTTAACTGAAGGCTGCAAATCAGTTACAGTGTTTCTACTGTGAGCTAAAACACAGGGTGGCATAAAAGATACACCTTTACTAAGTAAGCCTTTAACCCAACTTCCCACAAATGGTTTCTTCTGATTCTTTTTCAGAGGTGGATTCTGTAATGACTTAGCTTTTAGGGTTTGAGAACATGCTGCAGTTTCTTTTTTCTTCAAATTAGATACCTGAGGTGTAACATAATGTTCTGGTTCTAATTTCTCTGTTTTTGGTGAAAGAAATTGTTTTAATGGAGTGTCCTTCTCTGAGGAAACTGTACCTTCAATTTCTATTGCTTTTACTTCCTGTATAGGATCAAGAGCATGGACATTATTCACGGGTTTAGTCATTTCGGTATCTTCTGGGTTCAGCTGTACAGACTGCATGTTTGCATTCACAACTTGAGATGGAAAACTTAATTCCACACACTGGTCTGGGGTAAGCTTTTCCTTACATGAAGTTGATACTAAAGAAGCCATTCGTGGTTCTTGGGATTGTGAAGTATTTGTTCTGACAACTGCTCTATTTTCTGCCACAAGCTTATTTCCTAATGGGAAACCTTCAGATTTAACTTGCATTTCTTCAAATGTCAAAGGTAAAATACTGTCAACCAAACCTTTTGGGCTTGGACGTAAATGATCAAGAGCTACGACTCCATCCCCTGAAAGAATGGAAGCAAGTGATGTATT
The DNA here is from genome assembly GCA_032199065.1 of Smutsia gigantea. Classification (NCBI taxonomy): domain Eukaryota; kingdom Metazoa; phylum Chordata; class Mammalia; order Pholidota; family Manidae; genus Smutsia; species Smutsia gigantea. The sequence goes on from JAVSCE010010993.1 coordinate 142,395, forward strand.
TGTGGACCGAGTTCCTGAGGATGCTTCAGCTGAGGCAGCATCATCCACAGCAAACAACACTGGGGACACTTGCTCCTCATCTCTGAAAGCAGGCTGGTCATCAGTCTTTTTAAGTGGAAGGCAGGCAGCTGCTTTATCTGTCATTTGGGATGCTTTTCTTTCCCAAATAACAATATGTATTTCTGAAGGAGGCACCTCAAATTTCTCACGTCTTTCAGCACATGGGCCTTTTAAGTCATCACACTCTAGCCAGCTTCCTGGGGGATGGGGAAAGAAAATGAAAGAGGGTAAGACATTCAAACCACCATCCAAGCTTAACTTTCTTCTGACCTTTTTAACTGCTATATCATATAGAACCGCCACCAAAGGAGAACTCTCAAAAATATGGCCTCCTTATGTCTACATTTTCTATGCCAAATACCAACTTCCTTATTTGGATAACAAAAGTATGGACTAACTCCAGAAATCTGAAACACAGAGGAAGTTTTCACTGTTTCCTAAATACCCACAAAAACCAAGACAGAAGTATATTTAACTTTTGGGACCACCAGAAAATAGATTAAGTTTTCTATATAATATATGAATTTTCAAGTACCAACATTTGTTTAAATTATTTTTTTTTGGTTTAAAAAAAAGCTTCAGTATTTACGTGTCTGCTCTCATTTTATTTCTGAGCCTCTGTTTGTTATTTGTTGAGCAGAAATGAGATGATGGAATGACAAGGGAATAGGTAAACCCTCATCTACACACAAAAAAACCCCTCCAAACAAAACCATTCATTAAGTTTCTGTGGGTACACCCTTATAAACTACCTTAACCCACAACTTTTTATTCTATAGCCATTAAAACTTTGATAATCCTTTATTTGCCTGTATGTCATTGGTTCTCCACCACTTACGCACCTTAGAATCACCTGATTAATATTTGGGCCCAATCCCCACAGACAATGACTCACTGGTCTAGAGGAGAGCCAGGATATTTTTCATAACCTAACAACATGATTTTTATATGCTATGAGGGTTGGAAACTATCTATTCTTCTACCTGAAATGGATTTTTCATTCCTGGGAATGTAATAAAAAGTAAAATAAGTTGGCTTTTTAGTTTCCATTCATGTTGTTGAGCACTACTTCCTGCACAAATTCTGAAGTATGGTAAAACTTTAAGTAATAATTATATTTATAATGTGAATTTCAGTTTACAAGGTGCTTATAAAAGCAATACATTATTGTGTCATTCATCCAAACCATCCCCCAGGAGGAAAATACCAAGTATGAAAAAGTGTCCAAATAAAATAGAAAAAAGTCACAGTGACCCCTTACCAAAAGCCTGATATAAGACTTTAAGGGGACTGAGTTATCTGTGTAAGACAAAGCGAACATTGTGTGACAAAAAAAAACTCTATAGTAAACCACATTAGATAAAGGAGGAGGTGAATAATTAGCAAATTTCATGAGCTGTACCATTTAACCATATTGAAAAGCTTAATTATTTAAATAATGGTATTACCTTGACCTTGACAGTAGCTGCTAGCAAACTATGCACTGCAGATATTCTACTTCACAGTGTGAGAAGACTCACAGTCTGTAATGGCTAATTGTCTTAGAAATAGATGCTAAATTTCTATTACTAACAACTGCAAACTAAGCAAAATTTGTTTCATTTTTGTTCCTTCTCAATTAAAAATCTTCAATATGATGCACTTTTGTTTTAAAGTACAAGGTTATGTATCTAAAAAGTCAAAATTTCCACCTGAGCATGTTACTCATGTAATAAAAACAAAACAAAAGCAAAGCTATTAAGTGGATAAAGCAAACTGTAAAGCAACAGCAGTATATGATCTCATTCTTTGTCTAAAAGAAGAAACACGCATATGCATGTGTATATCCCTTAATATGCTGATATAAGCAAAAAAAAGGTTAGCAGTGACTGTGTACCATCTAGTGACAGGGTAGGGGAGAGGGGCAGAAGAATGAAAGGCAACAGCAAGAAGAGGAAAAAAGAGTCAAGGCAAAATTCGTCTTTAAAAACAAAAACTAGACTTTGGTCCCCATGCCTATTATCATGAAAAAAAAAAAGTTTAAACATTTACCATCAGCATTTAAAATCCACGTTATAAAATGATTATTTGCTTGGTACTGAATTACAGAAGTTATGTGATAAAGACAGCCTCCAAAATGAAATGAATACTGCTCCAAATCCTTATGCGGCAAGCCTTCTACAAAGTGCAACATGAATATGGGAGATACTCTGTGGGAGAGAAAGCAAAAGTCAGACAAATTTAATGCCATGTGCCTGGTTATACAAAAGATGATCTGGACAGAGTCAGTTACACAAGACTTTCAAGGCTAACTGCACTGATTTTTCTAGAGAACCTCCAGATGTATGTCTTAATTAGTAATGGAGAACTCACTCTAAAAAGTATGTAACGGTAAACCCTTCCCAGAATGGCATCACTGACAGTTGGAAGCCATCATGCAATAAGGCTCTAACACACACCATTAAACAAAAATTGCTCTAAGTCACAATGCTGCTTTGGCTTAAAGGAGATCTCTTGGTAACTACTTTGTAGAATCAAAGGAAAAAGTCCAGACCTTTAAGAATTTTCTTTGGCATTAAGTGCCCAAATTAACTATTTTTGTCAGATGGGATAGGTAATTAGTGAAACAAAGTAATGAGCCTAAGATAGTCAAATAAACACTAAAAAAAAAAAACCAACACACTAATAATTTGGCCTATTTCTCTGTTATCTCAGGAAGTAGAGAGGTCCATCAAATTAAAATTTCTACTAGCAAAAGCTTCATTTGTAACTAACTAGAGAAGAATACAACATATACTGGTTGATTTACTAGGAACTTCAAGACACCCAGGATTTCAAAAATAATTTTATCATTATAGTAACATGAAAACAGAACCCAAAGATGGGCTCAAATAACTAAATTTAACAAAGCTTTCAAGATTTAAGAAAAATGTTGAATATCTCTTTTCCCAACATTTAAACAGCTGTCAAAACTTACTTATCAAAATTTGTTCAGCTGAAATGAACTTGAATCAATCAAAATGCAGATTATCTGGACTGACAAGGGATAATTTATAAATTATCCCTTGTCAATCATTCTGTTAGAGAATAATCAAGTCTTGAAGATTTAAGTAGTTATAAATAAAAAGTCCTGCAAAACTGTCCATTAAACTCCCATTTTTTATCTTACCTATTTCATCAATCTAAGAAACAGACTGTAAAATACACTACTCTAAAAAATACTAACAAGCTATACCATGCCATCAATTTTTAGACATATTTCATTTCAAATATGTTAAAGTGTGAAGTGTGTGTCTTTGAGTCAATGATCAACAGTAAAACTAGAGATACATTCTCAGAGCTGGATATGCAGGCTTTAGGCACCTGCCGACTCTTAAATACTAATATTTAGTTTTCCTGGCCTCATCCACCTTTTCAAAATATCTTCTGAGGCTAGTTACTGAGCCACTCCCGCAATCTCACTAAGGTTCCTGCCTTTTTTATGTGAATTTACACATAGAAAATGATAAGTAGGCAGCAAGCACTTCTTTCGTAACAGAATATTTTAAAAATGGTACAACTTATAAATGATGGCATCTTGGAGTCAATAAAATAAAGCACATGCCTCCTCATTTTCCAGTTTATTTTCCTCTGCTGGTTCCCTGGAGGTCATAGTATTCTCCTGCCCAATATCCCAGCTTGTCTTACTTCCAACCTCTCAGAAGAGGGCAGAACTTGACCCCTAGCTTGGCAACAGATATCATTATCAGGCTGCTTCTTCCACAATGCACAGAGTGTCAAAGATGATGGTCAGAGTGGAGGAGGGCAAGTTAACTTCTGACTTAACCAGATCAAAACTGGACGGGATGGGCTAAAGAACTGGAACTAACAGTCACAAGAGACTTTAAGCAAAGATCCATTTGCCATTCACTTCCCTAATATGAGACTGAATTCCTCCTATATTAAGAACCTGCCCTCAGGAAGAGAAAAAGCAAGGGAAAGGGACTGTGCTAAGTGCCCTGCTACCCAAAGACACCAGGAGAACACTGAGTCTCTGGTCCTCAAAGAGCAGCAACAGTCTTGTGCTAATGGCCCATAATACAAGTTTTTTATTTTCATCCCAACTACTTTAATGTAACATAATTCATATTGTGGAAAATGCAACTTTAACAATGCATATATGTACTTCTGAACAGTAATAAAATAATAACTGTAATAGGCTTTAGACAGAAAAAAATCTGTAAATGTAATTTTTAAATCTCATATTTTTGATCTATTATCGTTGAACTATTTCAGATTCTGTGACAAAAAATGAAAAACATGAGTGAAGTCAGGTGTAATTCGTTTTTTAAGAACTGGTTCATATTAACTGTAAACAACACATCTTTAAAAATATTCAACTGTTCAACAGAGGTTCACAAACTATATCCATGCTCTTTGGAGGACTGTGTTCTTTCAAGGACCTCATAAATAATAAAGCATCTTCTGCTAAATGACAAAGATTTAAATTAAGAAATGTAATTTTAACTATTTTATATATCAGTAATTCCATCCAAAATTTTGTAGGGCATGTAGTTTATCTGCTTAAAAAAATGTCTCAAAATCATTGTATTACACAGTTTAATAAGCTCTATAAGCACAAAACAGAAATGTCTTCTTTTCCTATCCTCTAGCTCCTTTATTCTTTACAAATACTTGTTTAAAAAAAATAATCACTGTTAAAACTGAAGTTAAAATAAATAAGCTTTTCAAATGACAATCCAGGACAGTGTATGACCAGACTCCCAAAGGAGATTGTAGCAGTAATGAGAGATTTATTTCAGGAGTTGATAAAGTAAAACAAACTCAGATTCTAAGTGGGCACTCCACATTATCAATGAGCTCTTCTGCTAATGAGAACATCTGAGAGATGTGGATTAACTGAGATAAGGTGTTCAGGTAACTTAAAACACTGTTAGTTTTTAGAATGTTGTAAGATTGAATCATATCATAATGGACCTAATTACTTTCAAGTTATCCCTCAAAACTATATTAAATTTGTTTCTAAATTCCATTAGAAACCAACAAATAAAGTAGTACAAATTTCAAAGTAAAATCCATGAAGGACTTTATAAAGACCATGTCATTTAAAATTTAAGTGAAATTTTACACAGAGTTCAATTTACTTTACAATATAAATGTCCAAATTATAAATTCTGCTTATAAGCAGAATTTGGCCATAAGAACTCTAAACACATTTCCCACTGAAACACTGTTACTCCTAATGCATGTATTTCCAGATCAGAGCATGAACCTTTAAATAAGGCAACATATTTGTGTAATTAAGTTATATGTTGCAATGTGACCAATTAACATATCAAACAAAAAAGTAGTATGAGTTTATCTTTAATGCTAGGGCTTGAGAAACAGCAGGCATAAACTGTTAGATGAAATTATATACACTAAAAGCCTCAAGCAATCAATGGTCCAGTGCAGGATGGCAGGCACCCACACCCTACTGCCCTTCCACTTCATCAAGAAAAGGGTTAAAAAAAAAAAGACCCCCTCAACACTTAAAAGATCTCAAAGCTTGGCCCCAGTCAAGCTCGAGAGAGAATATGCACTTCTGGTTAAAGATCTCCTCTTCTTTCCCACTCTGACTTCCCACTCAAAATGATAGTGAAGGGCAAAAGAAGGTAACAGACCAAAAGGACAAAGAAAGAGAAAGGAGACACAAGCAAACAAAAAAATGACTATTTAGAAGACAAAGAGAAAACAGACAAGTGGTAACTTAAGAGTGGATGAAATGATGGCATGAGTGCTAGAGGGGCCATACTGATAAGAAGGGCTCATATGCCCAACAGAACCCCCAAAAGACTCAGTATTTACAGGCAACAGATGTTGAAGAATGTGGTGGAAAGGCCCTTAGCTAAAAACTGGAATAGTGACAGAAGTACATATAAAAAGCACTCCCCACTTCCGGGAAGATGGCGGTGTGAGCAGGGCGGCAGAAATCTCCTCCCAACACTATATTTATCTACGAAAACACAGAAAATACATCTATTCCTAAAAGAGAGACGAGAATACACAGGAAAGCGCACAGCGTGCAGTTACACCCGAGAGGACTCGGCACCCCAAGAGGCGGGTAAGATACGGAGCCACGACCCGGCGGGACCCGAGCCCTCCCCCACCCCAGCGCACCGGCGGGAGGAGAGGATTCAGAGCCGGGAGGGAGTGGAAGCACACCCCGCGAAGTAGCCAGCCCCGGGGATCTGCGCGGGGAGCGCTGACCCACATTGTGCAGTGCAGCGGAGACTGGAGAGACAGAGGGGCAGGATCTGAGCGGGGAACGCGCCAGGGTGCTTGCAGCTGGCTCCCGGGAAGGAAAAAAAAAGAAAGTGTGCGCTTTCTTCAGCGGTCTTAAAGAGACAGGAGCCCAGCGGAGGAGCCGGATCGCCCCAGCACACTCAGCCCAGCAGGCTGGGAGTCCTGGGGAGTTTCAGACGCCTTAGCTGGCGACTGAGGAAGCAGAGCCATACTTAACACTTCTCACTGAGATCAACAGGCTCCTACTCGTTCCCACCCCTGCCAGAGCGATAAAGGGCCCTGCGGAGCGGCACAGTCACAGCTGTGGAATAGTGGGGCAATAGCGCCACCTAGAGCATTCCCACAGAATCTACGTCCGGTGGGCATTTTTTTTTGTTTTTTGTTTCGTTTTTTGTTTTCTTTCTTTATCTTTTTTTTCTCTCTCTCTTTTTTTTTCTTCTCTTTTTAAAGTCTTAAAGAGCCCAGCTGACATACGTGGCAACTATCAGTGACCAAATTATACAGTCATGAAAAGACAGAGGAATATGGTTCAGACCAAAATCAACCAGACAACCCCAGAGAGGGAGTCTGAAGGGAGGGAAATGCACAGCCTCCCTGAAAAAGAATTCAGAATAAAAGTCATAACCATGCTGATGGACCTACAGAGAAATGTGCAAGAGCTGAGGGAGGAAGTGAGGGAACTGAGGAAAGACAATACAGAAATCAGACAAGCGATCGACGGGCTTAACAGCAGAATGGATGAGATGCGAGAGACTGTTAATGGAATAGAAAACAGAGAACAGGAGTACAGAGCAGCTGAGGCAGAGAGAGATAAAAGGGTTTCTAGGAATGAAAGAATATTAAGAGAACTGTGTGACCAATCCAAACGGAACAATATTCGCATTATAGGAGTACCAGAGGAAGAAGAGAGAGAGAAAGGGATAGAAAGTGTCTTTGAAGAAATAATTGCTGAAAACTTTCCCTCGCTGGGGAAGGAAGTAGTCTCGCAGTCCATCGAAGCTCATACATCTCCCAACACAAGGGACCCAAGGAAGACAACACCAAGACACATAATAATTAAGATGGCAAAGATCAAAGATAAAGACAGGGTATTAAAGGCAGCTAGAGAGAAAAAAGATCACCTACAAAGGAAAACCCATCAGACTATACATCAGACTTCTCAACAGAAACCTTACAGGCCAGAAGAGAATGGCATGATATATTTAACGTTATGAAACAGGGCCTCGAACCAAGAATATTGTATCCAGCACGATTATCATTTAAATATGATGGAGGGATTAAACAATTTCCAGATAAACGAAAGTTAGGAGAATTTGCGTCTCATAAACCACCACTACAGGATATCTTAAATGGACTGCTCTAGATGGAAGCACACCTCAGGCTAAAAAGATGTCACTAGAGAAAAAAAAATCATAGCAAAGAAAGCAGACCATCCAAATACTAACTAAAGGCAAAGAATAAAACACCTATTATAGAAGAATGGAGGAGGAGGAATAAGAAGGGAGAGAAAGAAAGAAACATCAGACTGTGTTTACAATAACTTAACAAGAAAGTTAAGTTAGATTGTTAGATAGTAAAGAAGCAACCCTTGAACCCTTGGTAACCACGAATCTAAAGCCA
>JAVSCE010010994.1:0-60914 GCA_032199065.1 Smutsia gigantea
CTGGAGGGCAGCTGTTTGTTTTCTCAGCTCTTCACTCACTTGCTTTTGTTCCCTCAATGATCTGGCTCTCTCAGGGCTTTGAGGGGACACAGGGGAGTCAGCATCGTGCATGTTGGCCTTCAGTGCCACTTCTGACCCGGGGATGAGGTGTTGGCAGTTTCCCACTTCCTGCTTTTGCTTGACTTCCAGACTCCCGCCATCCAGGAGACGTCTCAGGGGCACAAGTGCGAGGACGGTGTGGAGCAGGGTCTCAGCCACTGACAGTAGCCGGCTGACTCCCTCTTTCAGGTCCTGCTCCACACATGTGTTCAACCGCAACAGTCCTTCCATCTCCTCCTCCTTTTCCTTCAGCTTCTGCCTCCATCTTGCCATGTCCTGCACGAGTACGTCTGCCCATTTTGGGAAAGCAGTGTTTCCATTCCAGTCATCCAGCATTTTCTCTCCAAGTCGTTCTCCATCCTTCTGTGATGCCCTGAGGGTCGGTGTCTCATCAGTGGCCTTGGGAAGTGTAGGAGGCTGACTCTACCCTCCCTTTGCCAGAAGGCCCAGAGTGTCCTGAAGGGACAGCCTCAGGGGTGTGGTCTCCGTTGCCAAGCTCTGGCTTTGTAGGGTGGGAGGACTGGCCTCCCCCGCAGGTGGCCTGCCAGTGTCATCAGCTGGAGTCGTTCGTTCTGCAGTGTCACCACGGTTTCCAGGTACTTCACGGTAGGCAGCACAGCTTCTGCCTTGAGCCTTGGTGTGTTGTGAATTCCATCTTCTGCTTACTCTGAAAAGCAGCAGCCCCACACAACATGCCAGGGTCCCCCAGGGGACTCCAAGGAGTTGTACTAGGCATCCCCCAGCTCTCATATATCAGCACGAGATGCCCCGACAGGCGCGGCACGATCCATTGGCACCTGAGTCTGGCAGCAGACAGCAGGCCCACCATGGCTGCGGGGCCTCCACAGCTCTGCCTCTGAGTGCCAGTGTCTGTGGTCAGAGGGGACTGCTCATGACCCTGCAGTGTTCCGTCGCTAAGGGCAACAGAGCCCCTAATAATAGGGCAGGTCAGTTAGGTGGGGGAGGGGAGGCCAGCCAGGCTCTAGAGCACTGCTGTCCCTCCCTGCTCTGACGGAGGAAGTGATGTCACCTGTACAGGCCCACGGGCAGGAGGGAAAGGCCGATCCCAGCCAGAAGCTCGGACACTCTAGGCCCACCTGGCCCTGCAGCCGACTTGGGTGACAACACAGGCCAGCCCTGGTCCCTCTCTGTGTATGAGGGCCAGTCAGGGAAGAGCTGCTGGGACCCATCCTGGCTGAGGCCCTACCTCCTGATTTAACATTTTCTTCTGCTTCAGGGATGTCCACTGCTGCCCATCAGGGCCCGGCCATCTCCCCGCCTCCGAGGCTCCCTCTCTCCCTGTGTTTTTGTCCCTGTGGATGTCGTGTGAACATGTTTCTAGACCCTGCTTTACAGGATCCTAGCAACATGACTGGGGCATGATTTCTAAAAGGTAAATATTAGGAAACAAGGCGAGTTTAGGGGCTGATGACAGGTGACAGTTACAGAATTTGAACTAACGTAGCAGCCTCCAGTTCCTTAGCCGTTTTAATAGGAAACACAAAATTAAGTAAATCAATTGACCCCAGTATGTTTTCATTTTCCTGAAAAGAGATAACCTTCCACACTTTAAAGCGCCTACGAAACCTTATCTACCAGGAAAGAACAATTTAAGAAAATAAATTGCTACACTTCCGTTACTTGAGGTGTTTTGTCACTCCTGTGGAATTGTTTAGATGTTCCCTTTAAACAATTTAAGTTCTTTTTCTTATCATTATGAAACTAGACAGGTTTACCTCAAAACGGTGAACCCTCAGCCTTTCCCAGCTCTTCCGCGATAGCCTATAACCAGTGCAGCTCACGTAAAGCATGCAGGTCTGTGTGGAGAGACAGCAGGTCTCTTTTGGTTTTAATATATGAAAGGAGACTCAGGCCCAAGCAGTGCTCACTTAAGGTCCACGAGAATTTTACCAGATCTGTGAAAATCCAGTGAGGGAGCAGCAAGTACAAAAGACGTGAGCTCTCAATCCGGGGGGTTGGTACAGTACTTTCATAAGTGACACACATCTGCCCAAGAGAAGTGTGTGGCAGATTTTTGGCCCTGGAGCCCTTAGTACTGAAGGTATTTTAAATTTTAGGATAAACGTTACCTCTTGGGGCAGAATTTTAATGCTAAGGAACGCGGTTGTTTTTAGAAGTGGATCCTCTGTAATGTTCATTTGCAATTTTATAAATTACTCACGGCCATTTAAGTTTTCTACCACATCTCATTTTTCTTTTTTAGAAGAGGATGTTAATGCAGCAACACACTCACAGATGCCAAGAAGGGACCAGAGGTTACCAAAGGGAATGGGGTGGGGAGGGTAGGAGGGAAGGGAGGGAGAAGGGGACTAAGGGGCACTATAGTTAGCAAACACAGTACAGGTAGGTCATGGGGAAGGCAGTCCAGCACGGAGAAGACAAGCAATGACTCTATTGCATCCCAGCACGCTGACAGACAGCAACTGCAATGGGGTGCCTGGGGGGACCCGATAATATGGGTGAACGTCGAAACCACAATGTTGCTCATGTGAAACCTTCATAAGATTGTAAGTCAATGATACCTTAATTAAAAAAAAAAAGAAGCAGCAGTTAGATTGACCAACACAGAAATATTTTGGCAAAGTGACCTGTTCATGATGCCTGAGAGGAAAAATGGTTCAGATCAGATGGGCTTCCTTACTGTCTTCTGAACACTGAGATATTGTCTCTGAACTTCCCATCATGAATGACTATTCATGATTGTTTACTGTTTAGATCTGTTAGGCAGGGAAATAGGTATAAGCGGAGTGGATCTTGCATTACTTTTTAAATAACAATGGGAAAACTCTGGCAATTAGTAAAATAAGCAGACCTATGTTGTAAGATCTCAACAGAATGTATTTTGCGCATCTTTTATAAAGGGCCAATAAAAATCAAAACCAAGCAACATGATTTATCCTTCATATGCCTAGTGATACATCACAGAGGGCACATCTGCCTGGGTCTGAGTAAATGCTGATCGTGATGGCAAACACACTCACACAAGAATAACAATGCTTGTCTCTTTCCCTCCAACAGCTAGCCGAGCCGTAATTTCCATAGATTTGTTTCGTGCTGCCTCTCAGATTAGGAGGGAATTTTGAGCTTTATTAGAGTAAGGAAAAGTAGTCGGGCATCCCTGCTTTTTCTGTCACTAGCTGTTATTTGATGGTGACTGGGAAGCAAGGAATATGAAGCACATGGAATGTATGCAGGGTGTATTTCCTGTGTGTGCGTGTGCGTGTGTGAAAGAGAGAGGGAGAACATTCTTTGCCCTCGGGCAGAGTGATTTAGCCAGCTCTGTAGAAGGCGAGCTCCAATCTAGACCACATTTCCTATGCTGACCATGCGAGTTTTTCCAGGAAGGAGGAGCCCCCAGCCAGGGTCTCAGAGGCTCAGGAAAAAGTGAGGAACAGGGAGCAGAGCCAGTCCAGAGGGCAAACAGGAATGCCTTGCATCCTCGTGACAGCATCAACATCACAGGAGGCCTGGCTTGTCTGCCTTCCCTCCTGTCAGCCCCATAAAGTCCTTCCCAATGTCAATATATCCTCTCCCTGGCCACCTGCCCCTTCCTGTGATTTCTTTCTTTTTTTCTGGGAGTGGGTGTTGCTAGGGGAAATCATCCGAAATGACTTATTTGAAGACAGAAGCTTCTTGTCTAACAACCAGCGATAGACTAGTAACAGATACCATTCACTGTATCTTCCTATATGACAGGCAGCTTACGTGTCCTCACAAACCCTTTTACATGGGCTTTATAATCTCCACGTACAGGTGAGGGAACCAAGGTTCAGAAAGTTTAAGCAGATTGTTCAGGTTGAAAGTGCCAGATTCAAACCCGGACCAGTGTGACTCCTTGTCACCTGGTCCTCCCACACCTTGTCCGTGTTGGAAGTCCAGCTCAGAAGGACCCAAGACCCCTCCACTGGCTGCTTTGGGGCTAGTCACTGACTGAGAGCAGTCTCAGCCTTGACTACAACAAATTGGGCATTTTGATATGATACCTGCTCCCAAAGCCAGCACGGTAACTGCATAATTTTAAGCCAAGCCTTTGTACTCTTCTAGGCATCGCTGAGAGGCTAAGGCCCCATGAACTGCCAGGAGTTCAGACCCGGCCATGGAGACTTCCAAAGAATCCCCTTTCTAAGACACCTTTGGAATGTTTCTCTCCTATCTGCAGCTTCAGACTCTGGGTGTTTTAACCTCTAAAGTTACTGGATGAGGCCCATTAAACTGAATCATTTTATTGGAATGAAAAATGCTGCAAGTTTTGCGCTAATTGCCTCTGGACATAACGGGAATAGAAATGATGTTGCTTCAGACAATACCATGCACTAATTAAGTCAGCAGAGAGGCAAACAGCAGAAACACAACAGCAACAGAAATGGGAGTTGTGGGCTTCAGAACACTGCCCCAGTAGGGCAGTTGATTTTAAATTTCCATTATTTTGAGTGAATGTGGCCCCAGGGAATCCTCAGGGAAGGTTTTTTTATGTGATTTCAGGACAGTCCCTCTCTTGCAGTGTAATAACTTCTATAAAGACATACTGTGCTTTGTTGAAAAAAAAAGTGTGGAATATTTGTATACCTAAGAAAGAGTCCAGGAGGATACATACCTGTCAACAGTGGCAAACTTGGGGAAAAAATTTTGCAGAGAAAAGACTTTCTTCTTTATCTTTTTTTCTTTTGAAATTTTAAACAAATATATTCCTTGTGTGATTAAGGTCATCATACTCTGCATGTATTTTTGACCAGACTAGAATGATGAAGGGAGTGTTTTAGAGTGAATGATTCATGTTTCATAGCACTAGGTTATCAAAAGGCAGATTAGATAGATGGTCATGAAGTCGCTGCCTCAGTGGGCTGGGAATTAAGATGGGAAGGAACTGCACTTAGGTCACAGCAGAGAAGATGGAAAGAAAGGGACGAGAGTTACTAAAAGCCAGGAGCCAGGGTGTAATAGTAGTTAATTTTCTGTTTCAAGTTGACTGGCTAAGAGATGTCCAGATAGCTGGTAAAACATTTTTTCTGGATGTGTCTGTGAGGGTGTTTCCAGAACAGAGTAGCATCTGAATCAGTAGACTCGGTAAAGATTTCCCTCACCACTGTGGGTGGGTGAACGTCATCTTTTTGCTTGAACTGCGCATCCATCCATCTTCTTCCCTTGGACATTGGAGCTTCTGGGTCTTGGGACTTCTGACTCAGACCAGGACTTAAACCACCAGCCCCCTCATTCTCAGGCCTTTGGACTCAGACCAAATTATACTGGCTTTCCTTATTCTCCAGCTTATGGATGACAGATCAAGGGACTTCTTGGCTCCCATGACCATGCTGGTTGTTCCTATAATAAATCTCCTCCAATATATGTATTCTCTTGGTTCTGTTTCTCTGGAGAATGCTAATACAGAGGGGTATCACCTTGCTTAAGCCTCGCAAGTGGCACTGTTTGCATGAGGATGGAGCCTAGGCACAGGTGCTGAGCGATGGAGGGATCTCCAGGAGGTAGAATTTGAAATCTCAGTGCAAGGGTGGCTGGGTAGATGGATGGACAAATGAATGAGTTCCCTCATAAAGGGTTCCTTGCTTTAAGTTTTAGACCAAACTCCTTTAAAAGCCTGGTTATGTCCTGAAGTTAAGTAGATATTTCTCATACTCTTCCCATGACCTCAGCTATTCTTCCCCCAACCAGAGAGGCCTTTCTAAGAGTTGGACCATTTCAAGATACCTCATTGCGTCCCTTAGGCCTTTTATGTTCCACCTGTGAGAAACCTACTTCCCAGTGGCTTAGATAATAAAGGAGGTTGATTTAAGGCACAGGCAATTAGAAGATCTTCTGAGTTGGTTTGATTTGAGGTTTTACCAATGTCATCAAACACCTGGTCCAGTCTTTCAAAAGTCTTCTGTTCTGCTCTTCAGACAACATCACTTGGCTTCCTCATGGTGGCAAATGGATGCAGAAGTTCTAGGCTGTACTTGCACATTATCTAGGAGATTTTTTTTTTCTCCCTAAAAGTTCCTTGAAGAAAATTTTCCCTCCGATCTCACTGACTCAAATTGGGTCTCATGTCCATTCTTGACTGAGTCTCTTTGGCTAGAGAATGCTGAATTGCTCACTGATTTAGGTTACCAAAGTCAATCACAGTTATAAGGATGGTGGTGGTGATGTCAGCCTACCTTCCTCCCATTCATAAGGCCACTGGGAGAGGTGTGGGAGGGATATTAGGGAGATGTCAAGTTCTAGTTTGGGATGATAGAGCAGGGATGGCCCCTGTTTATAGGTGGGCGAGTGGTGGGTGGAGTTGAAAGAGGAAAACAGAGAAAAGAGGGTGGTGGATTTCCCCAACTGAGAAGCAGGCCAGTGAGCGTGAGCTCTCCTCAGGTGGATGCTTGGCTGCATTCTAGAGCAGCCCCCCTGAGGCTGTGGGTTCCAGTGCTGTGGAGGAGAATGATGGTGAGTAAGCCTGAGAGGACTGGGCAGGAAGAACTAAGGGCCTGGGTTGCTGGATGAGGGGCCTCTAGGGCTTTGCTTGGCTCTGAGGGAGTGAGTCAGCGGAGGAGATGCCCTCACTCAAAGGCTCTTTGGCATGAGCAGGGAGCTGCTGAATGACACCCCGCAGCAGTATGGAGCAGTGTCACCAGATGGCGTGTAGAAGGCCATGGGCCCAGAGCAGCCCTGGGCGATACTGAACAAGTTCATTTATGTGGAGTACTTGGGATGCATGGCATGGAGGGTATGCTCAATCGTTGTTATAATCGGTATTCTGATTTTTAAGTGTTTGAGATAGTAAGAATAGCAGCAATGGAAACAGAATATCAAGTGATTCAAGACTCCCTCCTTGAAAGTGATGATCTGGTGAACTTCCTTTTTGGACTTTATAACTCTGGGGAAGGGACTCCTCAAGAGTGTGTGAATGGGATTCCTTCTGATCAGGTGTACGGAGCTTGAGCAGGATCCAGCTTAGTTGAGGAATACAGACCTATGGCACTTGTGTGGCATGAGCATGAAATAGTTCATATATAAACTGAATGTAAAATTGCATGCACTCATACTTTATGTACATGATCTCATTCGGTCCTTACAACACTCTACAAGGTAGCCATTGTTACTACCATTTGACAGAGGAGAAAGCCCAACTTGGAGATACTAAGTCCATTGCCCAATATCCACAGCTAGAATATGGGAGAGCTGGTCCTTGAGCCCATCGTCCACCTCCATCCCTGATCACTCACATATACACCCTTGTACATTCTTAATGGAGCCTAAATTTGGCTAATTCTTCCACCCTCTCCCTTGAAGCCACGTGCGTCAGTGATGTGACCTCACCTCACCTCAAAGGGAAACGCTGTTTTCTTGTGACCTCATTCTAACCATTGGTAGTCTGTTGATGGGATTTTGAGAGTAGTTTTCTCACTTCTAAGGGAAACCATAGGAACAGCTTCCCTCTTCTCCTGCCAGATATTATCACATCTGCATGAGACACTGGAACTGCTGTATAGCCACGTGTAACCAATCTGAGGATGGAACCAAGAGAGAATCTGGGTCCTTGATGGTGGGGTGAGTCACTAAATAACTTATCCTAGAAGCCTCCAGGGGCAGGAACTGCTAGTTGCCTTCCCAGTGTCCATTCTACTTTTCTTCCTTAGTAACAGAAAATCTATATTGATGGATGTAGCTATGTACACAGATATAAAAACACATTTTCCAGACTCTCTTGTCAATACAGGCAGCTAATGAAATGTTAGGTGGCTTTTTATCCTACTTCCTAGAATGTAGCCATGATGGCTAGAGCTGTAGTAGCCATGGTGTGACCATGAAGCTAAGTTGAAGATGGAAGCCGTGTGCTAAAGATGGCAGTATGGAAAGTGTGGGTCCCTGCTGACTGTGGAGTTGCCATACCAGCTTTGATTGTTCATCTCTGGGCTTACTTTATTAGAGAGAAATATAAACCTCTGTCTTATATAAACCACCAGTATTTGTGTTTTCTTTTATCTGCATCTCAGTCTATTCCCACATGAGAAACCTGTATATTTCTGAACTTCCTGTTGGGTGAGAATTAATTTCCTTAATGTCTAAACCATTTGGAGTTGGGGTTGCTTTTATGTGCAGTCAATAGCAGCCTAATTGTTTCCTCTTCAAAACCAATACTGTTCACATCTGTACAGGGTAGTCAACCACCACACAGGACTGTATTCTTCAATTCTCCATTATTTTTTGTGTGAAAGATTCTAATGTTGGGAACCCCACAATGTTCTTTATACTTTTTCCTGCCTCTAAGCCCCTTCTTTGGGCAATAAATAACTTCCAGTAAGCCCAAATGAAAAGCAAATGTTTCAGTTAGCCTCTACAGGGATAGTACAATGTTGGTGGGAAATCCAAGTGGTTTCTTTGGTACTGACCTCAGACTGCTGCAGTCATGCCCTCCCACCTGAACAGGCTCAGGTTTTGAACAGCTTCCTGTACACTCCTCAGCTGCCCCGCTGTCTGCTCCTCCATTCCTCTGCCCAAACCATGTGGTCTGCCTCTCACCCAAATCCTCAGGGAGAGGAGCTTTTACCAACCAGTGAGGCAACTACTGACTCAGGTTTTGTTTGTCACTAAGTTAGCATTTAATAAATGCAGGATTCTTGGCTTAATAGGATGGTCATTGTGCATTATCAAAATGGCAAATAAATTATCCAAAGCTGTGCTTGAAATATACCAGCCATGTAACTGAGGTGGCCTCTCTAGTTCCTAATTCAAAGGAAATGTTGCATTTCTGGCCAGTCAGTATTTATTTAAAGTATAATAGGTATCTTGTTAAACCCAAGTCTATTAAATCTAAACAAAAGTTAGGAATTTATACCAGAGGGCAGAGAAGTGTTTAGTTAGTCTATGTTGAGAGCATCCCAAACCACCAGCTTCATTACTCCAATCTTGCCATGAGGATGCTAAAGCCAGCTCATGAAGCCATGGCTGCATTAATAATCATTACTCAGGGGCAGAACCACCTACCAGCCTTAGCCCAAGTAGCTTTCCCTTGGATGTAAACCTGCAATGTCATGATCATAATGACAGCTACCATTCACCAATGCCTATTAGTCAAGTGCTTTACATGCACAATCTCCAATTCTCACAGCTATCCAATACACAGAGGCAGAAACTGAGGCCTCCAGGGCTAAATAGTTGCCTAAGATCATACATATGTTAATTCACAGAGCTGGCTTCAAACTGAGGTTTGGGTCCTTTGGGTTCTAATGCCGATCCTCTCTTGCTGCAGAGACAGACAAGGTGTTATCATCATTATTACCCCATGCATTCTCTTGGAAAAACAATACGACTCTGTAAAACTCATTTTATTATCCCCCAAATGGAGGAACTGAGGTGTGGGAAGGAAAATCTCATCTACAGTCATGTGATGGGTGGAATGAGGACTGAACTGCTGACTCCAAGCGGGAGCCCGTGCCCCACGCACACAGCCTCTCACGGCCTTGTACTTAGGGGCTGCTTAAAACAAACAAGCCCCAAACCCCATACAAACTTAAACTGTTCCATTTGCTCGACAAGTACTCCCAGAGGGCTTTTCCATGTGTGAGGCTGTGAGGAGCTCCTCGTGGGTACGAGTACCAACAGGCGCCACCGGAAGCTACCTACGGGACAGAGGGCAGCAAGGAAACTCCCCCTCCTGGAGCCCGGCTCCAACTCCTCAGGACGTCCTCTGTCACAACATGCTTACTGGGACTTTATGACCTTTGCCAAACTTACCCATTCTGGGCCTCAGTTCTGTCATCTATAAAATGGGCAAATAATAACACCTACTCCCTTTGGATTGTCTTGAGAATTAAATAATTTAAAATATATAAAGTGCTCACAGAGGCATTGGGCACATTGCATTATATAGTTTTACTTACATCACGTGATTCCTCTTATTACCACTATGAGAATAACCACACATCATCAAAGCATACACACTTTTTCTTTTTTCCCTTTTCTCACATAAAACTGGTAACTAAGGACTTCCGGGAAGATGACGGTGTGAGCAGGGCGGCAGAAATCTCCTCCCAACACTACACTTATCTAAGAAAACACAGAAAATACATCTATTCCTAAAAGAGAGACGAGAATACACAGGGAAGCGCACAGCGTGCAGCTACACCCTAGAGGACTCGGCACACGAAGAGGCGGGTAAGATACGGAGCCGCGACCTGGCGGGACCCGAGCCCTCCCCCAGCCCAGCGCACCAGCGGGAGGAGAGGATTCAGAGCCGGGAGGGAGTGGAAGTACACCCCGCGAAGTAGCCAGCCCCGGTGATTTGCGCGGGGAGCGCTGACCCACATTGCGCAGTGCAGCGGAGATTGGAGAGACAGAGGGGCAGGATCTGAGCAGGGAACGCGCCAGGGTGCTTGCAGCCGGCTCCCGGGAAGGGAAAAAAAAAAGCGCGCGCTTTCTTCAGCGGTCTTAAAGAGACAGGAGCCCAGTGGAGGAGCCGGATCGCCCCAGCACACTCAGCCCAGCAGGCTGGGAGTCCTGGGGAGTTTCAGACGCCTTAGCTGGCGACTGAGGAAGCGTAGCCATACTTAACACTTCTCACAGAGATCAACAGCCTCCTATTCGTTCCCACCCCTGCCAGAGCGATAAAGGGCCCTGCGGAGCGGCACAGTCACAGCTGTGGAATAGTGGGGCAATAGCGCCACCTACAGCATTCCCACAGAATCTACGTCCGGTGGGCATTTTTTTTGTTTTTTTGTTTTGTTTTGTTTTTTGTTTTGTTTTTGTTTTTTCTTTTCGTTCTCTTTTTCTTTCTTTCTTTCTTTCTTTTTTTTCTTCTCTTTTTAAAGTCTTAAAGAGCCCAGCTGACATACGTGGCAACTATCAGTGACCAATTATATAGCCATGAAAAGACAGAGGAATATGGTTCAGACTAAAATCAACTAGACAACCCCAGAGAGGGAGTCTGAAGGGATGGAAATGCACAGCCTTCCTGAAAAAGAATTCAGAATAAAAGTCAACCATGCTGATGGACCTACAGAGAAATGTGCAAGAGCTGAGGGAGGAAGTGAGGGAAGTGAGGAAAGACAATGCACAAATCAGACAAGCGATTGACGGGCTTAACAGCAGAATGGATGAGATGCGAGAGACTGTTAATGGAATAGAAAACAGAGAAGAGGAGTACAGAGCAGCTGAGGCAGAGAGAGATAAAAGGATTTCTAGGAATGAAAGAATATTAAGAGAACTGTGTGACCAATCCAAATGGAACAATATTGGCATTATAGGAGTACCAGACGAAGAAAAGAGAGAAAAAGGGATAGAAAGTGTCTTTGAAGAAATAATTGCTGAAAACTTTCCCTCGCTGGGGAAGGAAACAGTCTCTCAGACCACGGAAGCCCACAGATCTCCCAACCCAAGGGACCCAAGGAAGACAACACCAAGACACATAATAATTAAAATGGCAAAGATCAAAGATAAAGACTGGGTATTAAAGGCAGCTAGAGAGAGAGAAAAGATCACCTACAAAGGAAAACCCATCAGACTATCATCAGACTTCTCAAAAGAAACCTTACAGGCCTAAAGAGAATGGCATGATATATTTAACGTTACGAAACAGAAGGGCCTCGAACCAAGAATATTGTATCCAACACGATTATCATTTAAATATGATGGAGGGATTAAACAATTTCCAGACAAACGAAAGTTGAGAGAATTTGCGTCTCATAAACCACCACTACAGGATATCTTAAATGGACTGCTCTAGATGGAAGCACACCTAAGGCTAAAAGATGTCACCAGAGAAAATAAAATCATAGCAAAGAAAGCAGACCATCCAAATACTAACTAAGGGCAAAGAATAAAACACCTATTATAGAAAGAATGGAGGAGGAGGAATAAGAAGGGAGAGAAATAAAGAAACATCAGACTGTGTTTACAATAACTTAACAAGAAAGTTAAGTTAGATTGTTAGATAGTAAAGAAGCAACCCTTGAACCCTTAGTAACCACGAATCTAAAGCCAGCAATGGCAATAAGTACATACCTATCAATAATCACCCTAAATGTAAATGGACTGAACGCACCAATCAAAAGACACAGAGTAACAGAATGGATAAAAAAGCAAGACCCATCTATATGCTGCCTACAAGAAACTCACCTCAAATCCAAAGATATACACAGACTAAAAGTGAAGGGATGGAAAAAGATATTTCATGCAAACAACAAAGAGAAAAAAGCAGGTGTTGCAGTACTTGTATCAGACAAAATAGACTTCAAAACGAAGAAAGTAGCAAGAGATAAAGAAGGACATTACATAATGATAAAGAGGTCAGTCCAACAAGAAGATATAACCATTATAAATATATATGCACCCAACACAGGAATGCCAGCATATGTGAGACATATACTAACAGAATTAACGGAGGAAATAGACAGCAATGCATTCATCTTAGGAGACTTCAACACACCTCTCACTCCAGAGGACAGATCAACCAGACAGAAAATAAGTAAAGACACAGAGGCACTGAACAACACACTAGAACAGATGGACCTAACAGACATCTACAGAACTCTACACCCAAAAGCAACAGGATACACATTCTTCTCAAGTGCACATGGAACATTTTCCAGAATAGACCACATACTAGGCCACAAAAAGAACCTCAGTAATTTCAAAAATATTGAAATCCTACCAACCAACTTCTCAGATCACCAAGGTATAAAACTAGAAATAAATTTTAGAAAGAAATCAAAAAGACTCACAAATACATGGAGACTTAACAACACTCTCCTAATTAATCAATGGGTTAACGACCAAATCAAAACAGAAATCAAAGAATATATGGAGACTAATGACAACAACAACACAAAGCCACAACCTCTGTGGGACGCAGCAAAGGCAGTTCTAAGAGGAAAGTATATTGCAATCCAGGCCTATTTAAAGAAGGAAGAACATTCCCAAATGAATAGCCTAAAGACACAATTACTGAAATTGGAAAAAGAAGAACAAATGAGGCCCAAAGTCACCAGAAGGAGGAACATAATAAAAATTAGAGAAGAAATAAATAAAATTGAGAAAATAAAACAATAGAAAAAATCAATAAAACCAAGAGCTGGTTCTTTGAAAAAATAAACAAAATAGATAAACCCCTAGCCAGATTCATTAAGAGAAAAAGAGAATCTACACACATAAACACAATCAGAAATGAGAAAGGAAAAATCACGACGGACCCCACAGAAATACAAAGAATCATAAGAGAATATTATGAGAATCTATATGCTAACAAGCTGGAAAACATAGAAGAAATGGACAACTTCTTAGAAAAATACAACCTTCCAAGACTGACAAAGCAAGAAACAGAAAAACGAAACAGACCAATAACCAGCGACGAAATCGAATTGGTAATCAAAAAACTACCCAAGAACAAAACCCCTGGGCCTGATGGATTCACCTCTGAATTCTCTACCAGACATATAGAGAAGAAATAACACCGATTCTCCTTAAAGTTTTCCAAAAAATAGAAGAGGAGGGAATACTTCCAAACTCATTCTATGAAGCCAGCATCACTCTAATACCAAAACCAGGCAAAGACCTCACCAAAAAAGAAAATTACAGACCAATATGCCTAATGAACGTAGATGCAAAAATACTCAACAAAATATTAGCAAACCGAATTCAAAAATACATCAAGAGGATCATACACCATGATCAAGTGGGATTCATCCCAGGGATGCAAGGATGGTACAACATTCGAAAATCCATCAACATCATCCACCACATCAACAAAAAGAAGAACAAAAACCACATGATCATCTCCATAGATGCTGAAAAAGCATTTGACAAAATTCAGCATCCATTCCTGATTAAAACTCTCAACAAAATGGGTATAGAGGGCAAGTACCTCAACATCATAAAGGCTATATATGACAAACCCATAGCTAACATCATACTTAATGGCGAGAAGCTGAAAGCTTTTCATCTAAGATCGGGAACAAGACAGGGATGCCCACTCTCTCCACTGTTATTCAACATAGTACTGGAGGTCCTAGCCACAGCAATCAGACAAAACAAAGACATACAAGGCATCCAGATTGGTAAAGAAGAAGTCAAATTGTCACTATTTGCAGATGACATGATACTGTACATAAAAAACCCTAAAGATTCCATTCCAAAACTACTAGAACTAATATCTGAATTCAGCAAAGTTGCAGGATACAAAATTAACACACAGAAATCTGTTGCTTTCCTATACACTAATGATGAACTAACAGAAAGAGAAATCAGAAAAACAATTCCATTCACAATTGCATCAAAAAGAATAAAATACCTAGGAATAAACCTAACGAAGGAAGTGAAAGACCTGTACTCTGAAAACTACAAGACACTCCTAAGAGAAATTAAAGAGGACACTAACAAATGGAAATGCATCCCATGCTCTTGGCTAGGAAGAATAAATATTGTCAAAATGGCTATACTACATAAAGCAATATACAGATTCAATGCAATCCCTATCAAACTACCAACAGCTTTCTTTAATGAACTGGAACAAATAATTCTAAAATTCATATGGAACCACAAAAGACCCCGAATAGCCAAAGCAATCCTGAGAAGGAGGAATAAAACAGGGGGAATTACACTCCCTGACTTCAAGCTCTACTACAAAGCCACAGTAATCAAGACAATTTGGTATTGGCACAAAAACAGACCCACAGACCAGTGGAACACAATAGAAAATCCAAACATTAACCCAAACATATACAGTCAATTAATATTTGATAAAGGAGCCTTGGATATACAATGGGGAGATGACAGCCTCTTCAGCAGCTGGTGTTGGAAAAACTGGACAGCTACATGTAAGAGAATGAAACTGGACTACTGTCTAGCCCCATACACAAAGGTAAACTCAAGGTGGATCAAAGACTTGAATGTAAGTCATGAAACCATAAAACTCTTAGAAAAAAACATAGGCAAAAATCTCTTGGACATAAACATGAGCAACTTCTTCATGAACATATCTCCCCGGGCAAGGGAAACAAAGCAAAAATGAACAAGTGGGACTATATCAAGCTGAAAAGCTTCTGTACAGCAAAGGACACCATCAGTAGAACAAAAAGACATCCTACAGTATGGGAGAATATATTCATAAAAAACGTATCTGATAAAGGGTTGACATCCAAAATATATAAAGAACTCATGCACCTTAACAAACAGAGAGCAAATAATCCAATTAAGAAATGGGCAGAGGACATGAATAGACACTTCTCCAAAGAAGAAATTCAGATGGCCAACAGGCACATGAAAAGATGCTCCACATCGCTAATCATCAGAGAAATGCAGATTAAAACCACAATGAGATATCACCTCACACCAGTGAGGATGGCCAACATCCAAAACACAAACAACAACAAATGTTGGCGAGGTTGTGGAGAAAAGGGAACCCTCCTACACTGCTGGTGGGAGTCCAAATTAGTTCAACCATTGTGGAAAGCAGTATGGAGGTTCCTGAAAAAACTCAAAATAGAAATACCATTTGACCCAGGAATTCCACTCCTAGGAATTTACCCTAAGAATGCAGAGCCCAATTTGAAAAAGACAGATGCACCCCTATGTTTATTGCAGCACTATTTACAATAGCCAAGAAATGGAAGCAACCTAAGTGTCCATCAGTAGATGAATGGATAAAGAAGATGTGGTATACACAATGGAATATTATTCAGCCATAAGAAGAAAACAAATCCTACCATTTTCAACAACATGGATGGAGCTAGAGGGTATTATGCTCAGTAAAATAAGCCAAGCCGAAAAAGACAAGTATCAAATGATTTCACTCATATGTGGCGTATAAGAACAAAGAAAAAATACTGAAGGAATAAAACAGCAGCAGACTCACAGAACCCAAGAAGGGACTAATAGTTACCAAGGGAAAGGGACTGGGGAAAATGAGTGGGAAGGGAGGGATAAGAGGGAAAAAGGGGCATTACGATTAGCAGATGTAATGTTGGGGGGACACGGGGAGGGCTGCACAACTCAGAGAAGACAAGTAGTGATTCTATAGCATCTCACTACGCTGATGGACAGTGACTGTAATGGGGTTGGTGGGGGGGACCTGATGAAGGGGTAGTTTAATAATCGTAATATTGCACATGTAATTGTAAATTAATGATAATAAAATAAATTATATTTAAAAAAAAAAGAAAAACACCAGGAAAAAAAAACTGGTAACTAAGCCACATTCTCCAGTAAGAGACAGCAGACTTGGTAAAGGAGGACCTCAGCGCAGCCTTCTTTATTTTCTGCCTTCAGCCTCTCCTTTATAAATAGGTTCGCCAAATTGATGTTTCATAGCTTAATATCGGGTTCATATTAATCTCACCCTGTCTGAGCTTCAAAGGGACAAACTGTTCTGACTGTTAATGAAATGGATTTCAGTTGCAAGGTTCTGAGATATCAGAGCCAGAAAAAACACCAGCTGATCTAAAGAGACAAACATCTCCTCGGTGCTCTTTTAAAGCCACTTGGGTTTAGAGAGCCGCCACCCAAGCTGGGGAAATCCGGTTGCCTTGGCCTGCCTGGCACAGGTCACCACCGACGCTAGACGACACTAGAACCTGCTGGAAGCAAAGGTGCCCCCCCCCTCGGCCTCTCTGGGCCCCTCACCATCCCACCCCATGCCCCAGAGGACCTCACCGAAGTGAGGTGGTGACAGACTGTGCAAACCGGAAGACACTACCCAAATGTTAGTACCGCGTCCAAAAGTAGTAGTCAAGGAAGTGATATTATAAACTTGCTATACTTGTTTTTCCCTCTCTGGACAAAATAAACCTAAGCTTTCTTTTCTGGATTTCAAAAGGCAAATCATCACAACAATGTGAATGTACTCGATACTACTGACCTGTACACTTAAGAATGGCTAATATGGTAAATTTTACATGTATTTTACCACAGTTAAAAAAAAGAATGGGGAAGAAAAAAGCACGTCATCTCCAATAACAGGGATGGCATTTTCATTCATAAAAATAGGTACAAAATTCAGTCGGGGACCATGTCCTGCTTTGGTATAATGTCCTCTGCCCCAAAGCAACTGTGAATGAAGTTACTTCACGAGCTCGAGCTGCGGGTCTCCAGAACCAAGCAGGAAGCTGCCAGGCAGCTCACGCTGTGGTATGCCCCGGAAACTTCCCCTCGGGTAAAACCTTCGCCTCTTTCAGAAGGCTCTGGAGCACGTTACTGTCATAGACAGAGAGGGCCCGGGGCCCACACCAGCTCTCTAACACTGCTGCTTCCACTCTCACTATTGGCAATTCACTTGCGTTGAAACGCCAGAGCTGCACATTGGAGTGTGGGTTCACGGTGGTGGGCAAGAGTTGGGAGGGAATGGGACTGGCTCAGAGACCATCCTACGTTCCTTCCTGCTCAAGTTGAAGAGCTGCTCCTCGGTTTGCCACATTCCAGCGAGCTGAGACCTGCAAGGCTTGGTTTGGATTCCAGAGGAACTCAGGTGAGTATGTACTGAGAGAGGCCAGAACTGGGTGAGCACCTGGTAGAGCCCTGGGGCCACCAGCAGTGCAGAATGAGGTCCCTGGAATCCTGAGGGGGAAAGCCAGGCCAGGAAAAAGAAAGAGGTCATGGGTGCTGGACCTGGACTCAGCTCTGACACCTTCTAGAAGAGTGAACCTGGGTGAGTCTGGAAACCTCAGCTGCCACCACTGCAAAGGAAGGATAATAACAACAACAATAATAATAATAGCTCCTAAGCCAGTGGCTGTGAGAATCCCGTGGGTGAGCCTGCATGCAGGACCTAGCAGAGTGGCTGGCATGGAGCAGGCACTCAGACTGGGGCTCAGGCTGAGAACACAGGGAGCTGGAGGGCCCTGAAGAAACCTTGATCTGTCAGTCTGGGCGCTCAGCGTGTCCTGACTTAGAGGACAAAACTGGTGCCGCCTGCCACAGCCCTGAGTCACTTTTGCTTCATCTGGGCAAGGTGGCATTGCCTCCAGCCTTCTGTCTTCCAAACTGCCCTTCAGGCCCTCTGCTGGCCTCCCAATGCCTAGAGATCCAGGCCAGCATCTTAATATCATTTCTAAGACCCAGCCCCATCTAGCCCAGATTGACCTTTCAATATAGATCTCTCCACAGTCCCCCTCTTCATGTGTGGGGCCTATCCTGTGGACCACACTCTCTTCACCTTATGTCCTCATCTGTGCTGTTCCCTCCATCTAGAAAACTCTTCTTTCTTCTCCTCAAACTCCTACTCACCCTTCAGAGGCCTCAGCTTAATGCCCCTTCCTCAGGGAAACCCACGTCCTGTACATTTCCTTACAGGATGTCACATTTGATGAAATTGCTAATTCAATGCCTGTCTTCCCACTGCACAGTGAACTATGAGCATAGGATCTCAGCTGATAAAAGTTAACCATTGCTATTTCTAGTCAACAAATATTTACTGAGCACTTTCTGTGTTCCTGGCACTGCTCTAGGGGCTAGGGATACAACAGTACACAGTAACAAATATATATGTATATATATATACATATATATAATAATAAAGAGGATGTTATCATCCTGTTCGGAGGCTAGCAGAGAATTAACACCATATATTGTAAATTACCCCTCTCCCTTCTCATGTGATGACCCAGGCATTTTTATGTGAGAAGGCTCATTCACTCTTTCAAGCTGGACACAGGGAACAGCTCCCTCACCATCATTGGTGTCTATGCCCTAAACATTGAATCTAGAATTGAGTCCTGTTACTTCTACTTTGCTACCATACCTTGAGTATGCTCTCTCCCCTCCACCTATGGGAAAGACCACAGACTTCATCTGGATGCCAGGGGTGCCTCCCAGCCTGCATCCTTCTGTACTAATCTTGGCCTCTGCTCCACCCTGCAAACAGAGTGGTTTTACCAAGAGCAAATCAGATCTTACCTCTCTGGGTCCCCCTGTTCCTGGGATAAAGTCTAATTTCCATGGCCCATGGACTTCCATGGCCCTTCATTAGAGCTCCCAGGCATCTCCATCTGAGGGTCCCAGGGGACCATCCATGCACTTGACAGCTGAGTAGCCTTTGTCAAAGCACGCAGCCCAGAGCTCGGCAGAGTAAGACGCTGCTCAATGCGACATGACCCAACATGCTAAGAGGAGGCAGGGAGCCCCTTACTGGGCCCCAAGCCCTATGGGGTAGGTGTTTATACAGAAGCTGACGGACTGTTTGCCTAGACACTGTACTACAAACAAACACGGAATCAATTATTTAACTTTCAATTCCCAACCTGAGTTTAACTGCAAGCCATGTAATTGCTTTACATTTCTTAAAACCCTCTGCCATCAAAACATGGCATCTGAGTTATAAATCTCCTGCTGTCTGCTGCCTCCGTTCACGCATATCCACTAGGAGGTGGCTTGGTCTGTGCTTTGCGGGCACAGGTACAGAAATTCCTGGTATATCCCTTTGTCAGGGCATTTGAGCACCTCAAACAGAGGAATTTTGAGCCATAAGAGGAATGCCACGGAAAGCAGAAGCAACTGCGTATCTTAGCACATGGAAGAGAACACAAAGTATAAAACAAGGTAGGTAATAGAACACAGTGATTCTAAGCATGAGTTTTAGAGTCAGGGTAAATTCTTACAAGCTGTGTGATCTTGGGCAGGTAACTTAACCTCTCTGAACCCCTGCATCCTAATCCATAACGTGAAGATGGTAACAGAACAAATGGTAAAAGTAGACGTGAGGAGCAAAAGAAGTAATTTAAAGAACTGAGCATGGTGGCTGGGACGTGGTAAGAATGCCCATGTTCCTTAACATGCTACTGTAACCTTACCCCTGCTGCTGCTTCAGATATGGAGGCACAAACTACAGTCAGAACCCTATCACAAGAGCAGCCCAGCAGCAAACGTTTATTCAGTGACTGCTATGTTCCAGTCCTGTTCTAAGAGTTTCACAAACATTCATTCATTTCACTCTAAGAATAATCCCATCGACTGGTACTATTTCACACCATTTTATAGATGGGAAAATTAAGGCACAGGAAAATTAAGGAACCAGCCTAGGGTTAAAAAGCAGCTACTTACTAATGCATTCAAAGACATAGGTGTGAAAATCCCTTCCTCTCTAGTACCATCTTACTCTCTGTTCCAACTTTCACAATAGACTATTCAAGCCCGCTCAGCTGATGCCCAACTGCCATGCAAACCTGGGGTTTTACTATATTAATATTCCTTTAATATAAATAAATAAAAGAGAGTCTTTAAAACCTGCACATTTCACTTCTAGTAGTCCTTTTTCCAGTCTTCTTTATTAAGATCACAAGACCAAGTGTTTAGGAATATGGGTGTCACTTTTTATTTTAATGTATAACTTTCTCACAAAACATGAAAGTCGTGTTCAGTGTAAAAAAAATGCCTAAAACTAGACATAAAAGTCTCCAACGATTCACCACCAGAGACGGCAACAGCTCACTGCTCCTTTTCCTTCAGACTGACCCTGCACACAATTTTGTTTACAGAATCGAGTTTGCAGGATGCATTCACTGGCAGTGGGTTTCCCTCTGGGTGGTTATGCATGTTCAAATTACTCAGTCATTCAAGATACCCAACGGGTCTTACCACATAGGTCCTTTGTAGATTGTAACTCCACAGAGTTCTTTCTTCCTTGCAACAGAAATTGAAAAGGAAATTAAAGTCACAGACGTGCCGCATACACCAGGAACACTCCCAGGGCACTAACATCCGAAGGGCAGTGTAGACCACCCAGCATCCCGTTTCTGAAAATGTTAACGCACTTCCACTGGAAAACCCGAACAAAGCTGGCCCCAGGGCGTGACCTGGGCAGCAGACGTCCCTGCCCCAAAGCCACAGCAATACGCCAGATGGTTTCTTCTGGGACCAGCCTCCTGTTGTTGACCAAGCCAAGGGCCACTCCGCCTACGTCTCTGAAGTGGATGAAATGAGGCTGCCGGGCTCAACCGGAAGTACCATCCTTACTACGAGAGCTGAGCATTCTATCTATCCGCTGATAGAGTTAGGATGAGTGCTCACACTGATAAGGGAATGAAGGGAAAAGGAGAGCCTGCTCTCAGTGGGTGTAAGCCTCCAGTCAGGAACAGGGCGGAGGACTAGAGATGGGAAAGGGTGCCAGGAAGAGCAGCCCGCGTCTAGGCACTGAAGGGTGATGCCAACGCCGTGCACGGAGACAGCAGAGGGAGGACAAGGAAGGAGTGGAGTGCAGGGGGAGAGGGCTGAAGCTTCCTGTGGGGAGCCTGCTGAAGCCTTGGAGAACAGAAGTCAAGGATGAGGGCGGAGATCAGGACTAGACCCTCCAGCAGTGACTCTGTAAGGCAGGGCGAGGAGGGGCCTCGGGGGCCCACATCACCACGCCGGTCTCACTTGTTCAGAGGCTCCAAAGGGCCTCGCCTGGCCCTGGCTGGGCCCCAGTACATGCCTACAGCTTCCTCTACCGGATGCCTGACAAGAGGAGTGGCCTTGCATAGGAGACTGGATTGGGGGACGGGAGTTTTCAAAGCCCACCAACCACACCTTCCTCATGGCTGGAAATTGCTCACTGGATGAACAAGAAAATATCATTTTCCACCACAAAATCCCCTGCTCAGCTCCTCCAAAAGGATTTACAGACCCTTGCATAAAGGGTAATCTCCCAACCCTATCTACTTTATAGAGTAGGACTAGGTTTGGAGAGTTGGGGGCCCAGGAGTGGAGAGCAGTGCCGGACACAAGAATAACCATGCAGTCACCGGGCTGAACCATCTCCGAGGGCTGTCTCACACTCAGCAAAGAGGTGTGAGGGGACGGGGCTGGACAGGGGTGCTAAGCTCATGGATAATCCATCGACCTGCTGAGGTCGATTTCTAGAAATAGAAATTTATTCATTCATCCATTCCACACTGACAACCTAATATGTGCTGATAATAATATTAATTCAGACATATAAACAAAATATATAAATAAAAGCAGTTAACATTTACTGGCTGCTGACTGTGTACAAGACACCATGCTGGGCATTTTAATGAATTCGTTTATTTACTTTAATAACAAAGTTATCATTCTCCCCATTTCAAAGATGGAGAAGCAGAGGAAAGAAAGATATTATCATCGGCCTAAGGTCACACAGTCTATAGTAAGTGGTGGGGCTGGGATTTGAACCCAGGCAGTTGCTGCCAGAGTCCATGCCCGGAAGCACTCTAGTGCCTCTTTTCCAGGGACTGGGTACCCAGTGGTGAATAAACAAGCATGACCCCTGCTTGCACGGCTGTACAGACCAGAGGGAGCCCTGCAGCAACTGAAGAACAACTCCAAATGCTGTCCTAGAAGAAACACACAGGGCGCTGTGGTCAAGCACACTGAGGGCAAGGGGAGGACTGTCTGCTCACAGAGCGACCAGGGAAGCCATGGTCTCTGCAGGGGCAGAGTTCTAGGCAGAGGTAACAGTACCTGCAAAGGCCCTGAGACAGGCAAGCGCTTGGCATGTCTAAGGAATGGGAAGGACACAAGTGCAGCCAGCCGAACAAGGAGAATATCAGAAGGTGTGATTGGAGACTAGCTGAGAGCTGGAACATCCAGGGTATTGCCATCTTTGGCAGAGTTTGGTTTCACTACAATGAAAAGAACTCACAAAATACCACCTTGCAGAGCCCATCAGGAGGGCCCTGGTTAAATAAATTACCAGGTCACCCCGAGCTGTATGACTTTTCCAAGTTATTTAACCTCTCTGGACATCACTATCTTCATCTGTAAAAGAGGAAAATAATACCTACCTTATAGGGTTGTAGTATTAGCAGAGTCAGTACTACCTGTGAAAAAACACCGAGGCTCTTACCAATCACATAATAAGAGCTTATTTGTGTGTTACCTGGAGGACTCTGCCTGCCAAAATGCCAAGTTTTTGCTACGTATTCAGTATGTTTCCTATTTTAGTGGGGGAGGTAGTGGTAAGTGTGGTGCCAAGAAAGAGAAGGAATGAGGCAAAATTAATTCGCAATCAATACAGCTCGTAGCCATTTTGGTGACAGGCCCCAGATAAACACATAAATAGAACTGAAGCCCAACTTCCTCTGCCAGCTATTGCCATCAGCCACTTTAGACAATTAGGCAGATGCCTAACCTTTATGGAATTAAGCATTCCCTGACATTTTATTTGCAGCTCTTCTTTTTATTCCCCTCCCCCTTTTATTTAGTCCGCTTTCAACTGTGAAGGTCCAGCTGCTGGCTACACTTGGACGCGCTGACTTAACGGTAATTCTGAGTTAAGCTTTATTTTACAGTCTATGTAAATAATGAGTCAGAGGCAGACTCAATAAAAGGCAGCGCAGGCTGGAGCCCGAATTAGGCTCTATGGCCACAGCAAGCCTTTAGGAATTTGGGTGGCTGGCGCAGAGAGTCATGGCGGGGAGGCTCTTTGCAGCAGCTGGGCTAGTCTCGCAGAATCCAAGACATTCACCAGGCAAGGGCAGACGTTTGTGGCTAGAGCCTACAACCCCTCCAGTGTGAAATACACTGTTCCCAATTCTTCACCCTTTCCCATATCCATGCCGTGGCCACGCAACCTTGCAGTTTCTCTCACTAGACACAGAGTGTACTTGCCACCCCACTGACCTTGGGCTTGGCCATGAGACTTGCTCTGGCCAGCAGGACCACAGTATGTGCCCTGAACAGAGACCTGAAATACGCTTGTGCAGCTGGGCATGGGCTTCTGCCCTTCCGACACTGCCGTGAATCAACTGGGCCCTGAGGAGCCCATTTTTTCCCAGAAGGAAGACAAACAGGTAGGGCAAACTGAAACCCAACTTGCCGAATGGAGTGAAGCCTGGCCTAGATCTGCTGAACCCCACCGAACTACAGACTGGGTATACCTCTCATGTTGCAGGCATCACACTACATTTAAAAATATGCCCTGATAGTTACTCTCTGGACAATGTCTGCTTGAGTACTTACGCCAGGGACTGAGGACTGCACAGAAAAGTCACAAGCAATGTGGGGGGGATCTCCTCACATGTTTATCTCTGTCACTAACTCCACCAGGGATGGGGCTGGGTCTTACTCGTCTTGAACGCCTAGCACCTAAGACAGTCCTGCTTAGTAACAGTAGCAATAAGCACAGCAACAATGGGTAAGAGCAGCTACTCCCTACTGAGGGCTTCCTATGGGCCAAGCACTACGCTAGGCTCTTTACCCATGTTATCTCATTTGACAGTCATAATAAATGAGAAGGGTCTTGTCCCCATTTTTCAGAAGGAAAAACTGAGTCTTGGAGGGGTTATTTCATCAGTTAGCCCTCAAATGTTCAGAGTGAGCCCTTTCCATTTTCTCCCACACCCTGAGCCTTCATTTCCTTAACC
Source organism: Smutsia gigantea (assembly GCA_032199065.1). Lineage (NCBI taxonomy): Eukaryota > Metazoa > Chordata > Mammalia > Pholidota > Manidae > Smutsia > Smutsia gigantea. The sequence continues at coordinate 24,411 of JAVSCE010010994.1, forward strand.
ACAGCTCCGCCTGAATGGTGTTTCCAAGCTGCTCATGAGGCTCTCCTTGCTTCCTCTCCTGGGCACACAGCACGATCCTTACTTCTTGTTTTCTGTTTGTTCGCTTGGTCACCTCCCAAATCAACCTGTAAGATCCTCGCAGGCAGGGAGCATGTGTTTAGAATGAAGTTGTTAAGAGCTTTGCATCTGAGGTCACAAAAGTGTGGGCTCAAATCCTGCCTCTGCTGTTTACTGGATAGCTATACAATAAGGGTTCTCCAGAGAACAAAACCAGTGAGAGAGAGAGAGAGAGAGAATTTGAGGCACTGGCTCAGGCAATGATAGACGCAGAGAAGTCCCATGATCTAACCTCTGCAGGCTGGAAGCCCAGGGAAGCCAATGGGGTAGTTCCGGTGATCAGCAAATGCCTGACCACCAGGGAGCCAGCAGGGTACATCCCTGCCTGCGTCTGAAGGCCTGAGGCCCAGGAGCACGAGTGCCCACAGCCCAAGGGCCGAAGAGGAATGATGCAACTCAGGCCGAGGGAAGGAATCTGCCCTTTCTCTGACTTCTTGTCCTCAGCAGACTGCATGAGGGCCACCCACATTAGGGAGGGCAGTCTGCTTTCCTCACTGGATTGACTCACATGCTAATCCTTTCCACAGACACCCTCCCAGATGCACCCAGAAACGTTTTCCCAGTTCTCTGGGCTTCCCCTGGCCCAGCCAAAGGGACACAGAAATTCAACATCACCATGACCTCATGCCCATAATCTCCTGATCTCATTTTCCTTCCCTGTAAAATGGGGGTCATCACAACAGGAGAAACTTCCTCACAGGAATCTCATATGCGAATAAAACGCCAGGGAGCGGTGCCTGGCGCGGGGCGACTCTGCAGCACTAGGGACGGCCCCCCGCTGTCCTCCCGGCTCGCAGCCGGCAGCAGGACATCCGAGGGGACGGCACTCTCATGGCTTTGCCCACGCTCTCCCACGGCACGGCCTCATCCCTCCAAGCTGGAGGCGGTCTTTGGGCTTTACAGTGTGAGAGGAGGAAAGGGGCTAAACATTCCTAGCATGACTCACCTCACCGAGCCCATCAAACCTTCCTCATGTACAAGAACCTGCACGCCCTGCACGAACACTTCTGGGAATACCTCTCTGCTGAGGCCCCGCTTCTCCTGAACTCCAGGGCAAACGGTATTTGCCAGAACAATAATGATTTGATCCGTACATGGCACCCTCCTCAGAGCCGTGGATGCCTGACTGCTCAGAGGGGAGCCCTCACGGGTCTGCCCTGCAGGCTGCAGAGCACCGGCTACCATCCCCAGCGCTCCCAGTACCTTTCACATGATGGGCTCCGACGCTCTGAGCATGTGTGCTTACCTGATGGCATTTCCATACTTCTCTCACACAGGCCATGCCATGGGCTGCGGTGGGCTGCCTCGGTTATATTCCAGCCTCGCTTCCGCCCCCGCCCCCGGTCACTCCCCCTCTACTGCGTGTTCCCCTGTCACTCTCACTTTAGCAAATCTATCTGCAGATTTCACTCCTCTAACGTCAGCCCAAAAATCAATCCTCCCTTCCCTTGGCCTCTGCTCTTCTGTCTGGATTGTTCCTTTGGCCGATTACTCATTTCATCCTATTGTGCATTCAACAAATGGTTATTGAGTGCCAACTATGTGCTGGGTACGGGTATAGAATAGTGAATGGGAGAGGCAGTTTGGCCTCATTCATTGACAGACATGCTGAACGTGTGGACTGGTGTCTGAATCTTGGTTGCTGGGTTCCAACCTGGCCCCTTCCACCTATTAGCTGAGTGACCCAGAGCAAACTAACTAATCTGTCTGGGCCTCGTTTTCTTCACTGGTAATATGCGAGTTACAGTTACTGCCTCACGGGGTTCTCAGGAGGCTTAAATGAATGATATGTATAAAGTGCTCAGAGAAGTGCCTGGCACATAAACACATGTGATAGTTTCCACTTACTACAGCTACAGTTAAAAATACTCCAACCTGGAGAGTAAAAAAATATCACTCTGGTGAAGGAGACTGCCTCTGGCTTTATGAAGAAGAGGCGCATGGTATTATGAAGTCATCCACTGAGGAAGGGCTCTGAACTCTTTAAAAAAATGTTTGCTGTATCATCACACAGCTTTGTCGTCTTTCATGTTTGTTTCTCAGCTAATCCTAACTGACTATAAATCCTTACAAGACAAGGACTGTTACACACTACTTGTGATTTTTCCCCAGACTAGAAATATAGCTGACAGAGTCTAGGCAGTATATTTATTAAAAACAAAGCAGACAATGGTGCAAAGACATCTGAATGGGGGAAGGAATAGTCTTTCCAATGAAACGGTCTTGGACAACGGGATATTCACATGCAGAGGAATGAAGTAGGACTTCTACCTCACACCACACATAAAAACGAACTCAGAAAGGATTATCAACCTAAATATAAAACCCAACACAATAAAACTCCTAGAAGAAACATAAGAGTAAATCTTCAACACCTTGGAGAATATATTTGCAAATTACAAATCTGATAAAGGACTTGCTTGAAATGTATATAAAAAACCTAACAAGTCAATAAAAAGACAAATAACCCAACTTAAAAATGAGCTAAGGATTTAAATAGACATTTCTCTAAAGAAGGTACACAAGTGGTCAGCAAACACATGAGAAGATGTTCAACATCATTAGTCACGAGGAAAAATGCAAGTCAAAACAATGATGCAATACTATTTCATGCCACAAGGATGGCTATAATAAAAAAACAGACAGTAATAAATGTTGGTGAGGATGTGGAGAGATCAGAACCCTGATGGTGGGAATGTAAAATGGTGCAGTCACTTTGGAAACTGTCTGGCACCTCCTCAAAGAATTAAACAGAGCTACCATATGACCTAGCAATTCCACTCCCAGGTATATACCCAAGGGAAATGAAAATATAGGTCCATATGAAACTTGCACACAAATGTTCACGGGAGCATTATTTGTAATAGCCAAAAAGTGGAGAGAACACAAATGTCCAAAAACTGATGTGTATGTAAATAAATGTGGTATATCCATATAACAACGTTATTCTGTATTTTTGAACAGAATGTACATGATATATGTACTGACACATGCTACAACCAAGTGAACTTTGATACATTATGCTAAATGAAAGAAGCCTATAACCAAAGAGCACATATTATAGGATTCTGTTTATAGGAAATGTCTAAAACAGGCAAACATACAGAGACAGTAGGATGGAGGGAGGAGGCATAGGTTTAGTGGGAAATGACCGCTTATGGGTACAGGGATTCTTTTTGGAGTAAACATTCTAAAATTAGAGAGTGATAGTGGTCCGACCGTGGGAATATACTGCCGACCTGAACATAATTAGAGTTCAGTTTAGAGCGTCCAACTGGGAAAAAGTGAGGTATTTCAGACACACACTTTTATTTTTTGCTTCTTGTTAAGAGATATGTGTGTGCCAAAGGGCATAGTGAATAATATACCAATACTGTATGCAATACCATGCAGATTTTTGTCCACTCTGATACTCTTAAGTTATTTTTACCCCTTACACACAGCATAATGGGAAGCGACCTGAGTTTTAGGGTCTGATGAACTGGGTTCCTTTCGAAGCTGTGGGACCTTGGACGAATCACATCACTTTTCTGGGCCTCCATTTTCCCCTTTATAAAATGAAATAGTTGGTTTAATGCTTCTCAAGCAGAGCATGACTGATATTCGCAGGTGGTCACATTGCTTTGCTTTGTAAGACTGTACCCCATGATGAAGGATATTAAATGTCCCTGACCCCATCCACTCAATGCCAATCATGTCTCCACCTGCTGACCCATCATTCTGAAACTCACCACCACCACTTCCAGATGCCCCTCTCTCCCCTACATTTCTCTACCATCATCACTGGTTAGGTGCCACCCTAACTAGAGACTCTCCAGGTATCTCCTTGGCATGGTCATACTGTTCCCCTCTTTAATAACTTCCACCTCCATAGAACTCCAGTCATACTCGTTTCCACTTTCTAGATCTTTTCACAGAGGATATACACATCTCACAGAATCATTTGAATTTTGCTATCAGATTGGTAGCCAAAGGGTCACCAAGCAGAGAACAGCCACCGTCTAAGACATTCCCACTAACGCTGAGGCCGCCCTGGACCTGGCAGGGCCCACGGGGAACCTGCCCAACGGTCACCATGGCAGCCATGGTTGTCAAGCTGCCTGTCACACCATCAGGCTGAGAGGCCGTCAGGGACTCAGACAACTATGCGTTCAGCTCCACGTCAGCTGGAGGGCTCCAGATTCATTCTAATTGACTAATCTTGAAAACCCATGGTATGGCTCTGATTCAAAATACGTACAATGAAAAACGAGGAGGAACAGGGTAGAAACAGAAAAGGACAACAAGAGACCAAAGATTAATTCAGAATCCAGTAAATCAGTATAGTTCCTTCTAGTTTTTGTTTCACATTTCAGTTAATTCCAGTTTTAAATATAGCATGTATTAAATATGATGTGAAGCCATATTTTAACACCCTCTGACTGTGTGAATTTTGCAATTCTAATAGAAAACACACCATAAATTAGTCTGAGGTGCCTGTCTTTTCCAAGTTTCCAAGTGTGATTGTCTAGAATGGATGATCAGTGAACCCAGAGACTTTTTTCTCCCTTTTCTTTCAGATTCTACCCCACAATTTTTATGCTAAAACATTACTCCTGCAATCAAAAGGCAAGTTTTTGTTCTTCCTGATCAATAATCCGAGTAATCAAGATTTACACATGGCTTTTTAACTGGTGCTGGTCCAATGGAGAGAAACACATAATGTAGGGGCCTCTCGTATTCAATGATGCATCCCAAGGGTCTAGCATTCAGTAATGTTAGGTGAGTGAACAAACACTAATATGAGATTCGCCTCCACTCTTTACCAAGAAGACAATTTCTCCAAGGATATAGCTAGGGAAGTTATCGTTGAAACACTAGACAACAGAAGCCACCCCTGAGCATCGTGCATCCCCGGGTACCAGGTAGAGGGTCTGCTTCACCCAACCCATATCTGAACATTCACACTCTGGAACATTCCACTGTTGTTTTCATTTTTGTCAGGCCAGGAATCAAGATGCCAGAAGGAACCAAAACTGTGGCCTGGCTCCTTGCTGGTAGTCAGGAGGCAGAAAAACCTTGTTAGCTGTCAGAGACAGAGGACCCTGGACAGCCCACCTGATTCTCTCACGTCCAGTGTTTCTCCAAAGAGGAACAGGCTTAGACTGGTAGCTAAGGTGGTTGTTGCATACAGAAGAACTGCTGACCTGTGAGGAAGGGACCCCACACTCAGGAGCACCTGCTCTGAGCTAAGTGTTCTGCAGCCTTCTCTCACTGTTCCTTCCAGTAGCCCCGGAGGCAAGCCTTGTCATCTTGGTGCTGAAGAGGCTCAGAGTGGTTATGTAACCTGCCCAAAGTCACAAAGCTACTAGTTGATAGGCTGCTGCCTGGCCCTATGCAATAAAGCCTATGGGCTTCTAAACTGTTGAATCATGAGTATGCTGGTAAGAGTTGCTACGGTGATGGGGGGGTCTTATAAATCAGCTTGCTCCTAAAATTTATACCCACAGCCTGATGGAACTTTTTAAAACGTCCTCACATCTCCTGTTCTCCCGTCTATCCTCCATGCCTGACATAGGGGCTGGCAGAGGAAATGAAGCTCCCCCAGTTTCTGTTTGACGCTGAGAAGTGACAGGTCAGGGCCTTGGCCCAGCTTCTGTCAGAAGCACCTCCTGTGGCCTCTGTGGCTTACACCTGAGGTACACCAGGAATGGGGCACTGTTAGGGGGATGTGACTGTGGGGTGACTAGGAACTGCTTTGTGTGACTGAGACATGACACAGCGGAATATGGGATTGGTAGCCCTTCTGGCCTGTGTATAACACCATCTTGGAGAGAATTTGGGAAGACGAAGAGCCCCATGAAAGCCCTCTTGGGAAACACGAGAGCCAGTGAAAGGTTTGAGCTAATCAGCTTCTCTACTTCAGGGAGCAGATTAATGGTGCAGGGAGATAGATACCTTCTGAATGACTGAGGTTCCGATGAGTTACTGCTCTATAACAAATCATGCCCAAATTTAGTGCTTAAAACAATGACATTTTATTATTTCACTCAGTTTCTGTGGTTCAGGAATTCTGAAAAGGCGTGGCAGTTCAGGCTCGCGGGCTCACACATCATCGCCATCAGCGGCCACAGCAGCTGCGGGCTGCCCAGGGACCTCCCTCTCTCCTCGTGGGCCTCTCCATGGTCTCTGTGCATAGACTAGCTTCGGCTTCCCTACAAGATGGCAGCCTGAGGGCAGCTGGACCATTTACATGATGGCTGAAGGTTCCAGAGGGCAAGGTGGAGGCTGGATGGCCTTCTCCATCCTAGGGTCTCAGAGCGGCCCTTCTGCCATACTCTGTCACTCAAGGTAGTCACAAAAGCTGGCCCAGTTTCCAGGGGAAGGGGCCCAGGTTCCACTTCTTGATGAGAGGAATGACAAAGAATTTGTGCACATACTTTACAGCTGCCACACTGAAGTTGGGAAAAAGATAGAAGCAACAGGGCTACGGAAAGTATGGGGATGTGTAGTGGGAGGACGAATGCACCACATATTCACTTCACCCAAATACTCAGCATGTTTCCAGAAGGGAAGCAGGCAGACAGGCACTGGTAGATCAAAAAAGAGTGGGAGGGAAAATCTATAAAGGGGTTCTGAGCCACATGGGAAAGACTGCTCACCCAATCAGCTAATGAGGACAAAGCATCTGTCACATCTGTCGCGTTGCAGAATTCCTTTAGATGCAAAGTGACCCAAATCTGAGGCCCACTGTTTGCAAAAGGAGCAAATGCAAAGCCAGATTCCTGCCATCTGAGGAGTAACTATCACCTTGATCAAACTTCAAAAGCAAGGTAAAACCTTGGCTCTCAAAGGGCCACAACAGGTTTTCCAATAAATGAGTCTATAAAGGAAGAAACAGTATTTGAAGGGCCTCTTCATCTGGATGGAGGAGGGCTGTCCCTACTGGATGCACCCCTTGCTTTCTCCCTGTTGGCACTGCAGAGCATTACAGTTCTGACCCGTTTTGCTTGAGAGGCTAAGCACACACTGGGTGTTCTCTCTCAGGCTGTGGACTAAGGGCACTCAGATGCAAGCCGTGGTCTGGTGGTGGCCACTGCAAACACCCTACAGGACATGCTTGTTACTGGCATAAACTGACCATTGACCTACTGGCCCAGTTTAAAAGTCTGGCAGAGACTGTGGATAATTAATTATTCTCCAGTATCCATCCATTATCCAGTATTATCTATTCTTTCTGCCTTTTCAGAATATATACTCCTGAATTTTAACTGGGCATATAAGTACACACAACAATGAAGAATACATTTCTCAGCCTCTCTTGCAGCTAGGGGTGGTCATGCAACTAAGTTCAGGACTCTGGATTATGAATAAAAGTGGCACATGCAACTTTCAGGTCATCCCCTTAAAGATGAAGCAGCATGTCCTGGTCTTCCCCTTCTCCCTGCTTTCTGACGTCTGAGAAACAGTGGTCTCTGGAGCAGCCTTGGGAGCCTGTCAAGGGCAGAGCTCCCTGATGGCTCATACTGCTCATCTCAGGGGTGTCTTCATCTTACTGAAGGCATTTATTTAAGCTACGTTCTCCACCTTCTTTTTGCCACTATATGATGAGATCTCTGCTAGAGCATCTTAGCCAATTATTAATGACTGCAGAGTCTCTGGGCCACCTAAAGTCTTCTGAACTAGGAACCTCAGCTTAGAAAAAATCAGAGAACACTAGAACTAGATCCTAAAGGCCCCCAAAGGATTTGCACATATCCTCCTTTTCTCTGCTCTTCCCATCCTCCCACTCCATCCTATTTGTCAGAAGTACATAATGCAAGGCCTTCCATGGCTCCATGAATGACTGACCACGTTCTTTCAAAAGATTATCACTTGTAATCCATTCAAGTCAGCTCAAATGAAAGAAAAGGTTTACTCTGGGATACAAAGTCCTCATTGAAAGATAGAGACGCTGGGTCTCTTGGAAACTAGGGCTGAGACTGGGAACCCACCCAGGATAAAGTAAACACTGTCCCCATCTCTCTCCGGGGGGCGGCCACCTCTGGCCACTCAGCCATCTTCTCTAGGCAGACTAGAACCCTCTCCTATTAATTCTCCTTCCCACCTGTGGCTTCCATGGGGTTGTGTCCTACCCTTATATAATTTGCTCTGCCTCGTTAAGACTGATTCAGCCCTGCGTGTCTGAGAGAGATGTTCTGATTTGCTGAATGGCCAGCCAATGAACTCACTGCCCTTTGGTCAGGTGCACACACTGAGTTGGGTTGACAGCGGAGTACATGGTCTGGAAGGAGCTGAGGACAGGGCAGCTAATACAATGTATCTTATATACCCTAGCACCCAGAATATATATATCTCAAATGCAAGGTTTCATGTGACATTTCTCAAGTTAGTAGTATTGGTCAAAGGGTGGTTGTGCATTCCTGGCCTTCCTCTCCAACTGGAAAACAATCTACTAGAGAATAGAGCAGCGCCTAGGAATTCTCTTGACTTCTCATAGCATCTAGCAGTGTGCTCTGCAAAAGAAGACCTTCCGTAAAAGCTGATAGACAGATGCAAATATGAGGAGCACACACCTTTCAGAGGGCACAAAACTGCAAGGAAGAGAACTCACAGGAGAACATGGGTTAAGTATCATTTTGTAGCAATCCAGAACCAAACGTTAACAGGACTGATAACCTACTCGGTGTCCAGGAAGAAACAAAGAGGGAATGAGAACGAGATGCCAGGAGCATCTGGGGGATGTGGAAAGGTATTTGCAGCATTAGAGTACATTTCCACTTGTCACAGGCTAGAGAGCTCTCAGGTGGCCAAACTGGGGCCAAAAAAAGAAAGATAATTACGGGATTGCATAACACAAAAAAGCTTTTCAAGCCACTAGTCAAGGGTGGGGGATTGGGAATATTCAGTCCCAAACTATTTGCAACCTGCAGAATTCACAGAATCTACTAATTCTTCAGTCGTTCTCATTCACAGTATCCCGCCCTCAAGTCTCAATTAGACTCCCCCTGCCAGTAGCACCCAGAGCTCAGCCAGACCACGGACAATCAGAATTCCCTTTGTGTGCGTGGGAATCAGCTTCTCCTGTGAGGTCCTTTGCATTTCATTTCTCCTGATTTTCCTCCTCCGGCTCCACCTTCCAACTGAAGCATACAGGGAGGGGGCCTCCAGAAGCCAGCCTCGACCCACCATGACTTCTTCATATCCCCCCACAGGCCCTGCAACACACACGGCTGCTCCGCTCCAGCCATTCAGCACCTGTCTTTGAACATGCTACGCCCTGTGGCTAAACGCCCACCCTCATGCTTGTTTCTGGGGCAGTTTTATTTTGCCTTAAAGACTGGGCAGAGATTTCATTTCTCTGAAGTATTGCCATATTCCCCCAGGAAAAACGGTCCTTTCTTGCTGCCCCAGTCACGTCCTCGAGTATATCCCATGGCGTGCTGCCCATTCCTCTAATGTAACATTTATCACACTTCAGGGTAATTATTGACAGGGCATGAGGTTTCTCCCTTGTAGACTGTGAGCACCTTTGATCTGATCTAGCTTTGCGTTTCTTCCACAACCGGGCAATAGCAGGCGCTCTGCAGATGACCTGTGCGTGAATGACTTTTAGGAAGAGTCAAGAGAGTAAAAGGGGTTGGGGTGGGACAGGGGGAGCTAAAGGGCCACAGCTGTCCATGGTCTGGATGGATCAAGGTCCCCGGCATAATTAACAGCACAGCATAGCAATCCCACAGCTCAGAAAACTTGCAAAGCAGACTTGCAAAGAGGCAGGAATCCCATGGCCCTGAAACCTGGTCCCCCGGCCTCAGGAAGAGGCATGCTCTGCCATGTGTCCAGGCTGGATCCCACCACAGGCGGGGGGCGGGGAAGATGCCGGGGAGGAGAGAAAAGGGGGGCATGTGCAAGGAATGGGGGAGACTAAAGACAGCTCTGAAGACTAATAACTACCACGGTGGCTATGAGATCAGGAAGCAATGACTGTCTTGAGTGTAGAATCATTCTGACTTGCTTCTAAATGAGACATTTTAGAAATCCTCAAACTCCTGCTGCAGTGGTTAAAGGAAAGGAAGCTTTCGTGATGCAAACACTCAATTACTAAGAAGAAAACCCCACAGGTACAGAAAGGCAGCAATCAACCTCCCTCAGCCTCCTTCTGAGTCTCCCAACTAAGTCAGCATTTCTGCCTTTCCAGCCCAGCTGGGCTTCCAAACTCTCAAATGAAAAGTGGAGAAAAGGCTTCTCTGCATACCCCCTGTTAATCATTCCTCCGGCAGTCTTACTCTAAGTAAAGCTAAATGAATTCTTCCAGGGTGAGGATTCTTTCCTAGGGCCCTTGTAACAAAGCTCTTGACATCACTTGGCAGACACAAGGGTTGTGGTAAATGCTGACGAACCATCAAATTCTAGAGTGTGACATTTTTGGCTGCATCCCTTAAGCCCAGTATTTTTTTTTGTTTGTTTTAAATATATAAAGCCCTTTTCCATTCACACTTGAAAAACCAGACTAAAAATTAGCACTACTTCCAACTCATGACCTCCACAATTTCTCTAGAAATGATCTCTGGCTGCTCAGTAACTTGGTTTTATGTTGCAACAGAAAGCAAAGGTCTCTTCCAATAGCCTAAGTTCCCCTGACTCTACATAGCAGGCCAGTGGGGCCCTGGAGCAGAAGGGCCAAAAGCACACAAAACTGGAAAATGACAGAGGTTCCCCAGTTCCATTAGCATCCCCATGGGGAACCGCCATGGGCTCTTTCTGTCCCTCGCCACCCTCGTGCAGTTTACCATTAAATCTTGGTGTTCCTAGCCTCAAGTACTTCCTGAAGCCATCACCTTGTCTAACAGCACTGTCATCACCTTCATCTATCCTGTTCATGACCTCCCACCACCCATAGGAGAAAGCCCAAAATCCTTAATGTGGCTTCCCGGGCCACCAATTCACAGGCCACTGCTGATGGTTCCAGCTTTCTCCTCCCAGTTTCTTCTCCTCCTGTCCACCCCAGTACAGCCATGTGGACCTTCTGGTTCTTCAAATACACCATGCTGTTTCTCAATTCTGGATCTGCTAACCTGCAGTTCCTTCTGCCTGGAATGTTTCTTTTCTCCCCACCCTCCCCTCCTCTTGTGCAATTAACTCCTTAATCCTTGTGGTTTCAAACCCAGCTCCACTTGCTCAGAGGCCTTCAGCACCCTGCAGGTTCCTGCCGCCCACTTCCAGAGCGTCCCGTCTTTGCTACACATTCCTCACGCGAGGGACCAACTTAACGCCTGGTTTTCCTCTAGCGTGTAAGTTCCATCAGAGTAGAGATCACCTTTGTCTTGTTCTCTATTGCTGTTCCTCCCCTCTAAGATGCACTTGATTGTGAAAATTGGGATGTATCTTAAAATCAATAGCATGTCACGATTTGTCAGCACTTTTTATTTCTTAGTAAAGCATAAAACATAAAAGAATGCTTACATTTGACACCAACTTAGTATTTGTCAAAATTTTGTTATGTCCTTGTGTCTCCTGGGCATTGTGTCCAACACATAGCAGCAACCAATAAATGCCTGGTAAATAAGTACAGACATACAGGCATTTGCCAAGGAGCTGACATTAGTCAGTTTTTACTATGTAACAAACACACGTTAACGGCTCACTTTGCTGTTGTCAAACAGCAAAGATTTATTTTTCTTGCTCATAGGTCTGCAAGTCAGCCCTACCTTTGCTGGGCTCAGCTAGGACTGACCCTGGGCGGGGGTTGGGCTCAGGTCTGATCCACGAGACACCACATCTTCCTTGGACAAGTAGCTCCCCCAGGGTATGTTCACAGGCAGCCACACTTCCAACTTCTCATCACGTTCCCTGACGCTCCATGGCCAAAACCAGCCAGGCATCCATGGTGCAGGGACATTTCCCCTGGCCACTCTGCCACATCACAGGGGAGAGAGAGGGAGCGCAGCACAGAGTAAGAATGGCATCTACCATAGGCCCCACATGGCAGGGGCAGGGGGCACGGGAAGGGAAACCAACCTTCGGATTTTAGCAGTAGTAAAGGATGGTTCCCTAATGGCACATATGTAATATGCTCTGGTCACGTTGGGTGGAAAGCACAAAAGTCATTGAGTTCGCAGTGCCGGCCTGGAGGGGCGACCCCTCTGCCCAGCAGCCACGAGGACCCTCTAGTTTGCTCCCTCAACTATCAGGTCTTCCTGGAGGTACTCACTTAGGAGGGGACGGAAAGAATCACCATCCTTAAGTCTTTCCTCCTGTGACTGTATTTTTTATTCAGCTACCTCTCTGCAGGTTCACACCCACTGGTTGGTACTTCACTGTGGCTGTGCCGGTCCTCGGTATGACGTCCTGGGCTGTTTTAGTATCCCAGGACTGCCATGCCACAGCACCACACACTGCATGACCTACCCAACAGAAAGGCAGTCTCCCAGCTCTGGAGGCCGGGTGTCGCTGGGCCAGTTCCTGGGGATTGCGTGGTGAACAACCTGCTCATGCCTCTCCCTGGCTTCTGGTGGCCTGCTGGCAATCTGTGGTGGTCGTCGGCTTATAGACACACGACCCCAGTTTCTGCCCTCATGTACGCATGTCTGTGTTCAAATCTGCCCCTTTTCTAAGGATGCTACTCATGCTGGATTAGAGGCCCACCCTGTTCCATTATGACCTCATCTTAACAAATTCTATCTGCAATGACCTTATTTCCAAATAAGGTCACATCCTGAGGTCCTGAGGTTTAGGATTTCAACCTACAAATTTTGCGGGGAGATGACAATTCAAGAGAGACGAAGACCATGTGCTAACTAGCATATGCTGTGTGTTTACTTAAAGCTTACAATGTCAACTGTGAATTCTGGTCCATCCAAACACAACCATGGTCTTTTAAAGTTGTAGTTATATTTTAATCACTATCTAGTATATATGCTAGTCACATATAAATAGCCCTTGGCTATTTTGTTTTATCAGTTAATATCTCAGATTTCTTCAATTTTTATTATTTCAATTATCTATATGTCATAATTATGTTCCTACTGTACTTTTTGCTAGCAGGTTAATTATGCCTTGATGAAATGTGCCTTAAATCAGATGATAGCATATGAACCATACGAAAAGAATAATTATAAATATTCTAATACGCAGTGATTTAGATTAAAGTAGTTTTAATGAGCTCTAGAACTAAAATTTATATATTACTTCAAAAAAAAATAGAGAGGCTAAGACCATTTTTGTATCCCCTGCATGTAGCTCAGGGCCTGGCACACAGAGGCACCCCATTATCTGTCCACTTACGCAAATGCTGGGAAAGACTCTTCCTTCCCCTCCCTCTCTCCCTTCCCGGCCCCCTCCCAGTCATTAAGTCTCCAAAGAAACAGGACCAGGCTGTCCCTGTTAACTTCTGGAGAGGTGCCAAACCTCACAGCCAGCTTCCCAAATTCTCCTCAAGTGTTATCACCAGGATACAGCAAGCAAGATGAAGAAACTGCAACCCAAATGCCAAAATAATTAACTAACCTGGCATTGCTGGCTTCTTCAGAAGAGCTCACCTTCCCAGCATTCCTCACGAGGCAGGAAGGGGGACAGGTGCCACTGGTCTTTCTTAATGAACAGAAAACTTGAATGCAACAGAAGGAAAATATGCCTGCCTTCAAAGGCAAGCTCCCCCGTGCTAAAGGGCTGGGTCTGGACAGATGGCCTGGAGTTCTTGGTCCCAGTTAAATGATAACCACAGGACAGCAGCATGGGGTGAAGGAAAACCACGAAGAACCTCCATTTGTTTGTTAGATGACTTGGGTCCCCATCCTGGCTTCACTTCCTCGCTGTGTGGACATGACACAACCACGGAAGAAGCCGTGTTCCTCGGGCTCTTCACTGAGAAATGGGGAACATTTTCTGTGCAAGGAACTACTTTCACAGGAGGTTTGGGAGGGCTAAACAGGAAAATACAATTAAAATGCTTGGAATGGTGCCTGACATTTAGTTAGTGCGCAGTGGGGTGGCAACTCTTAGAAATGCCCTGCCTGATCTCCTTCCAAAAGTCGAGCTCCTCAGCATCACCTGAGTCTTCATAAGCTCTTGGGACTAGAGCAGTCAGAATTGGGGCCCACTTGGGAGGTATTCACTAGATTAGTTATTACTGCATGCATACAAAATGTATTCCAAAAATTACAGGCTTTAAAAACCCCAATATTTATTGTCTCAGTTTCTGTGGGTCAGGAATTCAGGAGTGGCTTAGCTGAGTCTCAAAGTGTCGTATAATCTTCACCAGGGCCACAGACAGCCTCAAGGTGGACGGGGAGGAGTCCCTGTCAAGCTCACTGTGTGGCTGCTGGTGGACCTCAGTTCCTCACCAGCTTTTGGTGGGAGCCCTTCCCCTGTCCTTGCTGCACGGGCCCATCCACGGGGCGCTCCCACCGAGGCAGCTGGCTCCCACCAGGGTGGGCTCTAAGGCAGCCCATCACTGTTGCTGCTTTTCTTTTTTAAAAGTGCATCACAACTTGGATATCTATGTTCACGGCACATTCTTCACAATAGCTGAAAGGTGGAAGCAACTCAGATGTCCATTAACAGACACATGAACAAAAAAATGTGGCGTATACACACAATGCAGTATTATTCAGCATTAATTAAGAGGTAAGGAATCTCTGACACCTGCTACAACATGGATGAACCTTGAAGATAGTATGCTAAGTGAACTGAGCCAGTCAAAGAAAGACAAATAGTGCGCGATTCCACTTATAGGAGCTTTCTGGAACAGTCAAAATCATAGAAACAGAAGACTGAATGGTGGTTGCCAGGGGTTGGGGGGAAGGGGGGATGGGGACTCTGTTGTTTTGATGGGCACAGTTTCAGTTTTGCAAGATGGCAAAGTTCTGGAGATTGGTCACACAACAATGTGAATGTACTTAAAAACCCGGTACACTTCAAAATAATTAAGATGGTAAATTTTATGTTATGTGTATTTTTCCATAATTAGCACAAAAAAAAAAAAGCAAGTCATCACATTCAAAGGATGGGATGATACCAGGATGTGAACGCCAGGAGCTGGGGATCATTCAGTGGGGATTGTCACAGTCAGTCATTTATCCAAAGTTGGAAGGAATCTATCTGTTCCATTAGGACTGACTCCAACATATTTAAGGCCACCTGAGTACAGGCCACATCCAAGACGTGCATGGCAACACCCGCTGACCCTCAGCTGTGCCCCTCCCAAGGGAAAGTTCCTAAGAACAGAAAAGGCGCATGCAAACCTGTTCCACACAGACACGGCTTCTGAAACTATCTGGTAAACAGGTTATGTTCCCAATCAAGGAATCCTAATTAAAATTAGACTCCACCATAGAGTTCCCTGGTCTCTAGGACGTCCCATACGGAATACGAGAGTATGAAAAGGACTTCACTGTTACGGTCAATTCCTGTTTCCAGTTCCTGATGCAGCTTGTTGTTGGTTTTAAGGCCAAGGATAAGGAAGGGAACCAAAAGGGGGTGAGAGGAGAGAGGCAGGGGAGGCACATGAAGCTGGTGTTTCTGAGGAAGTACCACTTTCTCAGACCCTCACCAAGTTAAAACAGTATTTCAGGCCCTTATTTCCTGTCATGAGGCCACTTTTCTTCACTCCATCAAAATAAACATGATAAGACAAAATTTTCTTTTCCTGCATCATTTGAAAGCAAACAGGCATTTTTTTCAAGGGCTAGAAGCCCAGCAGAAGCAGATGAGATATATTTTGATGAAGTGAGGTCATTTACAGAAGGTGCCCAGCACAGTTCCTGGTGCACGGTAAGGCTTGATAGATGTTTACTATTATTAAGATGACAGTGGGTCAAGTACATGAGATAAGACAATATTTTGTCTACCCAAGATGCCTCTGAAATTCTTCAGGAAGACACCACATGGAGCTCAGTATGCATCAGGTCTCCCCCAAGCACTGGTACACTGGTATTCCTTTGTTTATGCACCAAAATTAGCAGTCAGTTTACATTTAGAAGCTACGTGACAGAGGAAAGCATACCCTTCAATACTAGAATCACACTGGAAGCAGAGGTACATTCACACCAGACAAGGGATGAGGAACTACAAACTGGCCAAGGGGACGGCAGGTCCCGATTCCCATCTTATGCTCACTCTGGGTCACACTTCCATGGAAGGAATGACAGACGCATCTACTCTATTTAAACAATAATAATAATATTCACTATTATTGTGCAGATTTGAACTCACATAACTTAAACACATATACAATATTATACTATATAAAGTACAAATTAAGCAAAGTTTACTAACGTTAACACCATACAAAGAAATCTTTCCCAGTCTTTAGCATTTACTATATCCAATGTGTGCAGGGCCCTGTGCTACTAGGCACGATCCGTGGGATGGGAGATGCAGAGGCACACTTCCTGTTCCCATGGAGCTAACAGCAATACCTTTCCACCATGGGCACCTTGCTTGGAGACTGGCATCCTAATGGCAGTTGACGGCTGTTACCTACGCCCTGCTGGGGCTTGTTTTCAGAGCATGTGCAAACAGAGCTTACTTTCTTAGGGGAGTGTTGGGCATGGAAGGGTTTGTGTATGAAAGGCATAAAGTCTAGATTCTAAGGACGGTTGCTCTAAGTAAGGTATTTCCCAAGAGTGGGACTTCCTATATATGCATCCACCACTGACTTGTCCTAAACCTCATGTTTATACTATGAGAACACAATAGAGAAACAGAGAGAAAGGAGCTGGATTTAGAAATCCTAACTTCAACAAGCCTGTAGAGGGACAGTTCTTAAAGGCAAGCAAAAATCCGCTTCAGCACAATACTGGGTGGGGGTGACAGTCGGGGGTGGGGGTTGCTCACAAAACCATCAGGACGAATTCCCTCACTTCCAAGTTTTAGACTTGGGAACCGTTTTGATGAACATCTCAGCACCTCTAGGATTAGTGAATCTAGGATGCATAAATACATAAGAAACTATATAAGAAACAATACTTACAGAATATTTTCCTTAGACCCCACTGATCTATGCTATTATTTACTTGACTTTGTGACTGATGTTCCCCTACTTGGTAGCCATCACTGTTGATAGCACATGCCATAGGAGGCATACTGGCGTATGTTTGGGTCTGTAAAAATTGGCTTTATGTAAAGGCTGCAAACACCTTGCCATTCAATCAGAAGCCTAGAAATTCCAAGGCAAATGGCAAGATTAGAAACCTCTCTAACGTTAGTGTAGAACGGTGGTTCTCAGACTTTCATATGCACCTCTATCACGGGGAGGGCTTGTTAAAACACAGATTGCTGGGGCCCCCCTCCTGGTGGTTTAGTTGGTCGGGGGTACGGACTGAGCTTTGTGTTTCCAAAGACGTCCCACATGCCACTGGTGCTGCTGTTCTGAGGATAGTACCTTGAGAATCACTGGTAAAGAAAAGACCCAAGGAAGGGATTTTTCAGGCAAGGACAATCAAAGGTTAATTCTACCAAAGACTCACCTCCCAGAGTTGAACTGTGTAGAAACTTTGGCAAAGCCCAAGCTGATACATATTTCGTCTTATTTATGGACCTCAGGCATACAGACGTGGACTGATCAAAATCCGTGGTTTATAACCCACATTCACAAGTGGTCCATGCATGACCCATTCATTCATTCATTCATTCATTCATTCATCCACTTTTAGTAACATAATAAACACCAGCCAAAATAAAAGCTAGGACCATGAAAATAACCTGTTTAACTTGATGGAACTTATCCCATCAACATATGACTTAACCAGTTAACCATATTCTCTTGCTTTTCTTTTTTAAGGTGTTATTAAATCTATCAATTGTGCTAGTCATACAGTTAAATACTAAATAACTGTTAAAACAAATGAACTCACCAATGAACAATAATATGGGTGAATCATAGCAATATAGTAATTACCTGCATACAGATGAGACAAGTTTATAACATTAGAAATATGTGCTTTTTAGGAGGTCTTAAAATGGACGTACATTTTAAATCTGTATTTCTTTCTAATCACTGAAGAAATACAGGTTTCCTGGAAAAGAGTTAATGGGTAAAGAAAAGGACTTGATCAGTTTTAGCAGGGGAACATACAACCTCACTGTGTCCTTCTAGTTTCCCTGAACAGCTTGTCCCTCCATACCCCAACTGCAGCCTTCAGCTTCCATAAAATAGCTCTGAGATGGAGAGCCATGCCATAAAATAGCTCTGAGATGGAGAGCCATGATATCAGCAGGCAAGTCACAAGAGAGGAAACAAAGTAGTAAACAAACACATGAGGGAAATGTTAACTTTGCTCATAATAAGACAAACGCAAATTAAACCATTTGGGGAGCTATCATTCTATGACTACCAAGTTAGCAAAAATAGAAAAACTAGAACGGCAGTAAGCGTCTGAGATATTACCATAAAACTGACATGCGTAGACAAGGCTCCCAGCAGGATAAAACAGAAAAGCATTTCCAACAGCGCTATGGCAAGGAGTGGCCATGAGCCATACAGACGTCCCACTCTGCAGAATTTATCAGTGGAAAGAAGCGACAACCTAGGTGACCCCCAACAACATGCCAGTTTAGAGACCCACAGCAAAGCACCTGGACAGTAGGGAGCGCAGCTGAGGCAAAGAACAGTTTTGAAGAGAAAACGTATAGATGATAGTTAATACATGAGAAATACAAAAATGCTAAATGGTAGGTGTGTTACAGTTAGAAGCATGTGTACAAGGGCTGTGAGGGAAAGTGCATTAAACAGTAAATTAAAATGAACACAGCTGTTGGGTGTAGAGGAAGGTATGGGTGTTGTTTTCCTCCTCGCAGTGTTACTGTGGTGTGGTGATGCAATATTTTTAGAGCTTGAGAGTCTCCTACCTTGAGAACTTTCACAGCTTTCCTCATCGCTGTTGTCTTGACAGTTATTCTGCCCATCGCAGATGAAGCTCTTATCAATGCAGAGGCCGTTCTTGCAGTGGTAGCGGGCGGTGGAGCAAAGCAGAGGGTTTGCTGCTGTGAAGGGAAAACAGAGCAGATCACCAGGGAGGCCAGCAAGTCCCCTTTGGGGCCCCCGGAACCTTCTCCAGCCAGGAGAATGTGCCACCCAGGAAGCAGTGAGCTCCTTTTCTAAGATAGCAGCTCAAAGTCCGTCCTGGGAGGCTGTTAGCCAATGACTGGGAGAGAAGAAGGTGCACTCTGCCCCATTCCAAAAGCTCCTTCTCCCAAGTCTCTATGCTAGTGCCCTGTTACTTACTATACCACCATGGTTAGAAGGTAATGCCTCACCCAAGGTGGTCAGCATCTAGGTGGGCCAGCAGCCTCTGAGGGGCCTAGCACAAAAGCTGAATCTCCTGGGAGAGTCCAAAGTGGAAAGGCTGGTAGCATGAGACACAGAGAAATGCAAAGCCAGAAGGAGTTGCTGAGTCGGGATCTGCGAACCTCTGCCACAGATGGAGTTACACCTTGATCTGGTCCCAGAGCTATGTCAGTTCCTTCTGGTTCCTTGCCTAAGGACTCGCCTGCTAAATCCTCATGTATCTTTATGGCTCATCAAGGTGAACTCTGGTCTCAATTTCTTCTTTGCCATCAAGAAGTCCACTAACCACTTGGTCTGCCTAGGCAGCACCCCCGCGAGACTCCCTGTTCTGGGAACTTCAAAAGAAATGACAGATGTGGTCCCTCCCCTCAAGGAAAAGGTGGCAGCTGGCCAGAGAAGAGCAGTATTTCTAGAGCACGATTTACCTCACTTCCCCATTCTTTGCAATGCAATTCATACAAGGCTCAAACCAGGTCTCTATTTTCAATAAATGAAGGGGCAAAGTAAAAATGACTCCAATCCCAGCTCTGCCATTTATGAGCTGCATAATCTGGGCAAATTACTTCACCTCTCTGAACCTTGGTTTCTTTATCTGTGGGCAGCACTGGCTATACATCATTTGTGGCACCCAGTGCAAATTGACATTGTGAGGTCCACGTTCAAAAATTATGCAGAAACTCAAGAAGGCAGGTGGAGGGCATAAAACCAAGTGTGGCACCCTCTTAAGTTAAGCATGGGCCCTGTATGCCTGTGCAGGTCACAGGCCCATGAAGCTGGCCCTGCGTGATTTGAGCATCAGCTGAGATGACATAGGAGAAAATGTCCAGTGCAAAGTCTAACATGTAGCAGAGGCTCAGGGAATGTTACATGTCGCCCCCTTAGTTATGTCTCCCTCAGCCCCCAGACTGGGGCCCTCCCTGAATGGAGCACTCTTGGTGACAGTGAAGCAGTAATGAACTGAGCCCTCACGTGAATGACACATGGTGGGAAGAGTCCCAGAGCAGGATGCCAGGCCCAGCACAGAAGATGGCCATGGGCTCAGGACGGTAGTCCTCAACTGTGAGATCCCACTTGTAATATATCTTCCCCATATGCTTCACTGAACTATTGTTAAGATACACAGAGATCATGGCTGCATGGACGGTAAACTTCACAGAGCTTCATAAACCTGAAGCACTGCAGAGTTTTTTTATTCTTTAACTATTCACTCAGAAAGTTTGAGTTGAAAGGTCAGAGGAGGTAGAGGGATGGGGGAAGCCAGGGCTCTGAGTTCCAAAGATGATGGACCAGCGTAAATCAAACAAGAGGAGTCTGCCCGCAAATGGATGTTTTAATTATTTAAATTGCTGTGGGCCAGAGAATGGTTCAGCTTGATTGGGCTGAAACCATGGTCTGCCCTCATCCCAAACCAAAATGGGGAAACACAAAACCACAAATCAAATTAGTTTTCTGTCCAAGGGGGCCCGCGAAGCCCTCTCACAGCCCACCATGGTGGCCTTCTGCTTCCCTGGGACCTCCTGGGTCATGTCTACACAGCCAGAGCTCGAGCAACACTCAGCTCACGCAAACAGACAGCCTCAGACAGACAAACTGCTCCAAGATGTGGCCACACAAAGTCAGTCAACAGATACAGGAGGAGTACAGAATATGACAGCAAATATATAAAGAATGGAGAAGGAAGTAAAAGAAGAGAGAAAATGAAACCCTTTAGATTGTGTATGAAATAGCGTAAAAAGAGAGTTAAGTTAGCCTTTTACATAGTAAAGAAGCTGCCCTTGAACATTTGGTAACCACAAATCTAAAACCCGCAACGGCAATAAGTACATATCTTCTGAAAATCACCCTAAATGTAAATGGTCTGAATGCACCAATCAAAAGGCATCGAGTCACTGAATGGATAAAAAAAACAAGGCCGTCCATATGCTGCCTATAACAGACTCACGTCAAACCCAGACATACACAGACTAAAAGTGAAGGGATGGAAAAAGATGTATCATGCAACTAATAGGGAGAAAAAGGCAGGAGTAGAAGTACCTGTGTCAGACAAAATAGACTTCAAAACAAAGAAACTAACAAGAGGCAAAAAGGACATTATATAATGATAAAGGGGTCAGTCCAAAAAGAGGATATAACCATTATAAATAATGATGCATGCAATATAGGAGGACCTAAATATGTGAAAAGAATACTAACAGAATTAAAGGGGGGAAACAGAATGCAATACATTCATTTTAGGAGACTTCAACATGCCACTCACTCCAAAGGACAAATCAACCAGACAGAAAATGAGTAAGGAGACAGAAGCATTGAACAACGCATTAGAACAGATGGACCTAACAGACATTTACAGAACACTCAACCCAAAAGCAGAAGGATACACATTCTTCTCAAGTGCACATAGAATATTTTTCAAAAATAGACCACATACTAGGCCACAAAAAGAGCCACAGCAAATTCAGAAGCATTTAAACTGTACCAACCAGTTTGTCAGACCACAAAGGTATAAAACTAGAAATTAATTATGGAAAGAATGCAGAAAAGCTCAGAAACACATGGAGGCTTAACAACATACTCCTAAAAATTCAATGGATCAATGAACAAATAAAAATAGACATCAAGCAATATATGGAGACAAATGAAAACAACTCAAATACCCCAAATGTGTGGGACACAGCAAAGGCTGTTATAAGAGGGAAATATATTGCAAAACAGGCTTACATCAAGAAAGAAGAATAATCCCAAATGAAACTTCTAAACTCACAATTAATGAAACAAGAAAAATAATAACAGATGAGGCCCAAAGTAAGTAGAAGGAGAGACATAATAAAGATCAGAGCAAAAATATAAAATTCAGAAGAATAGAACAATAGAAAGAATCAGTGAAACCAGGAGCTGGTTGTTTGAGAAAATTAAAAAAATAGATGAACCCCTAGCTAGACTTATCAAGAAAAAAGAATCTACACACATGAACAGAATCAGAAATGAGAAAGGAAAAATCATGACGGATGCAACAGAAATACAAAGAACTACTAGAGAATACTATGAAAAATTATATGCTAACAATATGGATAACCTAGAAGAAATGGACAACTTTCTAGAAAAATACAAACTTCCATGACTGACAGAGGAAGAAACAGAAAATCTGAATAGACAAATTACCAGCAATGAAATTGAACTGGTAATCAGAAAATTACCTAAGAAAAAAACACCTAGACCAGATGACTTCACTTCTGATTTTTAGCAACATTTAATAAATACCTAATACCCATCCTCCTTTAAGTTTTCTAAAAAGTAGAAGAGGAGGGATACTTCCAAACTCATTCTATGAAGCCAGCATCACTCTAATACCAAAACCAGACAAAGACATCACAAAAAAAGAAAATTAGAGACAACTATCCCTGATGAACACAGATGCAAAAATACTCAAAATATTAGCAAACCCAATTCAAAAATACATCAAGAGGATCACATATCATGATCAAGTGGAATTCATCCCAGGGATGCAAGGATGGTATAACATTCGAAAATCCATCAACATCTTCCACTACATCAATAAAAAGGAGGACAAAAATCACAAAATCATCTCCATGGATGCTGAAAATCCATGTGACAAAATTCAACACCCATTCATAACAAAAACTCTAAAGAAAATGGGTATAGAGGGCAAGTACATCAACATAATAAAGGCCATATATGACAAACCCATAACCAACATCATATTTAATAGTGAAAAGTTGAAAGCTGTTCCTCTAAGATCAGGAACAAGACAAGGATGCCCACTCTTACCACTTTTATTCAACATAGTTCTGGAAGCCCTAGCCATGGCAATCAGACAACACAAAAAAATAAAAAGCATCCAGATTGGTAAGGAAGAAGTTAAACTGTCACTGTTTGCAGATAACATGATATTGCACAGAAAAAACCCTAAAGAATCCACTCCAAAACTACAAGAACTAATAACTGAATTCAGCAAATTTACAGGATACAAAATCAATACACAGAAATCTGTTGTATTCCTATATACTAATGATAAACTAGCAGAAACAGAAATCAGTAAAACAATTCCATTTACAATTACAACAAAAAGAATAAAATACCTGGGAATAAACCTAACCAAGGAGTTGAAAGACCTATACCCTGAAAACTACAAGACACTCTTAAGAGAAATTAAAGAGTAAACTAATAAATGGAAATTCATACAATGCTCTTGGGTAGGAAGAATTTAATATTGTAAAATGACCATCCTACCTAAAGCAATCTACAGATTCAATGCAATCCCCATCACAGTACTGACAGCATTCTTCAAAAAACTGGAACAAAGAGTTCTAAAATTCATATGGAACCACAAAAGAACCCAAATAGCCAGAACAATTCTGAGAAGGAAGAGTAAAGCGGGGGGTGTGGGCGGGGATTACACTCCCCAGCTTTGAGCTCTAGTACAAAGCCACAGTAATCAAGACAATTTGATACTGGCACAAGAAAAGACCCACAGATCAATGGAACAGAATAGAGAGCCCAGATATAAACACACACATGTACAGCTAATTAATATATGATAAAGGAGCCAAGGACATACAATGGGGGAAATGAAAACCTCTTCAGCAGCTGGTGTTGGCAAAACTGCACAGCTACATGTAAGAGAATGAAACTGGACTACTGTCTAATGCTACACAAAAGTAAACTCAAAATGGATCAAAGACCTGAATGTAAGTCAAGAAACCATAAATCTCTTAGAAAAAAACAGGCAAAAATCTCTTGCACATAAACATGAGCGATATCTTCATGAACATATCTCCCGGGCAAGGGAAACAAAAGCAAAAATGAACAAGTGGGACTATATCAAGCTGAAAAGCATCTGTACAGAAAAGGACACCATCAGTAGAACAAAAAAAAATCCTACAGTATGGGAGAATATATTCATAAATGACATACCCGATAAGGGGTTGTATTCCAAAATATTTAAAGAACTCATGCACCTCAACAAACAAAAAGCAAATAAACCAATTACGAAATGGGCAGAGGATATGAATAGACACTTCTCCAAAGAAGAAATTCAGATGGCCAACAGGCACATGAAAAGATGCTCCACATCGCTAATCATCAGAGAAATGCATATTAAAACCACACTGAGGTATGACCTCACACCAGTAAGGATGGCCAACATCCAAAACACAAACAACAACAAATGTTGGCGATGATGTGGAGAAAAGTGAACCTTCCTGCACTGCTGGTGGGAATGCAAATTAGTTCAACCATTGTGGAAAGCAGTATAGAGGTTCCTCAAAAAACTCAAAATGGAAATATCATTTGACCCAGTAATCCCACACCTAGGAATTTATGCTAAGAATGCAGCAGCCCAGTTTGAAAAGGACATATGCACCCCTATGTTTATCGCAGCACTATTCACAATAGCCAAGAAATGGAAGCAACCTAAGTGTCCATCAGTAGATGAATGGATAAAGAAGATGAGGTACATATACACAATGGAATATTATTCAACCATAAGAAGAAAACAAATCCTACCATTTGCAACAACATCGATGGAGCTAGAGGGTATTATGCTCAGTGAAATAAGCCAAGCAGAAAAAGACAAGTATCAAATCATTTCACTCATCTGTGGAGCATAACAGCAAAGAAAAAAACTGAAAGAAAAAAACAGCAGCAGACTCGCAGAACCCAAGAATGGACTAATAGTTACCAAAGGGAAAGGGACTGGGGAGTATGGGTGGAAACGGAGGGATAAGGGGGGGAAAAAGGGGCATTACAATTAGCAGACGTAATGTTGGTAGGGCATGGGGAGGGCTATACAACTCAGAGAAGACAAGTAGTGATTCTATAGCATCTCACTACACTGATGGACAGTGACTGTAATGGAGTTATTGAAGGGGACCTGATGAAGTGGAGAGTTTAGTAACCATAATGTTGCACATGTAACTGTAGATTAATGATACCAAAAAAAAAAAGTTAATGTATCAGTTACCACCTTGAAAAAAAAAATTCTCAATACTTTACCTCAAAGAATTATAGTAAGAAATTAAATCAGATAATATGTAAGAAGTTTATAGGAAAGGACCTGGCACATACTAAGTTCTCAATAAATTTTAGATATCATTGTTATTATTATTCATTTAATAACAATATACTGAATGACTACTAAATATCAAGTACTATACCAGCAAAGTGCTGAATGGAAAAACATTAAAAAAATCTGTTATAATCAAAATACTTAATATAACATCAAGGAAGAAAACTTCAGAGAAGGGAAAGAATAGTTTTAGAATATTCAGAAAGTACCTATTAAGTACCTTCATACAGAGGGTAATCATCAGAAGAATGTGTCAGCACAACTTTAAAGGTTAAATGTGAGAGGGAATAATAAATGGAGAGTACAGACAAAATGGGATGGTGGAAAGAACATGTACTTTGGGGTCAGACTTGGATTCAAATCCTACTCCTTCTACTTATTAGGTAGGCGACCTTCCAAAAGCTCGACCTCTTTGGGCATCAGTTTTCTCACCTGTAAAATAAGACTCATAAAAACACAGCTTATTGTGGGAGTGGTATTGAGATCAACTGAAATAATATATGAAAAGCACCTGACTTAAGCCACTATTTTTATTATTATTATTCTCATCTCTGGAAAGAACCTCAAAATTCAACAGCAGGTAAGAGTTTCTAGACCTCTTGGTTTTATAACCTCAGCTAAAGGTTAGCATTTTCCCTCTTGACACACCTGAGGTCAGTGTACCAGTGTGACACAAGTTACACCCTGCCTGTGTTCATGAAGACCCAAAGCCCAGGAGTGCCTGTAACATCGCTCGCCATGACTGCCCCCTGGAAGAAAATAGAGGCTATTTTCTAGCCAGAAAGTAGAGGGTGCGTTGTCCCTGCCTCACTTCTGTTCCTGTAAAAATTTTCCCCAGTTGAGAATGTAAAACAGAATTTAAAGAGGACAACCAGCAAGACTTGTGAACCTAAAATTAGACCTACCAGCTGTGGTTAGCTAGTGCGTAAGGCACCAACAGGACACTGAAATACACAGAAGCCTCTTCTCTGAAGACAAGTTTTTCAGCAGCTACCCTCCAGAACACAGCAGGCAAGAGGACAGGGGTCTGAACAGTTTCCACCCAAAGAAACTTGATGTCTAGAACTTCTACTGCTGTCAGACTGGAACTGAACTCAATTTCCATGGCTCTATAATGGTAATAAGAAAAAGAGCCACAAATTGCTGAGGGTTTATTATATATTCCAGGTACTGTGCTAGACTCTTTACATGTATGATCTTGTTCCTTCCTCACTATAATCCAATGAGGAGAAACAGCTATTATGCCCATGTTACAGATGAGGAGACCAAGACTCAGAGAAGCTGAGTGAATTATCTTATCCAACACAAACCAGCTACTAAGGAGTCTGCATGTTGGCTTGATCCCAATCACAGTCACTCATTCACTCACTCACTCACTCACTCACTCACTCACTCACACACACACACACCAGAAACAAAAGCACAACAAAGGATCTGTTACAAAGAATTAAATTTTGCAAAGCAAGAGTTTTGTGTTTCTCATCCCATTATCTTCTCTACCCCTCGTATCAATACTAAAGTTTTTGTTCCACCCATTCTTTGTCTATACTTTGTCTCCTGTTCTGAGAGGTCCACAAGCATCTGTGCTTCTTTCTGCCACATAAGTTTAATTCCTAGCTCTGGATATTATAACAACCAATAGAACAGGAACATGAAACCGAGCTAGTCATCCCAGACTGAAGTGTCAAGGAAAAGACACACGGAGGACTAACACAGATTAATGCCCTGTTTGTACAAACAAACAGGCAGGGCAACTTCCATGTTGAAGGCTATGGTCACGAAGGGCTGGTGCCGCAAGCACATAGTCCTTTATCCCCTGAGGGGCTTAAGAATAATAAACCTACTGCATCAGCAACCTTACCCTGAAAAACAATCACCTACCAGTATAAAATAACTATTTACCCATTCTATTTTGATTTTAAGGTCAGCGAAGAGAAAAAGGCACTGGATTTTTGGAAGAGAGCAGGGAAAGCTTGGACCTTTTCTTTCAAGTCAATTGTCAAGACCCTTTGGCAAGCTCTGCCACTTTCTAATTGTATGAACCCTACGCAAGCTCTATGACTGTTTCCTTCGTTTGTAAAACAGGTAATAAAATGTACCTCTAGGGTTGTTAGGAGGATCAAATGAATTAATATATACAAAGAGCTTAAAGCAGCGCCTGGCACATAAGTATTATATAAGTGCTGGCTATTAATATTATTAATTTTTCAAGAATCAGGAAGTTGACCAGTTGACTAGTGAGTAAGGCAGGGCAAGGAGACATTTTCCAGGCTAGTGCACGGATATCACATGATCCTTGCTCATGGGATAACATAGAAAAGAGGGCAGAGAACTTTCTGTTCTCCCAAATCCCATATCTCCAAGACATCAACATTAGTAAGTCATCTTGATATCCTTAACTCTGGGGTCTTCCTCCCAAAAATCAGTAGCTTCATGAGATAAACACAAGACAAATCCCAACAGGAAGACATTCTACAAAATACCTCACCATCCCCAGAGATTCCGATATACCCGGCTAGAGTGTAGCCAATCAGAAGGTGTTTTCTAAAAAACAAATCTCCCTCCACAGGCGATTTAAAAATGTGGTGCTAAGGGGAAAAACACCCTTTGTACTTCACTGACCTCATCTCCTACTCCTTTTTCAGGCCACTCTAATCCATAATGACCTTTTCACTCTCCGAACAGCCCAAGTTCACCTCTACATTAGAGCCTTTGTATTTACCATTCTTTCTACCTTAACCACTCTTCTCCCAGACTTTTTCTTAATTCTTATAAAGTATAATTTTCATAATGAGGCTTTTGGGAAGAATCCATGCCCTTAACTAGACACAGTTAGATGGCTTTCCCCTCCACTTAATCCTGCAGAAGCCACCTAGGCACTCTTTAATGGAGTTCCATCACTAGGAAGGTGAATCCTCTGTTAAACTGAACTGCTGTAAAAGGGATCCTTCATGTTCCCTCCACAGGGTATTATTTTCACCTGTGCTAACAGCACATTACAATTGCTAGAACTACGTTATTCTCACGTTAAGACCCAAATAATCCTTCCATGAAGAGTTGTATGCACCAAACCAATCATCTCTGCTATGAATCACTGGACTTTGCACAGCAGTGCTGAATGGTAACACAATAGGAGGGTTTCCCTAGACCTTAAAAGATTTCATAATTCAGGTCTCTGCCCAAATTTAATATGTTCAGAGATGCCTTCATGACTGGCCTTATCAAACAGTAATCCTCTCTTGCCACACCACTCACTCTTTCATTACTATGATACTGTTTTCATTGCACATCCTACCATCCAAAATTACCTATCTCTCCCCACAGAGAAAAGGCAAATTCAACCGAGGGCCCTGTCTTTCCTCTTCACTGCATACTTCCAAGATTTATTACAGGTTAAAAAAATACATTTTGAAGGGTAGACTCAAATGGGATATCCCAGAACTGCAGGTCTCACATAATTGCTGAATTATGGGATTCAGCAATGGCATACCTCCATTTTCAGATCCTCTAGAGTCAAATATTTGACAACATAAGAATTGTCAAATATGAATAAATTCATAGGCCAAATCAAGCTCTTTTGTCACACTCAATGACCCATTTTGAATATATGCCTATATCCTTACAACTCTACTACTAATGCCCTCTCACTGCCTCCAGCCTGCAGATGTTCCTAGTGTCACTTAACCAAACATTCTTCACAAACACCAATCTTGACAGCACAATGAAAGGCAAGAGGTGTGGCTTCAAAACCTTTAGGGCTGTCCATAACAAAGCCATGTTAAAAACTCTACAGATACTCATAAGTATTTGCTTAACAAAAACCACCACTTTTTGCTTTGCATTTTAAAAGACTCCATCTTTTATTCAGGTGACCTTAGAATGAATTACACAAGTGCTTTTCAAACCACAGGACATGAACTATTAGTGTGCAATGAAGTTAATTAAGTGGGAGAATCCAGAAATATCTTTGAACAGGATAGCATAAAAATAGAACACAACCGTATGCAGTAAACAGTGTTCCACTTGAGTTAAAGTTATGTCTGTGTGCATGTGTAAATGAGGTCATAATATAAAATACAGTTCCCCTACTATAGATTATGTTTAAAATAATTTTTTAAACTACTGATCTAGAGTTCCAAGTATATCTAATTGCATTTTTATTGTTCAACAAAAATGATTCAGTACATGTACCTATGAATGCTAATTCCCTTGACAACATAAGAATTGCCAAATATGAATAAATTCATAGGCCAAATCAAGCTCTTTTGTCACACCCAATGATCCATTTTCATAGCCAGAAATTATGGTCACTGTGTATCTGTGATAAGAGGTTATGATCTAAATGAGATATCCTAACTTGGGCTTTAACTTTATTTCTATGTTAAATCTGCACCACAGGTTCAATTCAATTTTGGACATAAAAATCTTTTGTGAGATTTTAGTCTCCAAAATCCTTTGGAGACCAAAATCTTCTGGAGCATGGGAGAAAAGGCAGAACTTCAAAGGTCACTTCACTGACTTAAGTCTTAACTTTATCCTTTAAGGTATTCACCTTAGTCCTTTTGGCCTTACCTTCAGGTTGCCTCTGCCCTGATCCCCTCTTGCTGCACAGTCACTCTAGTTTCTGCCCATTCTGGGCTTAATTTGATGTTTGTTTTATTCTAAGTGTCAGCAGCCCTTGGCAACAATTTGGCTTTCTACCACCAATACCAGCCAGCCATTCACAGCCTGGTTTGGGACTGAGGTAACAAAAGATATATTGTACAACTCCTCTACACTCTAAACTTGTATGTTCAACTAGACTCCTCATATTAATAATAAAAACAACAGCTAACATTTCTTAATCAATGACAAGATGTTAAGCATTATTAAAGTGTCTTATCGCAAACTAAGTCATTTTATTCACACAAAAACTGTATTTTAGTTCATACATATACACCCATTTTAGAACTATGGAAACAAGGCCAAACTATTATATAATTGGCCCAAGGTCAAACAGCGTCAGGGCTAGGATCTTCCTGTCCCTCTCTAATCCTACATTATGTTTTACTTTCTCTTTATAATATTCATTACATGTTTATTTGAGTATTTATTCTTCCCTAGTTCCTTTACAATGTAAGCTCCAGTAGAAGTAAGGACTTTTTCCATTGTGCTCACAGCTATATCACCAATGCTTAGAAAGAGCCTGCCTTGGAAGATGCTTGCTAAGTGCTTCCTGAATGAATGAATGAATAAATACAGTATAACAAATACCCTCTTCTCTCACCATCATCCTGTCCAGCCACTTTTGATACTCCAAGAGATTTACGCTCCTGTCAACAAGCAAATGTACACTGCCCTCAAAATATCTGGAACCAGAGGTAAACTGAAACTAATGAAAGCTGCAGCCAAGTTCTGACCAAGCTCAAATCTTTACAGGAACAAAATGATCAGCCCCTCATCCTGGCTGGCTAATACAGCAAATGTTAACATAAGCAGAGTATAAGGAAGCAGCTCGTGATCTGAGGACATGAGCTGATAACAAGAAATTGGAATGTGCCTTTGATTAGGGGCAGAAAGTGTGTGCAGGGGCAGGGGTGGGGGGTTGTGGTGACGAGAGTAACAGAAAGCCAAACCTATGGAGTGCTCAGAGTGGAACATTTAAACGACACCATTTCTGTATAGACTTGGGACTCTCTCACCCTGCCAAAGAGCAAAATCCTAGAGTAAAGACAAACCAAAGTACACTTCCACTATGTCACTCTGCAAAGACGGTGGAAAGCAATGTCTTGGAGCTGAACAGAAGTGGGGGTATAGTAGGGTGGGATGAAAGAAAAATCGAAGAGGTTGTAAATTTGGGCAGGCACCTCCTTAAAATGTGGTTCAAGAAATCTCAAGCAATTAATTTAATTTTAGGAGGTTCTAAACATGTTGTACTCAGGCCTTATCAGAAGCAAACTCAAATTCTTTTTCAAAGCATTATGTGATTCCAAGGCTTGGGAAATGCCCACAAATCATTTTTTTTAAAGACAATAGGAAGCTACACAGTCAAACATAACAAAGCACAAAAGGAAATATACATGAAAAACAATAGTAGAGAAAGATCTGAAAGGACCAAATTAACACCATGACAGGCCTCAGAAAGCCTCAGAAATCAGAGGGCCTAAGTTTCAGTTTCCCCGAAACCACCTGAAGGAATAGGAAAATTTTAAGTAAGCTCTGACCCTTGGCCTGAGTCATAAAAACCGGCCTGGACATAATAGTTTACAAAACAGGACCTGAGTATATACCAGAAACCAACGAACCGAAAAGATAAAGTTAAGAATGCTGAAGCCCTGTGGGGGGACTCTAATAGAAATATTTTTGCTATCAACAGACCACCCCCTCCCCTCCCCTTAGGTATAGTTTCTTTCCCTTTAAAACCTCCTGTAAAATTCTGCTCGGGGTCGGACTCTGCTCCTGCGTGAGTTATGAGTCTTGACCCCAGCGCGCTGGTGGAATCAATAAACCTCTTGCTGTTTGCATCAAGACCAGTCTCTTGTGAGTATTTGGGTCGCCGTCCATCCCGGGGCTGAGCAGGGCCTGTTTTCTGGGCCTTACAGATCCACAAAGTCTTCACATATTGGAATTATCAGAGACATTATAAATCAACCTGTTTATGGTTCTTAAAAAATAAAGAGGATAGCTACAGCATGGAAAAAGACAACAAAAGGATATGATTCACAAACTTATACTAGTACATTTGAAAAGGTTAGACAAAAGTGCCAAACTTCTGGGAAAGTATAATTTATCAAAACTGACTTAAGAACAAATAGACAACCTGGACAGACCTATAACTATTCAAGAAACTGAACCCATAGTAAAAAATACTATACAAAACGAAATAACAAAAAATACTCTCTTTTCAGGTCCAGATGGTTTCCATGGTCAGTTCTACCATTCTAGGATGATTCCAGTCTCTTACAAACACTTCCAGAAATACAGAAAATATGTGAGAAGCAGTACCCCTTGACTCATACTGTGAAGCCAACATAAACTTAATAGCAAAATCTTAAGAGGACAGTACAAGAAAGGAAATTTACAAGCTAATTTCCTCCATAAATATGTCTTGAAAATCCTACATAAATTACTAATAAGCCAAATATAAATACATATGGATACTTCATCATAACCAAATTGGGCTTATCCCAACTTGCTTTAATTGTAAAAAATAATAATAATGCTGTAAAGGGATACAAATACGACCATATATGTGCACATGCACGTATTTGCAAAAAGAAGCATTTTAAGAATAAGCAAAAAACTCATAAACGCAGTTACCAATAGTTGTTAGGGAAACCAGGTGAAAGGGGCAAAACTGAAAGAGAGGCTTTTGAGATGCAGGAACATATTACTGATTTTTTTTTTCAGGAAAGCTTTTTTTTTCAACTTATTTTGGTATCATTAATCTACAATTACATTTGCAATATTATGGTTATTAAACTACCCCCTTCATCAGGTCCCCCCCACCAACCCCATTACACTCACTGTCCATCAGTGTAGTGAGATGCTATAGAATCACTACTTGTCTTCTCTGAGTTGTACAGCCCTCCCCATGCCGCCCTAACATATAATCTGCTAATCGTAATGCGCCTTTTTCCCCCTTATCCCTTCCTTCGCACTCATCTACCCTAGTCCCTTATCCTTTGGGAACTATTAGTCCATTCTTGGGTTCTGTGAGTCTGCTTCTGTTTTGTTCTTCAGTTTTTTTCTTTGTTCTTATACTCCACATGTGAATAAAATCATTTGATACTTGTCTTTTTCAGCTTGGCTTATTTCACTGAGCATAATACCCTCTAGCTCCATCGATGTTGTTGCAAATGGTACAATTTGTTTTCTTCTTATGGCTGAATAATATCATATTACTGATTTTTAAATTTAATTTAAAAGTAAATCAAATGATGTAATTCATATTAAAATAACAAGAGTAAAATCATATGACTATCACAAGATACAGAAAAGACATTTGATAAAATTCAGTATCCATTCAATATTAATAAAAACTCCTAAACAAGGACTAGATGGCAACTTTCTTAATCTGATGAACTACAGGTGTGAAAAAAAAAAACTATCACACTTATTTGTAAAATGTAAAGCATCCCTCAATTACAGGCAGGCTAGAATACACACTATCACTTCCATTCAACATTATACCTGAGATCCTATTTGAAACAGAAAGGGATAAAAACAAACCCAACAGGTATAAGTATTGGAAAGAAACAAAAACTATCCCTCTGTGCAGATAATACAATTAAGTATACAGAATGAATCTACAGATTATTAGAATATGTAAGAGAATTTAACATATAACTTAATACAAAAATCAATACATAAAAGTTAATCATATTCCTATATACAATCAGAAAAGAAAATTTAAATTTATTTTTTTACAATCTTATAAAATTGTAGGTATCCGGGAATAAATTTCACAATGATGAAGTCTTTCAGAAGAAAATCATAAAATTTTGTGAGGCAGAAAAGACTAAACAAATGAATCAGAAGACTTCATGTTGTAATTGTATTGATTCTCCATATATTGTCTTATATAAATACAAAAAAAAGTTTTGTGATTCTAACATAAAAGGTGAAGACTGGTCAAGACACTCTTCGAGAAGAACGAAGTAGAAGGACTTGATCTACCAGATCTTAAGACATGGTACAAAGCTATGGAAACTGAGAAAACAGGTTGTTCACACAGGGATATATTAACAGATCGGTGGCACAGAATAGAAGAGTCAAGAAACACATTCACACACATATGGACATGTGATATATGACAGGTGGCATAGCATATTAGAGCAGAAAAGACAAGCTTTTCAATAAATGCTGCTACAGTAACTGGTTATCTGTGGAAAAAACTAAATGAAGTCCCTACCTGAACTACACAAAAATCAATACTAAGTGGAACAAGACACAAAAGCACTAACAATAAAGAAAATCATTGATAAATTCTACTACCTTAAAATGCAGACCTTCTCTATTCAAGACATAATTTTTTAAAAAGAAAAAGCAGAGTAGAAGAACAAATTTGCAAACCATGCAAACAACAAAGAAGTCAGATATAAATATATAAAAACTCCTATAAATTAATGAGAAAAAGACAAACCACTAGAAAAATGAGCAGAAGACCTGAATGGGCACTTCACAAAAGAGGAAATACAAAAGATACTCAAAGTCATCAGTAACCAGAGGAACACAAATTCAAACCGCAAGAAGATACAATTACATATTCATGACATCAACAAAAATTAAAAATTCTGTAATAACAAGTGTTGGTGAAGAAACAGAGCCACAGGAACTCATACACTTTTCATGGCAATGCATAGTGGTACAACGGCATAGGAAAACAGTTGACAACATCTAGT
This sequence comes from Smutsia gigantea, assembly GCA_032199065.1. Classification (NCBI taxonomy): domain Eukaryota; kingdom Metazoa; phylum Chordata; class Mammalia; order Pholidota; family Manidae; genus Smutsia; species Smutsia gigantea. The sequence goes on from JAVSCE010010994.1 coordinate 59,263, forward strand.
ACCACTGATGGTACACACAGTCTAGGACCCAACAATTGCCCACCTAGGTTTATATTCCATTTGAATGTATATAAAGTGCACCAGAAGACATGAACAAGAATGTTTATACCAACACTGTTTATAATAGCCAGAAGCTCTAGCATCTGGAAATCCAGTGTTCATGACTGACAGGACACCTTGTGGCACAGTCATAAAACTAGAATTCTATACAATAATGAACGTGAACAAACCGCCACTGAGGACACACCTACACCTTCTCGGACTCATCTGTCTAAACCATGGCTTACCATGTTTTCAAACAGGCAAAGACACTTCTTTATCAAGAGCTCTAAGGCAAGGCACTAGTCTCAACAATGGTGATGATTTGGGAATTGGCTTAAATGGGGCCGTAACCCCAAGGAATGCTTTATTTGGGATCCAGAAACCACAGACTTGAAAAATTTCAAAAACTGTATTCTAGATTTTTGAGTACACACATTTTTCTGTCAGAGTCTAGACGTTCATCTGATTTTCAAATGCATTCAACCACAAAGGGTGAATAAGCACTGCTGCCAACAAGTTGAACAGACTAGCTTTTAGAGACAAGGTCAAAGTGAATGTGGCCACAACTAGGCCACTGGACTTGAAACCCAGGTGTCCTGACCTCTAGCCCTATGCTCTGAATGCACAATACTTACTCTTAGTTCCTCAAAGGCTTCGTCTAGGGTAGAGAGTTGGTGGCCCTGGTGAGCCCCAATGACTGGGCACAGGACACAGACGAGCCGCTTATCTTCCTGGCAATAAGTGCTCAAATCCAGACCGTGGTCCAGACACTTCCTCTTGGCCACTCTCTCTGCTTCCATCTCTATTTCTGGGTCAACGCTTTCTGTCTCAGTTTCTCCCTCAGCCTCAGATTCTCCTTCCTGGTTGTCTTCGTCTGCTTCACTCTCTTGCTCATCCTCCAGTTCTTCCTCACTGTCTTCTTCACTCTCTTCATCACTGTCATCCTCACTCTTCCTCCGTCTCGCTCGCTTCTTCCGACTCACTGTCTTCCTCGGACTTGCTGTCTTCCCCCAGCTCACTTTCAATGTCCCTCGCCTTCTCTACCTTGGCCTCCACGCCTTCCGGACCCTCCCCGCGCCCCTGGGCCCCCGAGGGCGAGGGCTGGGCCGCGCCCTGGACATAGGCGGCCAGGTGGTGACTGGGGAACTTCCGCCTGTGCGCCTCTGCGTGGCCGCGGCAGTAGCAGAAGCCGCATTCTCGGCACACTTCCTCGGCTCCCGGAGCTTCGTCGGGTTCGCACTCGTCACACGTGCCGTCTTGCGGCAGCTCCTCGAAGGCCTCGCCCACTCCGGAGGCCATGGGAACGCGGGGAAGCGGCCAAGGACAAGGCCTCAGAACTCCGAGCTGGCCGCCTGGCCTTCGCGCGGCCTCCACAAGTCCTCCTCCCGACCGTCAGCACCCGCGTGGGCCGCGCCGTGTTCAGAAGCAGGCCTGGGGCCCAGCAAACCCCGCCCGGCCACGGAGGGAAGGGCCTTCCACCGCTCCGCCGCTCGGCGCCCGCGGCGCTTCCTCTGGCGGTACGGCACTTCCGGCGCGGCTACCCCGCGCCCCCGTCGGTCCCCGCGCCCCGCTGCCAGCTCTGCCTCCCGCTGCCCGCGGCGGGATCGCGC